>SSNP01000041.1:3009896-3107396 GCA_006937955.1 Pachypanchax playfairii | reverse complement strand
AGGCTGTCTGCAAATATGAGGGTGGGATGTTGGCTTCCTACGAGCAGCTGGAGGCAGCACGTCAAATAGGTCTGCAGCCGGTCACTCACAAACACCCACATGATGCATTTACACAGGCCAGATGTGTGTGATTCTCTCAAAGCAAATACAGTTACTTCAGTATACAAATACAGTCTTACTACCATGAACTGTATAACCATTAAATTTGGGGGTAGTGCTGTGATGTAATCCATCCTGTTGGAATGCTTTCAGCAGTTATTGGGAAGCAGTGAGTTGAGTGTGTCTTTCTGAAAGTGCTTTACTGTTGTAGGCCTGTGGGGAGATTACAACATTACTGCTATCTTAGTCATGAATTCTGGTTGTTTCCCTGTTGTTTGTTAACACAGCAGACAAGCAAGGTCCCTTTTTAACATTCTGTTTTGTTGATTGTGATCCAAGTTTCTCTGCAAATAATAAAACTAAATGGTTGCAGGGGAGCGCTCGTCACAGCCTGCGCTGCTGGGGGGGATGGAAGGAAGTCTCTGTGGAAGACATATTAGTTTATTCACCGTATAGTTGCTGGAAAACTACGTTTTGTCTTTTTTTTTTCAGGTTTTCACGTGTGTGCTGCTGGATGGTTTGACAGAGGTCGTGTTGGCTACCCCATAGTTAAACCTGGCGCCAACTGTGGCTTTGGAAAAGTTGGTATTATTGACTACGGATACAGACTGAATAAAAGTGAGCGATGGGATGTTTACTGCTACAATCCAAACTGTAAGTACAGAAAAAACACTGAGCTTAACAATAATGACGCCTGAAAACAAACTTTTTGCTGTTTTTTGTCATTTATATGGAGGGGCCCAGCAGGGGGCACAAATAAAATGATCCAATAAAAAATTACAAGTTACAGCCAGTTTATTATAAATAGCATGTAAAACTGGAAGGAGTCAACAAACACAGGCAGTGGTGCATCTGTTTCCATTTTATTTAGTTTACGTTGGAATACAATGCACTGGATTCCAGCAAGATGTTTAAATATTTAAGGAGAGAAACTTGTGAAGGAGACATGTAGGTGTTTTTATCATAATGCAAACAATACTTTGTGCAAAAAAGTAAAAAATATATATTCTAACTGTAATTATTAAGATACTTAAAGACCGTGTAAAGGGAATTCTTCTATTTTCTTCTAACCACATTATAAACATAATAAATGTTCTAAACAGGTGAAAAACCTCCCAACAATTAAAAACTGAATTGTGGAGCTAGCCTTCAAATTGCGTTTCAAGAGTTTTCTGTTTCAGGATTTTATGGGCGGGTCTAAAAGGGCAGCCGCGTGTCGTCACGCCTTCAGGATAACCCCGCCCCCTGCTGCTCTCGTCATATAAAACCGTACAGTGCGGTAGCTTCAGTGGTTTTCCCGCTCCTTCATCCGAGGGATGACCGTCTGAAAAAGCTTTGGGTTGATTTTGTTCAGAGGATCCACACAGTAGACAGTAACTAAACCAGCATGATAGGTAGGAGCTACTTCTGCTACCTGCTGCCTTCATATGCTAAACAAAGCTCAGAATGGCGTAGCAGCACATTCCGCTCCTTCACTGATCAACAAGTCTGAAGCATTGCGGTTGTGTGGAAATATTTCAACTCCTCAAAAAGCAGCGATGCGCAGTTTTACATGTGGGTAGAACCTCAAACTTAACGAACCAGCCGGAACTCAGAAACGGAGGAAATGCAGTGATGTGGGGAAGAGAAGGAGGTGCTGCTAGAGGATGAGACAGACAGGTTTCAGCGCCTGCAGCGGACACGCCCCCAGCGTCTCAGAGCAGAGAAAACTGATCCTTTTTTCATTATTTTGTAACCAAATTTCATATGCTTCACAGTGTTTTTAATCATTCAAATTTGGCTGGATGACTAATAACTAATATTCCTGTGCAGTGACAAACTCAGAACACACATTTGTTGTTACTTTACACGGGCTTTAAAACATAAAATGTTGCTGAAGGAGACAGGAAAGAAGCATCAGGTATAGTTTGCATGGTTACACACTGTGATGATTGACAGCCCTGAAATATTCATGGATATTTCCTGCGGTTTGGTTATTATATTTTAATATATTTTTCACAGTGTAATACAGAATTCAAGCTCAAAATTCTGATGTTGGTTATTTTCTCAAGTAATTTCACATTTTCAATTCAGTTTCTGTTAGACTTTCTTTTAAACTGTGTTTCTTTTTTACAGCGATCTACAAGCTAAACTGTCCAAAGCTTCTAAAACAGTGCAAGAAAAAAAATGTATGAGCCCTTTTTAAATAAAATAACATGGAAAATATTCATCTTTGTGTTAAAACAGAAAGTAAAATAAAAACAGACAAGCTACAATAACCATCTGGTGCCAGACGTATCTGTTCAGAAACACTCTGACTCTTTTTGTAGATCAAAAACAAGCGAAGAAATGTCTGATAAAATAATAAAAATTAAAAAAAATTAAAAATGAACAATGAGACGTTATTTTAGCCATTTCTTTTTTTGTATTTTTTGCTAGAATAAATATATTTGTGCATATTTGTGACATTCAATATATCTAATTATTAGCAAACCAGCATCTTGATACTGTTCTACATTTATAATAAATTAAAAGACGGAGTGTTTTTTTTATTTTTATTTATTTAGTTCATATGAGGTTTGAATTTTCAGGTGTTAAACTGCTCAAAATCATTCTCAAAATTCTTTTTTTCTTTCTCCGTGTGTATAATGATACATCACTGCTTCTACCCAACAAAACTCAGAATTTTTGTCTTCGCAAACAAATAATTTTCTATATTTTAGCATCTTTTACTGTTGGTAATTATTTCTGCACTATCCTTGTGTCTATTGACCTCGAGGGAACAAAACAAGTTCTTCATCTTGTTCAAAAAGTTTCAAGTAGCACATTTTCTGATACTGAACCTAAGACTTGAGGATGGATCAAATGCAGAGCCTGAACTTCCCCAAGAGGAATTAAGGCAAGGCAAGGCAAGTTTATTTGTATAGCACAATTCATGTACAGGACAATTCAAAGTGCTTTACATGAAACAAAAGCACAAGTAAAAGAATGAAAACATGATTTAAATAAACAGAATTAGAACAAAGGACAGCTTAAAAGCAACCGTGTGGATTTGGACTTTCTAATAAAACTTTATGTAAATGCAGCGGAGAACAGGTGGGTCTTTAACCTTGATTTAAATAAACTGAGTGTTTCAGCTGATCTGAGGCTTTCTGGGAGTTTGTTCCAGGAATGTGGAGCATAGAAGCTGAAAGCAGCTTCTCCATGTCTGGTTCTGACTCTGGGAACTGATAAAAGACCAGATCCAGAAGACCTGAGGAGTCTTGTAGGTTCATACTGGGTCAGGAGGTCACTGATGTATTTTGGTCCTAAACCATTCAGAGCTTTATAGACCAGCAATAGAACTTTAAAGTCTATCCTCTGACGGACAGGCAGCCAGTGTAAAGACCTCAGAACTGGACTGATGTGGTCCACTTTTCTGGTTTTAGTGAGAACTCTAGCAGCAGAGTTCTGAATGAGCTGCAACTGTTTAACTGATTTTTTAGGAAGACCAGTAAAGATGCTGTTACAATAATCAAGCCGACTGAAGATGAATGCATGGACTAGTTTTTCCAGGTTTTGTTGGGACATTAAATCTTTTATCCTAGAGATGTTAATGAAGTATATTTACTATTAAGACTTGTCGAAGACCTTTGAGTAAAATAAGACACATGGTTAAAGGAGTCAGAGTCCCAGTCTGAGACACTGCACACTCACTGGGGAAGATGTCATCACTTCAATCCTGAGTCAGACTTTAAGGGGGGATGAGGAGAACTAAGTCAACGCTGGTGGAAGAAACAACCTTTTTTTTGTTCTGACTCAAAGCCACAATCTCAGTCCCACCCTGTGAGTTATCAACAGACCAGAAATAAACCAGCAGGAAGTAGAGACATGTGGGTGATGATAAGATGTCCGTGGTAAAGACAAGGAGGTAGTTTTTAAAGTCTACACACAAATTTAAAAAAGAAGGATAAAGATGACATCACAAGCTCGACTCCTTCAGAAGGAACTCGTGGAAAGTTGTTGAACATTGAAAATTATCTCTAACGCTCCATTCAAACATATTTTCTATAGTGCTTGCTCCTGTGCAGGGTCACGGGGGGTCAGTTAGTGTCTACAAATAACCATAAATAACCTATATATCTATCAAAAACTGTATTCTTAAAACCCAAATCATGCGTTGATGAATACAAAAGTTAATATATCAGTGTTTCTTTAACAAGTAACATCAGGTTACACGTAACGTGTTCTAAAGAAACACAAAACTCATTATGTCCTTGTCAAAACATTATAGATTGTAAAATTTTAAAGATGTAAATATTATTAAACTTATTTCTTTAAAAATAACTCAAACAACAATTTAATGATAAAAATGTTTAGTTCAAGTTAAATGTTCCTGAAGGACAGTAAAGTGACAATTAGACAGACACTCGAACCAAAACTTGACCCCCCCCCCCCACACACACACACACACACACACACGTCACCTCCCTGTTTTGGGACTGAACATGAAACTAGAGCACCTGGAGTAAACTAGTCACTCAAATAAAAACCTGTTTCAGACATCAGTTGTTTTAAAGTAAAATTCCGCCAATTTGAGCGTTTGGAGTCAGAGACTGTGCAGTAGAGATGTGGGGCTGTAAGCCCCGCCCACTTTTCTGCACATAAAAATTATGTTTTCATGCATGAAATGACTAATTACAGAAACAAGTGTAAGAAAAATGTGTAGCAGCAAGACAAGAACTTCATGAATCAACAAAAAGACAACACCTGGTCCTTCTTAAGCCCTGCTCCTTCCTGCATGGAGATGCAGGCTTATACTGGAGCCAGCTGAAGGGGGTCCATGTAATCTTCTAGTTTGTGTTCTCTGGTTTTATTTAAGCTGATTGTGAACATGCATGGAGAGAACATGTAAATGCTACACAGAAAGGCTAATCAAGAGTCAAACCAGAAACCTTTTGCTGTGAGGTGCTTACGACACAGACTCTTAACTCACTGTACAATAAAATACAAAAATAATCTAGAATTAAATGTCAATAACTTAAAGAATAAATTATAAAGGAAAGTTTTAGCAAAATAAAAGGGAAATGGGAGTGAGACGTGTTCACCATGACTCTTCTATTCAATGACACTTTTACATTTTGAGGAAAAATAAAGAAACAAATTTCTCAAGATTTTAAAACACACAAGACTTTCATTGTTCCTTCTCATGGAGTCGTTACATCGTTAGCTTAAGACAGATGTGGACTACACTCAGGACTGTCAGCTGAAAGACTGCATGCACAAACAGCTTCATTTAACTTGTCTGGATTTCTTTCTTCTCCAAAGCTGATACAGATGGTATGAAATAAAGTTGCATAAGGATTAGTTGTTGTATTTTTTTATTTTAAAACAAAGAAGTGACATCACACCTTGGCTTGCAGGTTATCTAAAAAGTAATTACAAGTAAACTCTTTATTATGTAAGACAGTAATTTGTGAGCTGTGTGATCAATTTTTTATTTTGGACTTTATTCCTTTGAACATGCTAATTTTCTTAGAATTAATTCAAATTTGTACAGCAGATTAAATCAGTGTTTCTGTTAATATTTAAAACAATGATTTGATCTGCTGGAACATGTACTTCTATAGAATGATAATTAATGTATGAAAATACAAGGTGAAAAGTTTCTCAGTTAAAAACATAAATCTCTCCGGCGCCCTCTGGTGGACAAATACAGTCACTACAACACAGTTATTGTGGGTTTCTTGATCACGTGATTACCAAACAAAAAAGAAAATCAGGGGTTAAAATACATATTTGGTGATTAAGAGGTTTATGTTACAAGAGAAATGTCATTCATTTTTCAAAATAAAAGCCTGAATTATCATTTCAGTTAGCTGTTACTTCTTTAGTGAATCTTGGCCAGAAATTTGAACTTGGATGCAATGCTGTCATAAACACGGCCTCACAATGAACTAAATGAGAATTAATCTAGCTATTACCTGTCAGACTTTTACAGGGTGTCTAGTAGAGAAGCTTTTGAAGTGACAGTATGTTGTTTTCTGAATCTCTCAGAGCTCAAATCAAACTTGAGTTTACTGAGATATTAAAGAATCTTTATCTCTATGCTTTTTGTGTTTCTGTCAGCTAAGGAGTGCGGTGGAATTCTGACCGAGCAGCAGAGGATCATTCAGTCTCCAGGTTTCCCTGACGAGTATCAGGATGAGCAGATCTGCTACTGGCACATTCGAGTGCGTCTGGGTCAGAGGATTCACCTCCACTTCCTGGAGTTTGACGTGGAAGATGACACCTCATGTCTTGCAGATTACCTGGAGGTGTATGACAGCTATGATGATGTGTCAGGCTTTGCTGGAAGGTAAGAAATATCAATAGAACACAAGACATCAGAGCACTTGCACCATCACCTGTATGCATAAGTTCTTGTTAGTGCTTGTTAACCAACAGAGTAATTTACCATTAAAAAGGGTGAATCAGTCTTGTAGGCCTTGTATATTAACACATTATCCGGGTGTGGCTCTTTTTTTGATGAACTTTAAAGGTGGTATATGGAATATTTTCATTAAAAGTTATATTTCTAAAAAAATAATGCCTCCACTGGGTGTTTAGAGGGTTGTAGAATGAAAATACAGCATTTCCTTTAAAAATTATATTCAAAGTAAAATATAAAATATTAATTTTAATGGGCACAACGTTGGCATCTACCAGCCAATAGCTGGCAGAGCAGAGGGCACCATTTTGGGTTGCCTAATACCGTAAATAATCCAGCACAGTGAGGCTGGTACTGTGGAGTCAGCAGGTCAAGCAGCTGGAAGCACCGGGGACATGTGATGATTATATACCTTATTTGCTTGACATAGAGGGTTTCCCATGTGACGAGCAAGTTCTGTGTGGAAACGTTTTTATTAGTCCAACCAGGAGCTGATTGGACCACAGAAGGACAAAACACATCAAAGCCCAAAATCCAGGAATCAGCCATAGACGGTCTGGTTTTGGGTCATGGTCTATACGATCGTCTGTTCATTCTTTTTAATCTGTTTCCAGGTTCTGTGGTGATAATTTACCAGAAGATATTATCAGCACAGGTGAGCTGCCATCATCTTTAATGGTTTAACTTTCTTCTCAGTATTTGATAAATACTGTAATTCATTTAATATTGTTTGATTTGTTTTAGAAACAACCTGATCACATTTAAGCATTTTAAAGGTGATTAAGTCTTGTTCTTTTAACCCTGTAAGACCCAACTTATTAAAAAATTGCCAGAAAATTCTGATTATTTGGAACTGGGATGTTTACGAAGCCTTAGAACAAAATTCACAAACATTTTTTGCTGTATCACGTTATTTATAGTAGATTTTTTGTATCACATTTATTACATTGGCCGTCTTTACGGTTTAATTGTAATATAAAAAGTGAGTTAATAATAATGTATTCATCCATATAATAATGATGATTTAACCTGAAAAAAAGGCAAGTGGATCATTTACTGGGAGCAACCATGTTAGAAATGATCAAAACTATGTAGCAAATATGATACACTGGGCATTATAGGGTTAAAAAGGTAAAGGTTGTTAAAACTCAGGAATTGAATACAGTAGATATTATTTAAAGTTACTCTGAAAGTTTCTTGATATATTTTGAGTTTATTGTGTTCAAAAGCCAAAATATACACTGGGTTTATATCAAAAAGTACTAAATGTGGTTTATCAGCTCTTTTAAGCGCTGAGGCTAATTTTGTACTCCAAAATCTTTAAAATAAAAATATACGTAAAAGAGCTGATTTTTTTCAATAAATCTAGATTTTAAATGAAAACATTTACTTCTCATGGGACATTTTCAACTTTACATACTTTGAAATGTGTTAACTTCAGCAAGGTTGAAAACTTCTGAAACTCTGAACAATTTGAAATCTAAAATTTGTCTGTGTTTTTTTACAGGAAATGTGATGACGCTAAAGTTTCTGTCTGATGCTTCAGTCACTGCTGGAGGCTTTAAGTTACAATATGTTGCTTTTAATGCAACTTTGTTTACATAAAGTTACACTCATGACTTCTACATGGTTCATTCCACTGACATCACTCTGTTGCTGTATTTAAGTTGATGTTTACATCATGTTCTGCTCAATAAAGGAACAAATTGGTGAAATAAATAAAGTTTTACTATATGTTGTTTTTTGTGGTCTGGAAAAGTAAATATGTTCCTGGGATTTACTGTAAAGAAAGAAGAACCCAGGACTAGATACTATCAGGTAAAATCCAAAAGGGCAAATGAACATTATGTATGAGAGGGAGACAGAACTATTACTCCAAACATGCTCAGTAACTATAAGACAAATGTAGGTCATTGCCTTGGGCCTCAAAATACCAGCCCTCATAAAATACGGTACATGTGAAATGTACAGCATAGATGATGTTAAGTATGTGCTAATTAGTGTAATTGTGTGATTTTAGAAACACAAACTATCATAAAAAGCACCATAAAGATGCTGCTTTCAAAAGCACTTGTGTTAGTACTGATAATATTTATTTAGATAAGTTACCTGTTGGTGCCCCTGCTGTGTTAGGAGCATCACAGGGTCTAAGGCAGGTCAGTTTATCGTATAATATTTAGGCTTCACAAAGTAAGCATCCATCATTTTATTTCACCTTGTCAATCAAAATTAAATATTATTTTAGACATCCAACATTTAAAACTAGTCTCCAGATTGTGGAGATTCCAGGACATAGACCGTTACTCAAGGAGAGCTGTACAGGACCCATCAGCAGGACCGGTATCTGCACAGATGAGAACTGCCAGAATGCTAAAAGCTGTTTCCAGCAGGCCACTGACATGATTGTCTCTGACTAAACCAGACTTCATGAGGGTGGTCTGAGGATGGGCTCCAGTGGGCCTTGTGCTCTCAGCCCTGCACTGTGGAACTTGACTGGCGTTTGCCAGAGAACACCAGAACTGGCAGATCTGGGACTTGCAAAATGTTTTGTCAGTTTTTAATTCAACATTTAATACATCATTATCTGCATAATTTGCTCAATGACATTATGAAAACAATGTTTTGGGCAAAAACAGTTTTAAAAATAAAACAAATGACAATTTTAAACATCTAATTGGCGATTATAATATTTTCTGCACAATGTTAACGACCCTGGATCATTATTATATCTTATAGGCCTCAATTTTCATATTAAAAGTAGGATTGAAGGATCATGTCATGTGCTGCATTCACTTACACTCAGATGTCTGAGCTTCACTGTGGAAACGTCATCTTGCATTCGATGTGTCTTTCTCAGTTTGGGGGTAGGGGGGCTGGGTTGGCCAGTCTAATTGGAAGGGTGGCCCATGCCCCCCTCCCCAGTCCACCCCTCCCTATCAGGATAAAATCCTTAGATACATTGTTAGATCCTCCATTGATGCAGTGAGATGTGCGTTCCTTTTGGTGCACAATAATGTCCAGCATTATGTGGCAGAAAAATACATGCAGTTCCTGGAGGAGGAAGGAATTGAAGCCTTTGATTGGTCCAACCAAACATCTCCAGAACATCATCTGTAGGTCCATCTGATGCCAACGGGCTGGATGCCAGGATGCCACTAAACTGTCCAGGAGCTCAGTGATGCCCTGGTCAGGATCTGGGAGGAGATAAAACACCATCCATCATCTCATCAGGAACATGTCCACATTATTATTTGGGGGCCATACAAGCTATTATGCACCATTATGATTGGACCAGCTGCTGCATCAGTTTTTTAATTGACATTTCTTGGTGACTTTGAATTAATAAATTATCTGTAGATTTATAGTTTTAACTTTTATCAAATGATGTTGTATCAGTTTGTTCCCAGCACATCACACATTCTACATCAGTGAGGATATCCTGCAGGATTTATTCCCCAGTTGAAATCTGATGAAAGTGTTTTTATTATTTTATTTTATTTTATTTTATTTTATTTTATTTTATTTTATTTTATTTTATTTTATTTTATTTTATTTTATTTTATTTTAGTTTAGTTTAGTTTAGTTTAGTTTAGTTCAGTCCTTGAGTGGATGTACATGTACGTATATTGTATAGATTCTATAATCATTCTGATATTTTTTCTTTCGTACACGTGTGATGAGTAATAAAAGTTTCAGAAGCTTGTACAGGCTTCTGTCCGCCTACATTTCCCATCAGCCTCTGCGGCAGTTTCTCCGGAAGAAAACCTCCGCTGTGTCTTTGCACTTCCTCTTTCCGTCAACGGAGTGTAGGTAGCGCTGCTTTTTCTCAATTCTCTTTTTAATCCTGTTCAGATCATCACTTTTCTTTGTCATCCACTTCAAGATAACGTGTATAAGTTTGTAAGATATGTTCAAGGATCCGGCTCATGTAGTATTTTATCGATGGACATTTGAAATAAGGTTTTACGGTTGTTTTGTCGGTGTTTGGTGACATGGCGGAATAGCAGCAGTGTGATGGAAACAGAAAGGCCGGCAAACGTACTTATACAAGTTTAGATACATTTGTAAAATAAGATAATATTGTTTTGAAATTAAACAGCTCTGGAACTGAGAGTTAATCATCTACCTGCTAAAGAACGTGAAATCATAAAATCTGTTAGCATAGCAGTGTCTAAACTGCAGTGTGTCTTAGAGCAGTTTAAGATCCACTCAAGTCTTCATGCTGATATCAGACTTGTTTTTTGCTGAGGTTTTAACTGACTCATGAAAGTTCACTGCTGTGTTTCAGTAAACGATGGGGCGTGTGATCAGGGGACAGAGAAAAGGTGCAGGATCTGTGTTCAGAGCCCACGTCAAGCACAGGAAGGGTGCTGCTAAACTCCGTCACGTTGATTTTGCTGAACGCCATGGTTACATCAAGGGTATTGTAAAGGTAAGTAATGACTGGTATCAGCTGTCAGATAGAAATACACAGTGTTAAGTACCGCTATTCACACCTGGTGTTAAAATCCACACAGTTGTTACTGAGGTTCCAGAAAATACCTTCAGAACTAGATCACTATGGACGATTCAGGTGACAATGGGGTCTTTCTGGTTCCTGGTGTTGATCCATCTCATTCTTACAGGACATTATCCATGATCCGGGTCGCGGTGCTCCCCTGGCCAAAGTGGTTTTCCGTGACCCCTACAGGTTCAAGAAGAGGACAGAGCTGTTTATTGCTGCTGAGGGAATCCACACAGGACAGTTCATCTACTGCGGCAAGAAAGGTAAAAACTAAACATGTTCAGTAAGTAGGTTATGTATATGTTTGTTAATCAGGAAAACCAGGTCAGGTGTTTTTCTTCTGCTTTCCTGGGTGTCTGTGCACGTTCTCTAAACATGTACATTTTACACAAGATGGTGCGACTCCAAGCAGACCTGTACAGTCCAACGGCCTTTAATATGTAATAAATTATTTTGCACTGTTGGTAGTAAGACATATCGAGAAATATGATACTTGATGGTGAAGTATTAAAACATGTTCATGATCTGCTGAAGCAGAGAGATCATGCAGGATGTGGATGAGACTTGTCTGTCAGTGATGGGTGGCAACGTGTTGTCACTTCCAGCTTCATGCATTTAGCACAATATTCATACACAGTTGTTTAGATATTGTCTGGTGATACTGATGTTTTAGTCTGGACTGTTAGTCTCCAGCAGACTGTGTCTCATATCAAACTGTGTCAAACCTCGTCCAGCCCTCATAGAAAGACATCAGAAACTTTCTAGCTTGTAACAGCTGTACAATGTCCCTGGTCCAGGCAGCAGTGGCACCGTGTGGAGAAAACAGGCTCCTGTTTCAACTCCCAGTTACAAAGTTGATTCATCCTCAGAGGACATTAGACATCTAACTGATGAGAACAGATTGTATGTTTGATCTTGGTCCTTGTTATGATGAAGTAACAAAGGTAGCAGGTCACAGGATTTTCATCTGATTGATTAGCAGCGCGTCGATTGATGGACTTTTGAAATCCATTGATTTTCAGCTCGACTGGTGGATCATTAAAAATAATTAAAGAAAATTTTTAAAACTTTAAACTTGATTTCTGAAGGAGGAACAATCTAATAATTTAATTGTTTTGTATGAAAGTTTGTGTTAATTATTTAGATATCCATCAAGAGTAAGATGTTTTTGTTTTGTCTTGAATCAAAGTCCAGGGATCTTTTAAAAGTGTGATGCTTTTGGGGAACAATGAAGGAAACAGGCTTCAAACAAAAACACTAAAGGTAAAGACACCTCTCCATCTTCTGCTCCACAGCTCAGCTGAACATCGGTAATGTTCTGCCTGTTGGAGTGATGCCTGAGGGAACCATCATCTGCTGCCTGGAGGAGAAACCTGGCGACAGAGGCAAGCTGGCCCGCGCCTCAGGAAACTATGCTACAGTCATTTCTCACAACCCTGAGACCAAGAAGTCCAGAGTCAAGCTGCCCTCAGGCTCCAAGAAGGTCATCTCCTCTGCTAACAGAGCCGTCGTGGGTAAGAACGTCTCACATGTACTAAATGTTGAGGAAACAGCAGTTTATTCAGCGTTCGTTCACCATTTATGCTCCGGTGTAAACACCAGGTGTGGTTGCTGGAGGGGGTCGTATTGACAAGCCCATCCTGAAGGCCGGTCGCGCCTACCACAAATACAAGGCCAAGAGGAACTGCTGGCCACGTGTCCGTGGTGTGGCTATGAACGTAAGTGAACAAGCCAAAGTCAGATGTTTGTGGCCATTAGCAAAGCTGCAGTTGATAAAATGTTTGTTTTCCTGCAGCCCGTCGAGCATCCCTTCGGTGGTGGTAACCATCAGCACATTGGAAAACCCTCAACAATCAGGAGGGACGCGCCAGCTGGTCGCAAGGTCGGTCTTATTGCTGCCCGTCGTACAGGCAGACTGCGTGGAACAAAGACCGTCCAAGAAAAGGAGAACTAAATGCGACTGTTCTGTTAATAAAAAAACCTGTTCTAAAACCACCTGATGAGTTGGAAATGTTTTTCTTTTAATAGTTTAATGGTTGCAGTTTGTACCATTGCCTCACAGAGTCTTGGGTTTAATCCATCGCTTGTCCAGGATTTTAGTAGATTAACAGAACAAGCGGTTTTGTGTTTTGAGAATTCTTACAGTAAAATTTTCAGTAATTGTAAGTTTCATTTGATATGAGTGATGGACATAAACATGCACATTAAAATTCTGTGAATTTGTGACATTACTGTCAAAAACTTTGATCCATGACAGTTTGTGCAGAACTAACAATTTGTAAACTCTAGTGTACAAACTAGTTGGATGTGAGTCTTTAACAACATATACAAACTTAAATATCAGCCGATTTTTGTTGTTTTTTGGTTGTCATCTTAGTGTTAAGATTAAAAGACAAGTGACATCAATGTATCTGTGTTCCATTACTAATCCTTTGACCTTGTCAGTTTTCAGTTCATATTCACCTCGTGAGGAAAAGAAACTAAATTTGAATTCTTGAAGTTGTAGATTTTTAACTTGTACAAGACACTCCATGTTTATATAATTTGGAGGAAATACGTTTATAAAATTGTTAGTCCTGCACAAATTGTTGAATAATACACATTTTTGTGTGAATCTGCAGACCAAGTACATGTTGTGCTGCATTTGAAGGTATGAAACCCTTTATAATCAGGTACCAAAGCAGAAAGCCCTGCCTTCAGAGTAGAAACAGGTGTATTAAATAATGTGGTTCCAAGCATATAACTAGCAAAGTTCTATAATTATAAAGGTAAATATAGAAACATTGATCAGGTCAAAGAGCAACAATATTGAAATTGTAACTTTTCTCTTAAGAAAAATGACAAAGTGACACACAGCCAAGATTCCATGTTCTTTATTTGCTAAGGGCGCAATGCTTTTTTTGTAATATTTCTGTGCACAAAAAAACCTCACAAAGTGAAAGTCCACATCGCGACTGTAGCTCCAGAATTCAACGTCACACCATGGCCAAAACAAAAGTCGGCAAAAAACAGGGCGCAGAACTCTGTACAGTCAATATCTTCTTTAAAAATAACACAAGGACAAAAATGTTCCTCTTAAATCAAATTCTATTATTAGTGAAATACAACAAAATAAATTCTATAAAATAAGAGCAAAATATTTAAATATAATACGGTGGGCAGAATATTTTCATTTGTGGGAGTATTTGGTTTGTTTTAGACAGAAAAAAAATACACGCATTCAAGTTACCAATTAAATACAGTATTTACTGATGTTTACCTTTTACTCCTACAGAAATACAAGTTAGCTCAGGTTGCAACATGACTAACCATTCTCTAGTCTTGCAGTAAAACCCTGTTGTGGGAACTTGTGTGTGTGGAAGGGAAAGGCGGGTGAATGGTGGGGGGGGGGTCACTGCAGTTTGGATCCTCACTGCTGCCAGACACCAACCGGATCAGCTCCACAGAAGAGAGGAAGCTGATGGGCAACACGTCTGTCGACAATGAAGCTGGATTGAAGAGACCAAAGTAAAGCAGTCATCCAAACACCAGACAGCCCAGTGCTGCAGTCGTGTTGCATATGTTGTTCTGAATTCCTATAAACCCCTCACACTAACTACCTAATGGGAAGTTGGAGGACTTTAAGTTGCAATTGGAAAGCCACTTAGACAATGGTTTAAAATATCACCCTGACTGAAGATGAGTTGGATGAGTAGAAAGAAACAGGAATGGGAACACCATCCCTCTGAAGATGTGCATTATATGATCACAAGTCTTCCCTTGGGCTACACTATTCTGGTGAGAAGCCATGCTAAATGTTACAGCGTATTTACTGGAACTTCCGAAAAGACTGAATTAATCCAGAACAAAATAAGAAAGAAAAAGAAAGGCAATGAGTTTCAAAACAATGTTGCATCACTCCTTTTCACATCAGCCAAACACCATTAAAATCCACCAGCCATTCCAAACTCACACGGAAACCAGCCACAGCTCGAGTTGATTGGCGCGGGTCGTAAGGTTGCCAAGGAGCTTAAGAATAATCACGTGACTATGATAACGTCCTTCCAGATATTGTCCGATGGTAAAACAAACTCTGCTTTGGAACATGGGTGAGAAAACAAAGAGGAGCCGTCTTCTTACAGTTTTTTTTTTGTCGTTTTTTGTGGGGAGAGGGGCATTTTTTTATTTATAGTATTCATTTTTTCATTATATTTGCAACATCTCTCAACAGCAAACCACACAGAGTTATGCTACTGGGAGATCTGAACAGTCAGAAACATTAACATACTATATACAACTTTTCGTTGTGTAGATAAGCGCGTCAGCATCGTCAGCTCTGGGTAAAGTGTTTCTGTTTATTAGAACTTAAGCCCGTTCCCTCGCCTCTGTAGTCACCAGCAGGCCCCTTTTCGTACAGTCAAGGCAGCTCCAGGCCAGGGAAGAGCGCCTCCCACAAGTTGACCGGGTTACAGAAGGGGCCTGGAGAGGGATGGGAGGTCTGGCTCTGCCCTGCCTTGGGGCCAACGAGAAAGAGAGACAGAGAGGCCCGACTCTGAACTTAGTTTACCAAAGGATGAGAAGAAGGAGAGCAGGATGATGGAGGCTTGAGGCACAGCAGAAAGGGTCAGGGGACGTTATTCCTTAGGTGGGGCAGGTGCTGGGGTGGAGGTTGGGGTGGGAGCGACCTCCTCGGTGCCCTCCCAGTTCTCTTGTGCTCGTGGACCTGAGCCAGGAGTGGTACCGGGGCCTGGGGTTTGGGTCTGGGTTGGTCCTGGAGTTGGAGCAGAAGCAGGACCAGGACGCTGTGGGTTGTTCATGTGCTGAGCAGCAGGCCCGGTGTACGGCTGCCCGTGAGGATGGTTGTTCTGTTTGGGAGGAGAACGTGAACATAATCAGGTGTTAAAATACTTGGAAGAAAACATCAGAACCTCATACTCTCAGAGCGGTTCTGCCTGTGGTTCTGATCAGATGTTCAGAATGATGAAAACACCAAACAAACTCAACCTACAAACAAATCTAAAAACCTTCCCAACCTGTTCCTCTAATCTCATACATCAAGTGTGTTTTTATAAAAGAAACAAAAACAATAGAAATAAATCACATACAATAGAAATAAGAATTAGATGTGCGCTGTGTGAACTAACTGGCACAAACTGTACAGTTTAGTCTCTAGAAGCCAAATAGGAAAACAGGAAGCTCAAGCTTGAATGTGGCGTCAATAAAACTCAATAGAAACAAATACGTATTGACCAGAAAGACTGTTCCTGCACCACGTGCATGAAAACTAGTTTACTTCTTAGTGGACATTAGAAAGCGGGACCGCTAGCACACGAACATGTTCATTTTAAGACCCAAACAGGTTTCTCAGCAGTATGAAACAAACTGATGGACTCTGAGACAGCACCTGCTGAAACTGGGTGGTTCCAGGAGAGTGGGGGTACAGAGAGGTGTCCTCAGGTGGGGAGGAGTCTTGATCGTCAGGAGCTTCCTGTTCATCTGGCTCCTGCAAAATAAACAGTTATCACTAACCAAGACAGGTCACTAACATGTCTATAATAAGATATGATCATTCTGGAGGTAAAATACTGGGTGTAATACTAGTGTTTGGCATTTCAGTGTGGAAAAGGTCAAATATCCTAATTGTGTTAATAATTCACAGCTGTAATTGGGATTAATTGTGGATGGAATGTACACCTAGAAGCCTCGTCCCAATTTCTAAAAACTACATGCACTTTGTCACAGGATGCAATCTGAACCTGACATTTCGGGAAAACAGAACTGATTATAATGTGTACTTTAATACTGAAACAGCTGTTGATCACTGAACTCCGTGGCAAGTTTATAACCACAAGTGAACAGATGATGGATAATTTTCCATTAGACTGACAAGTGAATTACTGATGACATTTCCCTTGTGAAATGTATAAATAAAAATGAGTCTCTTTGTTAAGAGTTATTTAGCTAAACGGGGCCTAAACAGAAGTAGCATCAATCTTCTGTAGTGTCAAAAGAATATATGTTGTCAATTATTCAGAATGTGAGAACAAAGCTCCCGCAGATTTGTAGGCAGACAGCTGACATACTCAACTATTGAATACTCAAGCTGACACATACATTGACTAAACACTAATCCACTGCTCAGTGTTTCTCTGCTGAGACTTTAAGTATATTTGTTAAATTTCCTTCCTTTATGTTGTGGTGCCTGGAATACTGACCTTCCCTGGGCTTCCCTGAGTACACTTGAGCTGTGTATGGAATATTACAGGAGAAGTGTGTCATTTGACTGGATTTTTTCATCATAAAAAATACAAGTAACTCATCTGAATTTAGAACAACAGAATTATAGTTGCGTGTAATGTGAAATTTCTGCCAAGAAAAAAAAAACAAATTCATCCTAACAGAAGACTAAAACGAGTAGCTGCATCAAGTCTTTAAATTACTTTGTTTGTTTAACCCTTTAACACTTAAGTATCATAAAGGCCAATGTTCTTGACATACTTCCTCTGAATTTATAGAAAAAAAATCTTTTAAAAACCAGATTTTTCTCGTATCTGTCAAAGCTCTCTGCCCCCCCACCTCTCTGCTCTGAGTGTGCGCCTGTCTGACCTGTAACAGCCCCGTCATTGCACGTGAAGTCATCGCTCTTCTTTCATGGAAGTAAAATTCCATAACGCTGGTCTTCTCATATTTTAGGAACCATCTGAATGTTCACTCTAGTCCGAATCTTCAAGAATCTGTGTTCACACAGTGCTACCGTAATACACCTAAAAAGTTTTCTCTTCTTTCTGAAACTGAATTTTCTCTCTACAATTGGCAGCGGTACACGATAATTTAAGGAACCTGTGTGTAACGTGTCGCCAGTGACACGCTGTGTTAAAGGGTTAAAGAATATTTAGGTGTCAGTAAACAGCAACATCTACTAAAGAACAGAACATATTCCACAAATACTGACCGAAAAATAATAAAATACTCATTTTAAAAAATTGACAGTGAGATTTCTGGTCAAATGTATCTTATTAAAGAAAAACAACCAGCTGTTATTGAGTGGGTTGCTGTGTAGTTATAAAGTACTTCTGCTGGAGTTCTCTGTTAATTCTTTAAACATATTCCTGTGCGTGCAAAGTGTGCGCTTTAAATGTCATCACCTCTTCAGGACAGAGTTCACAGGCCTTGGCCAGTGTCATACGTGCACTATGTGAGCGCTCCAGGAAATATCCGTTGGAGGTCTCGTTGCTCTGGACTGGAGGGGACCAGTTGTTGTAGGTGTACTGGGGATTTCCTGTGTATGGCCTCCTCTCCAACTCATCCCCTAACCACTCCACAGCCCACGTCCACTTTCGCTTCAGGTCACCATTACTCTGTACGTGTATAAACACATGATGAAAAAAGGACCTAAAATAGCATACATGTTCTAAAAGTTGGCGAGTGATGTGTTTACAGTGCTCTTAAACCAACAAAAAGAGGCAGAGTCTAACAGAAGGTGTACCTGGAGAATCTGATAAGCCACAGAACAGTTGCTAAATAGGGCCACCATGCATTTGATGCACTGATAGGCCCGTTTCTGGTAGTGGTTCTTGGAGCGCTGGATGGTGTCAAATAGCCCATCTCTGTCATCAGGAATGCCTTTCAGCACATTGTGGATCCTGACGACACAAAGAGGAAGTAAAATGTTGAGCAATGGTCACATTTAGAAATGATGCATCACTTGTACACCTCCTTCATATATTCTTCTCCAAACCAAGAAGTCGGTCTGACCTGTGTGTTTGCCATGAGTCCTCAATGAGCAGGATCTGTAGCAGCAAGTCCAGGTAAGGCCTCAGCTCATAGGTGTACGAATATGCTACCTAAATACAAACCAAAAATAAGAACTTTTACAAATGCTCTCAGTCACTTGCAAGACCAGCTTGTTGATTTGAAGTAGGTTTAAGGAGTTTACCTGCCAGAGCAGTTCACTGAGCACTGTGGAGGAGAACTGAGGGTTCTCCCAGCAGCAGAAACGCAGCAGCTTCACTGTCTCCTCTGAGTTGCTACAGTCTTCGATGATCTTCTTCACATAGCTTGTCCTCACAAACAGGATCTCTGCCACTAACTGCTGCACAGGCATCACCGGAGCTGTCAGGTTGGTGTCCCCGTACGGGTTAGGCAGCGGAGGATTGCCTAAAAACAGAAACATATTTACAATGTTGTTGCTGAACTGGGTTTCATTCATCAGCTGTAAAAGCCCTCAGCTCCAAGCTTTGCCTACACAGCAAATAAGCTCAGAGTGGCTGTTTTATCAGTCACTTGATCCTGAGCAAGGATGAAAATCCTCATTGGGCTTCAGCTCTCCCTCCCACACAACAACAGATTGTTTCACAGGTCATCACAGGCTGACGCCTGCACATTTCCAGTAATGAACCTACCATTGATGGAGGACTGCATGCGCGAGGAGACGTCACAGCACCGGACTAGCTGGGAGACCACAGTGTAGAGCTTGCCCAGTTCAGCGTACTGATACTTTATAGGAGGACCTGGACCCTCATCCAGAGCAACCAACATGAAAGTGGCAGGAACATTTAGCTTCAGCAGCTGAGTTTTCTCTGCCAGACCTCCATGTTGTTGAATTAAGAGAGAGGAGAGAACAAAAGTTTATGGGGTCACAAACAATTTACTCGTTTAACTGATAAGTGTGTAACATTTGTGTTCTACTTACCGAGGTTGGCATACATGACAAAGAGGTTAAAGTACTGCTGTAGGTGACGGCCATGTTCAGAAACCTCTCTTCTGAGCAGGTTAAGTACCGCTCTCAACAGGTGGTCACTAAGGCTGAGATTATCACAGCCCTAACACACAACAAAACAGCATTCAAAGGGCTGATCAAGAGATGACATCTGATCCAAACTGTTGACGTTATTTTCCAAAAATGTAATTTATTATTTAAAACATTTTGTGGACGTTGAAATCTGGCACCAACCTGAGCTGAGGATCCAGGCGAGGCGGTGGGGGAGGGGCAGGGACCATCTTGCAGGGAGAAGTGAGCAATGAAGACTATGAGCTTGGCAAATGCACCACGGACCTCAGCGCTCGGGCACTCGAGGAGGTACTCAGAGAACCGATTAGGGTAAGCAAACAGAACGTTGTGTGCAAACCAATAGCGTACATTCTTACTGTGTCTCAGCAGGATGCAAAGAGCGTCATACCTACAGACGAAAGATTGCAATTATAGACAAGAACAAAAACCTCTTAAAACATACGAAAACAGAACTTACCAGTCGCTCGCAGGACCTCGTACTACTTTCTTGGTGTGGAAACCTGTGCTGAAGAGGAATCGAGCAGCGAGCTGAGCACTTATCATAGCTATCTCCTCTGCCTCTGGCAGAAGATGGTCTTGTCCTGATATAAAGAGAGAAATACACACAATGAAAATCTTCCAGACAGTTTACTCAAGTTTTCTTCACTGAGATAAAATGAAAAAGCTACTGTGAAGGATCAAAGTGAATTGGTTTAAAACAGACAAACAAAGTCATGCTGCTACTACAAAGGGGGAAAAACCCACCATTGAAGTTTTGGCTTTTGAAATGATGACAGTAAGTGCTTCTGCAGTGATATGGCTCCACTAATGGCCATTTCTCTGTGAATTATTGAACTGTGGCCTAATCAACAATGCAGTTGAGCTTTTATATGGCTAACAGAAATGCAGTACAGTATATACATCCTTAATGTTGGATATTATCATTCTTAAACATACAACAGTAAAGAATGAAGCTGGCAAATCTCAAACTGCAGATAATTTGTATCTTCTGCTTTCTGGTTTCAGTTTGAAAGACAAAAACTCTATAAAAGATTGTTTTGCTTTTATCTGCAGAGAATAATGATGCCTACCTGGAGGAGGATTTAAATAGACACTGTTACAGGTCAGAAGTTTCTTAATGAACTGGAAATATTCGAGGCTGTATTGCATCCGATTGTGCATGAACTGGACATTCTGCTTGCGAACGCTGCATTCGATGACACTAGGCATCTTGACTTGATGTGGCTTAGAAGAGGAGGTGGACAGCTCTGAGATATATTTGACAAGTTCACTGTCCTTGTCCAGTGAGTCCATACGCTCGTAGAACAGGATGTAAGCATTCCACCACCGCTTTTGCCTTCGATACGACATCCTTTTCATCATATGATCAAACACCTCGCCCATGTATTCTCCCCCAAAGCACTGGTTCTTCATCTCCTCCTCATCATCCATCTTGCATTCAGTCACATCACCATCATCAAACTTATACCAGCGATTCTTTTCACCATCACCGCCGTTCCTCTGGATTATATAGGAATAGTAGTGTCCACCACTGGCCTGGCCTGAGTGAACCAGCACTCCCACCAAACGATACTTGGAGCTACCTGGAGGTGTGGCCTCAGACAGCTCATTCTGTTGGATCACCTGGTTCTCTGGATTTACATCATCACCCTCCAGCTTGGCCACACCTGCTACTGTGTAGGGCTCCATGTCCAGCTCCCTTGGAAACTCAAAGTAGTCATTGAACTTAATGGCACACTCCCTCTCCCAGTCATAGTCAAAGCGTTTCAGTTGGATGGCGAGGACAGGCGGCAGCTTCTTGATCAGCAGACGCTTCACTGTATCCACCTGATGAGGACGAACAGAACAGATTAACTTTGGTTTCTTTAAATCTTCCAGACATTTAAGAAAAAAACTGATGAACTAATTTCCCCTCGCTAGTTCTTGCACTTAGTTTCTGCTAACTCTTCAGGACTTTGAAGAACCCTAAAGCCTCACCTTCTTATTACACTTCTCACAGTGGTAGGCATTGGCTCCTTCCAGCAGATCTCCTTTAACGTATTGCTCCATGGAGTCTAACAGGTTTTGGTGGTTCCTGATGTCTACATTGAGTGTTGTGAATGACTCTTCACACTCATACCTAAAAAAAAATATTGTTGTTATTTAAGAATGATCTCAACAAGATCTACGGTATTGTAGATCTACAGTATTAAGAATAATTGTGCTTACCGATGAGGGCAACCTTGACAAATCTTTTGGTCTGCGAAGGACCCACCCAGTACCTTGCTGAGCATGGGAGGGTGTCCCAGAGCCTTGAGAGCTTCATCCAGACTGTCCACCAATGAGTTAAAAAACTCCAAAGCATCATGCTGTTCCCTCAAATTTACTGGCTCCCCCCATAACCTAAGCAGTGTGAGAGCAACAAGAAGTACTTTAAATTTAGTAATTGCTTAATGAATAAAACAAAGACTCAAAAGTAAGGAAGTCTTTATAATACCTGAACTGCTTCCAGAATCCTCTTGGGACGTAGTACTGCAGTCTGGATGCAGCCAGATGACCAAAAATGACCTGTAGGTGACGCAGCACGCCGATGTTGTACTCCTTCCTGTCCTCAGACTTACTGGAAGGTTTATCATCAAACTGGTGATGATAGCCGAACACGTCATCCCGAGGATCTACATTACTCTACAGGGACAAAAATATTAATGTTACTGTCTTTTCCAATTCTGTTGAACCACAATTCTAAAGTAGTTTCTCATTTTCATTAGTTAATTTTCAGTACATTTTAAATCATTATTACTTTTATCAGTTTCAAGTTATTTCAGTGTTTTACTTTCATTAACGATGTCAGACTACAACTTTAACTTGTAGTAAAACCTGTGCTCAAAGATTAGCCTACATGTCCTGTAAGCTTTTCACTGCATGCTTTTTCTCCTGTTGTACCTCATTCTCCTGCTTCTCATCCCCTGACATGTCGTCATCCACATCAGTGCCTGTGCCCTCAATAGCTAAGATGCCATTGCGGATTGGAGGGATCATGTAGAGCTGCTGAATGACAGAGTTCATGTAACAAGTAGCACCAGCGTTCTTCAGTCCTACAAAACCTTTATTTGGTCGTGGCCCCACTGGAGGCAAATACTCCCACTCGGTTAGTGTCTCGCAGCCTGAACGCAGAGAAAAACAAACCACTCAAGTTTACTGCATTTACAAACTGTTAGATTGATCTAATTAAGAAATGGTCATGGAAACATTTCCTTACCCAGGTAGTACATGTCTGTCAGAGTGTCAACAATCTGTTTGAGGTTGCGAACACAGCCAACAGCCAGTGCGACCAGGAGCTCAAAGCCAGCGTTAATGGATGCAGGTGTGCTGCACACTGGGATCGCCTGCTCTGTGGGGAATTCCCCACTCTTCATGTACTGCAGGTAAACATTTGATGCTGGGAAGATGAAGTCATCAATCAGCTCCTAGAGAGGAAGAAATTAAGTATTGCAGTATTTTATCAGCAATAAAACAAAACTACCAATATCCTCATGTTAGTTGTTTCAGTGATGGCCTGTCTGATGTACCTTTATAAGGTTTGCTCCTCCTTTCTCGCAACCAATGTAATATTTCTTTTCTGGTGTCTGGAAGGCTAGAAGCTCTTTTGTGACCCCAAGATGGCCCTCCAGTATAGTCTCCTCAACACCAGTCTCTCCCGTCCTTTTAACCTCATCCTAGTGAAGAAAATACGGTATGTTGTTACATCAACTTGAAACAGGCTTTCTGAGGAACATGAACAACTTCCTCGCTGCCCAATATAGGTTACCAAACAAATTGTGTGCAAATGATTCAAATTTTCTGTCTTACCCGTATTCGTTTAAGCCAGTCGATTTCATTGTTGAGTAGCACCTCAGCGTTCGGCAGGTTAATGTTACTGTTGTAGGCGTAGTTCAGCAGATGCCGGAGCAAAGTAAAGTAGTCCCCAGCATGTTTGGCTCGCTCTTTGGCTGTGCTCTGGAAACAAACATGGATAAATAAAGTTAAAATTGTGTAAATGTCATCCAGCAGCTGAGGTTAGATAGATGCTGGAAATTATAGGATTTGTAGACACTCACCCCAAGCACTGTGAAGAGGAGGGTGATGAAGAACAGAAGGGGTCGGTGGCCCATACAGCATCTAGTTGCCATCAGAAAAAACTGCTCCTGGGCCATCTGACGCACAGATCTGTTAAGAAATTTCAACATCAGCGTGACAACATTCTGCCAAGTTTATGTAAGAATCTATGAGACTGAAGGGTTTCCTACATTTCACTACATTCATGTTTCAGCAGAAAGTTAGAAAGAATACTGATGTGCTTACTTGCTGTGGCAGTGTAGCAGCAAGTCTATGATAAAGGTCTGCCAAGCCTTCTCCTTACTGAGTGTGTCAAGAGCTGTGGGCATGAGGGCAAAACACAGCGTCATCACTTCCAAGGCTTCGCAGCATACCTGCTCATCTTCTCCATCTGGCTCCTTGGCAGCGTTTGTCTATAAAGTTCATGAAAAATGTTCAGCTGATTCTTGACATTCTTTTTAAGATCTGTCAATTTTAATGTTCTTCCACAACAGAGTTTTCAGACACTACAGTACAAATACAGTAATAGAGCATCAGAGATGCTTTACCTTCTCATATATTTTGCTGATTTCCTCATTGGAACTAAAAACAAGCTGCACTGTTCCACAGCCGGACGCCCACACTATTTTCTGCACTGCTCGGATCACACAAATGTCTGGGATGTACTTCAATGCCTGGAAGAAATTCTGATGAAAAATACAGTTCCACAGAATCTATTATTACTATTCTTACAGTTCACTTTTCCCAAAGAACCACCAAAACATCAGATACCTAATTTAAAAAAGCATGTTTCAACTCTAATAGGTAGTTTTTCTATTGTCTAATTAGTTAGATCTAACACACATACAAATGATATAAACTAGCAATTAAAACTTTCTAATCTTAGAAATCCCTGTAAAAATGAGCTCCTGCAAACGTTGTTACCTCATCAGAAATCTGTTGAGCCAGGCGAATAGCTACATTTCTCAGCATGCATTCTGAGGCAGGGTTGGGAATGTTTTGCAGAGCACTTTGAAGAACCAGTGCCTGGTCATGAGTGGCCTGATTTATCTGTACACAATTGTTAAAACAGAGACAGAAGTGTTAATGCTGCAGTAGATTAGATTTTGTGGAACCAGATAAACAGGTTTGTCTGTGAGCATGAGTTTTGTGTTCAGCCTAACCGGAGAGACGGGAATATTTCCCTCAGCAGTCGGCTGACAGGCCTCAGCTACAGCCTTTACATGCCCGAAGCCAACAGCAGTCAGGAGGAGCTTTGCGATTTTCAGAGCGTTGAGGTAAGCTCCTCGACGTGTCTCCATATCTGCTGAAGGGAGGAAGTTGTTCCTGGTGAGCATGCTCAAAACCAAGGGCAAACCACCACTCTTTAAGAAGTTGTACTGAAAGTCACTAGCATCCTCGCCCAGGGTGGCACTGGCAGGCATCAGCAAAGCATACACAACCTGAAACATAAGAGAACAGGGTAAATATTCTTTTACAACATGAGATTCTAAACCTTCTGATTGTCTCCCAAATCTTTTACAGAGAACTGGGATATTCATAGCGAAATTTTAAACTCCTACTTCAAGAGATAAATATTTGCAGTTATTATAATGGTAGTGCTGCTGCTGTTCAGGTGTTAGTAAATAAACAATAGAAAAGCAGTACATAAGGTCATGAAAGCACATCAAAAACCCTAATCTGTAAAACAAGGGAGCACTAAGCCTTACCTCAATGAGGTAGAGCACTTGTGAGGGTGAAGGGCCGAAGAACCTTGAGTCCAGTGAAGGACTCAGACTGTTTTCCCCAAGTTTGGCATGGTCAAGACACACAGCTCTCAGATTCTCCACTGTGGTGTTATCTGAATCCACATGAATAGCACAAACATGACCACTCAAATGAAAACTGTGCATAAACTATAGCAGGAGCAAGTTATCATGAAGCAAACTGCTAGAATAACATGCTGAATATAAATTCTGAAATACCTGGAGGCATAAGTTTCATAAGAACTCGAGCACCATCTCTAAGCTGAGACATGTTGAGATTGCAGCCTAGGTCTGCTATCTGCCACAGGAAGGAGATGTAGCGCGGATGCAGAGACATAATCTATAAAATAAGGCAGAAGGTGTTAATTACTTCTATTAATTCATGATTTAACGGTTGATAAAATGTCACATTTGACATCACTCAGTTTCTATTATTACAGCATGTGTAAGTGGTTACAGGAGATTTTCGGGAGGGGCACTGAAATTAACGTACCACACCAGGAAGACAGCTTTCTACTTCAGGGTTGGGTCCATCACTGTAGTGGTTTCCATGGTTACCAGGTGAGCCAGTGGATGAGTCCGATGAGCTGTCTGGACTTGAGGGCATGTTGGCACTCACCTGGGTTAACTTGGCTGTAATCAGCTGTACAAAAACAACGACGGCAGGTTAGAGCTCAGGTAGGGTTTTCTAATGAGTGATGGTAAACACTGTTTCTTTGAGCTCACACACACTCACAGTTTTATCCTTTAAATTGAGTTGTCCAATCAGCTTCCTGTCATCAGCTGGATCAACAACCTCCCCACCAATAAAAAGCTCGATCTTTGTATGTGCAGCATTAGCCTTTATCCTGTTTAGGATGCCACGCCGTACTGAACCAATAGTGTCATTGGTGTGCGACCAGATATCCAAATCATCCACCTGGCGGCCTTGGTTGGGGAAACGTACAATCAATGTGATGTGTTTACCCCGAAAAGCTCTGCAAGACAAAATATTTAAAGACGTGTAAATAAAAGACAGAATGAGCCGCATTGCAATGACTCTACAGTTTAAGAACAAATAGCACAGTTAACATTATATTTAACTTGTCTGCAATAAACCAGTTTCACTCTTACTGTACCTTGACATCGGCAGTATAGTTCTCTCCTCGTGGTAGTCACTGTCACACTCATTAATGTACTCCTTTAGCACAGTGAGAACTCGCACCATGCGGATGGCCTCCTGTCGTGCACAATTAATGCTGTCTTTGTCTCCATCCAACACACAGAGGGTGTCGTACGAAGCCTTCAATCGGTCAAAACATGACTGGATGAAATCTTCATGAATCTCAACCTAAAAGGAAAAAAACAACAGGTGAAGCCATCTATCCTACCAAACATAATGAAGACTAGTACTTAACAAATCACCACTGGTCTCTTCACAAAACAGATTTGGGACATTCCCACAAAGGTGAGCTGTCTTTAGGTTGCCCAGACCATAAATCGAGATATCCAGGTGCTAAGCACCGCCCCTCTGGCGGTCAGAAGGAATGAAATAGAACTGCACTCAAGGATTTGAGCTTTCATTAATGACACCAGCATTGTGGAACCAGAGGTGGTGTGCAACATGGAGCACTGCATGTGAAATATGTGACAGACGTCTCTCTCATAACATTCTTTTGAAAACTTGGATGAATCTCGCTGTCACCTCAATTTACCATTATTGCATATGTGAAAAAAACACATGCAAAGAATTTTCTTCTGTTCTCCTGGAAAATGCTGTGCTTATTGTGTATTTAAACCCTGTAGCCAGCAGGTCACACACAGTTGTATGTCATCACTACATCTTGAGTTGGAAAGTCGGCTGCTGATTCTTTCATATTATGAAATAACTAGTGCTTTATCAGCACCAACTCTTTGTTGGGTCAAAAGACAGAACAGGTTTTGTCAGGAGCTGGAGATGAGCTCAAGAAAACCAACAGCCAATGAAAATGATGAGAGAGCTGTATTAGTTTCACTTTTATACTGCCTAATACGCCGTTTCAACAAGAAGTTGAATAACGAGTTCACTTTCGCTCACAAGTAGTTTAGAGCACAACATAGAACTGCCTTCATGGTCCTTGTTTTCAACTGATTTCATAACCAAACTATTTGCAATACCATACAAATTGTCACTTCTTTTAATATCAGCAGCTGGTGTTTATAGATCACAGTTGAAACATTGTGTGTAACTCTCAGTTACAGCTATGTTTAACAAATACTGAACAGAGGTAGGAGTTGGCGTGTCGCTCAGGGAATGGAAAACCAAACCCACTCTTGACTGGTTTAAAAAAAAAAACAAAAAAAAAAACAGTTAAAAACCAGCCCAAACACCGGGCTCAGTAAAGCCCTGAAACTTCAATAGTGAAAAAGCTCAATATGATTAAACATTTTTAATACCTGGTTGACTTGTAGTTTTGGTCCGAGGTTGGTGTAGATCTCTTTTAATAAGTCTATGGCTCGGTTTGCAATATCATCACTTCCTTGAATCACCACCTGGATGAGAATAGATAGTTGAAAGTATAAGTCATATTGAGATATTGTCAAATTTACAACCACTTATGAAAATTTAAGCAGATCTAGCCTTTAA
The DNA here is from genome assembly GCA_006937955.1 of Pachypanchax playfairii. Taxonomy (NCBI): domain Eukaryota; kingdom Metazoa; phylum Chordata; class Actinopteri; order Cyprinodontiformes; family Aplocheilidae; genus Pachypanchax; species Pachypanchax playfairii. Next base: position 3,079,211 of record SSNP01000041.1, on the reverse strand, counting down.
AACTTCATAGGCAGTGTCACTAATACAGCTGTTGGCTTGTTTTTGATGTACAGATGTTGAAAAAACTGCAGAGAACCTTTATGTTATTCCCAAATATATCAAAGATTTTTAAAAAGTCACCCCAATGTTTGTAAAAAAACACATCTTTGTTTTAAAAGTGGTGCTCAGGGTGACTTCATGGAAGTTTATATTACTCTTCTAGTGTTATATTTAATCCCTTTTAGTAATCTGTTTGGAACAGAAGAAATGCACAACATGCTTCCATTGCAACTTGTCTCACCCTCCATAGATAGTCCAAACCGATTAGTTCCAGGTCATCCATCATGTAGGCCCTGCGTTTTGCTACCAGCTTCCCCTCCCTACAGTTGACAGCCTTAAAAAACCTCTCAAAGCACTTCATGCCATTCTCTGTTAGCAGAGACGGATCCAACTGTAAAACATTGTTCTCAAAGAAGTCCTTATTGATGTCTGGGTCCAGGTCTGGCTCATCGCCCATCAGTTTTGAGTACCTGTTGAATTCAAGAAAAGAAACTTCAGAAACGTGTTTTACAACTGACAAATGTGAAAGAAGCCCATAGCAAGGAACTCTCAGAGATGAAGCAGTACCATTTGAAGCAGGCTTCACGGTCACACAGGAACACTGCGTTCTCAGCCAGGCACTTCCAGATCTGTTTAGCCTGAGGGGCACACAGCCACAGCTGGCCATCTTTTAAAAGAAACCTAGAAATAAAACAGTCAAATCTATAGTGGAGACCAGTGAAAGTAGCGTTTGATCAAAACAAGTGACTGTGAATGGTCCAGATAGTACTGAAGTCAAACTAATAGTGTTATCTATAACAGTGAACTAGGGGCAAATTCCGTTTGTTTGCAATGTGTCGCTATGAGAAAACTCAAATCAATCCCACGGAGGTGTAGTTCTTTTTGGGAACAAACTTTTCTTTCTCGCTTTCAAAAGTCATGCTTTTTTCACGTAGTGGCTTTAGTAAAGGGAAGAAGCTAAACAAACCAATACGCTGCCTGAAACTCGCTCTGATTGGACCATCAGTGTGTCTGTCCTGCCGACAGACGCAAACTAGCAAATGGCTTAACTCGGCTGAGAGAGAGAAAAAAAAACAAATGCTGTATGCACGTACATGTCAAGAAATTATGGCACAGATAGGTGATAGAATGTAACTAGATGGTTCTACGATCTCCGAGCTTTGGTAGATCGTCGTCACATTAAAATCCTTAACGATCTTAAATTGTCAGATTGCACGGCCCTAAGTGAATCTAGCTCAATAATTCAATCTCAGTATTTCTCTTTTTTTGAAATTCCCGTACGTTCTCTTATTTGATTGAAAATCACATGGATATACCTTAAGAAGTTCAGTCGTTCCTGTACTTCCTGTACGTGACTGTAGCGACTTCCTGGTCTGACTGTTTGGGGGTCAAACTCTGCTTGTTCTTCTGGAAAAGCACACAAACAACCATCAGGACTGCAAGACATTTGACACATTTCTCATCAGATTTTGCATAGTTACAAAAATGAGCCTTCTCACCACCTTTGGACAACTGCCTCATTGTCTCCATGTAGGCTGAGAGATTCTCAGCCACCAGGGTGACCAGAGCGTGGTTATGCTGCAGCTGGTTGATCAGGTCATGGCGATAAAATACATGAGGACTTCTCTGGGTTTGACTAAAGACAGAACAGGAGGAGGATTGATGGATAGAAGAGATACACAAACCACAACAGGTGAGAAAGATAACAGAAAAGAAAGAAATATTAAGAAAAAAAACTGTTGTCAGACTGTTAGTGACATCTGAAATTGAAAACACTGGATCTCTGATATCTCATTTCTTACCAAAAGGGAAACAAAGAAAGCAGCCTTTTGTGTGTGGGGGTGATTGTTTAAATATTTGCAAGTCAGAATAACCAGCAGAAAGTCATATCAATGAAGGCCATTTCCTGCCTTGTTACCACTAAAATGTTTTGGCTTAAAAACCAAAGCAGAGACAAAATGATCAGGCAATTTTTAGAGCCACCACAATGCAAAGAAACACATAATATTAAAAACTCAGTTCAAACCGCAAATGACAAGGGCTTCAGGTTTTCTATCAACACTGGAGTCACACTGTGATCCTTTTTTTAAAGGAAATAGTGGTGACATGGGGAATAATTTCAGAATACAGGAATAAATATTTTTGAAATTTGTATATTATATCGAAAACCTGAGTGGATTCAAGGCATGAAATCCCTTTGATATTTTGCACTGAATGATACGACGTAAAAGAAACTGGCATCAGTAGTATTGGGGCTCCATCTCAAAGGACCATTCTTTAGGCTGTGCAGCTGTGTAGACAGAAAATACTTCTGGGTTTACACAGAAATTTGCATTTGAAACTGAAACTGCACAGAATTGTCACACAAGTATTTTGAGAAAAAACAAGAACATCAAGAACCAAATTTTCCAAGTTAAATATCCTCCTTCAGAAATGATTTGATATGTTTGACTTGGTACTTTAAAAGTATTCTGTTCTCATTTAACTTTGTACGAATGTGCTATGAAATAAGACGTAGTTTTTACCTCGCCTGAGTTCAACAATGTAAAATTATTTTTAAAAAGTAACAAGAAATCAAATTCAAACTGTTTCCAAATCTTTAAAACACATTTAATCTTCTACATAGCTCTGCATGAAGGGATCATACTGCTGGGTATGTGTTGTAAAAGATGTCTGGGACTGAAAACAGACTTTTCCTAATTCTAGTGTTAAAATTTCATGATGTCTGATGATGTCAGAATGTGAACAGCATGATGAGGTTGTTTAAATACCAGTTCTGATTGAACTGAATCAAACAGCTTTTGTGAGTTTATCCATTAAGCTTCTTGTTAAAGAACAGAAAGTTGTCTAAAAACTACTAAAACACTGAAGAGTTGGACATGTACTTGTACTTGCAATCAAAAGTCACCTCGGTTAAAGACGCATTTCTATTCACTAGCTTTTAAAGCAGAACTAAGTAAGTTTTGCTCTTGCTCGCCCCCTACTGGTCCCCTGTGAAAGCTCACTGTCGTAACGTTCCCCCGCCGCCGCCGCAGACCCCCCCCCCCTCCACCCCGCCGCCGCCCCCCCAACAACAACGCGCAGAGAACGCTTTTGCAAGAAGAAAGAAAAACAAAACCAAGAAAATGTCTCAACAGGTGAGTATTATTGTCATCTTTGCGCTCCTAAGGGTGGCGTTGCTAACAACAGCAATGGCTTCATGCTTGTATTTATGTACGTGAGTGTGAGTGCCATAAAGCAGGTTTGTTCTCGCGAGATTAGTCGGGTCCGATCCACTGAAAGTTGCAAGTGCTGCTTTCAGGACACAGACCCCGGAGGGAGGGGAGGGACCCACGATTCACCTCGCCAAGTCCTTGTTTACCCCCACAGGGACTCTAGAAAACATTTATTGAGGTGAAAAAACTTACTTAGTTCTGCTTTAATACATCTTAACCTTTTATATTCTATTCTGATTTTATTGTTTTTATTGCTTCTACTGTTTTTATTGTTTTATTTCTTAATTGTTTTTAATGATTATCTATTTTGTACTCAATGTACAGCACTTTGGACGGTGTATTTCCTATAAAATGTGCTCTACAAATAAATTCGTATTGGTATTGGAAAGGTTAGAGTGCATTTTAGGTTCATCTTGAAACTTCACCCTGAACACCAAAAGTCCTAAACTTTTTGTGAGTGGTGTATATAAAATGTCTATTTTATCAGTCTTGAGTGACTAAAATTCAAACTTGCAGGACAAAAGTCCTTTGAGATGTAACCCAAGGAAGAACTGCTTAAGCTGATTTGTTGCAGAAATTGTACATTTTATGTAGTTTATATTTAAACATGTCAAAAGCGAAAGTTAGACTTGACGCAACAAAGAAAAAAGTAGAACCCTGAAATTAACTCTTAACTTACCTCACTAAGTTCGTGTGTATGTTAATTGGAATTTTCTTTCTGAAAAAACAACAGGGATGTATACTACATATTTTCTACAGTGACTAAAGAAGTATTTTAAATCAAAATACTTTGATTAATGTGTAATGTAACTTAGATCAAACTTTAGATGATTGTTGAATTCAGTTTTTAAGTTACTACAGCTTCCTCACAAAAAGCCTAAACTAACTTAATATCAGAGGAAGTTTGGAACAATTCTTATCATTAGAGAAAAGCAAAAGTGCAAAAAATAAAACTGAGGAGTGCTCGATCCCCAAAATCTTTTTTAGCTGCCAGATACAAGTGTTGTTTTATGTTAGCTTCCTATAAAGATGAGCTTGAAAAAAAAAACATATTAGTTAAAAAACAAAGTTTGTCGTACTGTAAGAGGTTAAAATGTTTGATGCATACCAGAAAAAAATAAAATAATACAAATCTGTGCCCAATAATAAGTTTAATTTAAGGGGAGTTAGGTGAAATTAGAGCCTTTTAAAATGGCATTAAAAGCTGTTTTAGAACATGCCAGAACAACTCGTGTCAGGTACATCTGAGTTCAGCTTCATTTAACTGAAAGAAGCTGTACAGAAGAAGGTGTTTGCCCAGCATTGTTAGCAATAAAATTAGTTGCATGACACAAAACTCTGGTGTTACATTGCAGCAGTAAAATATTTCACCGAGTCCCAACGTTATACAAAAATGAATGTAGTTTTACTTCCAAGTGTTACACAAAACAACTGTTCTGGGTTATACTACAATCTTACCTAAGGTTTTGAGGAGCTTCTCCGAAGAGGCTACAAATTTCCCTGATTTGCTTCAGGGCAGGGATCACCCATTTGTCATTAGTTCGTAGTTCTTCAATGAAGCGGTCAATCCACTGAATCTTCTGAGTGTCTCTGTCCTGTGAATAAAAAGAAAAAAAAATAATTAAGTGCTCAATAACCCCAATGCAAACAAAGCAAGTGCCAAAACACCTCAAACAAATACCTGTGAACAACTGTAGTCCAAGATCTTGATGTGAGCACTAAGAGCTTGGTCCATGATGTCTACAGGAACATCATCGCTGTGTGCCAGGTTCCACAGCAGGTTCAGGACTTTGTGGGCCATCACACCATCCTTGTCATCTTCAGCCAAGCGTCGGATAAGTTCTAACAGTTTTTCACGCTGCTTTTTGCTGGCATTGGTCCAGCTTGCCTGTGTAGAAGATGAGGAACAAGTAAGTTAGTTCAGAACTGTATTCAGGAGTAAGAAAGTACAAGTTTAAGAAACAGCAAGGAGATTTAATCAAAAATTACAGATACAGTAATTACTGATTGTAATACCTTTATAATCCATGAATGATGAACAAATCTTTTACCTTGAAGCAGTCAAAAAGATGATCAAGCTGCTCAGGTGAGAAGTCCCACGCCAATTTGGCCAGAAGGTCATGAACATTTTTCACAATGGCCTCGTGCTTACCGGCCTGCACATGTACAGAAAACACTCAATTATCAATCAAACCTATTTGAAGACGACCTCATCCAAAAACAAAACAAGCTGTTTCAACAACACCAATCAGTGATTTCAGATCATTTTCCTGACAGTAAGAGCTTCAGGAAGAAGGGAAAATGAAATTTTTTTTTGTTTAAATTGAATACGTTTTGTCCATTTGGCTCAGTTAAAATATTGTGTTCCTGTTTCAACTATCGTACTAGACTTCTGAAATTATTGGCATGGCCGAAGTACTTTGCTGATAAAATTAGCTCCTTGTCCTCAGTTGTGGCAAGCATTTGGTTGTACTTTCAATTTAAAACTGCTCTGGTAAAGAAAGACCTGAAAACACCTCCAAAGTTAGGAATGCCAACAATCTCCTGGCTCACATCACCTGCTTTGTAAAGAGGTGAATGAAGTTGAGCACAAGTCAAACTGCTGAACATTGCACCACTTTTTAAAAGCCATGACATAACTGCTTCAAATATGTTTGTTTGTCTCAATACTCGATATCAGAAACACTCTGTATAATGTTCTGTTTACAAAAATATGACTAGATGCTGAGCACCTGTGCAGCCCAGATGTTGTCCAAGTCTTGCATGGTGAGAGCTTTCTCTTTTATCACAAAGCGAAGGATCTTCTCTAGTTTCTCAACATACTGAGGCTGATGCAAACTGTCTCTCAGCACAATGGACAGGATGTGGTTCTGCTGTATCCATTCCTGGAGCAGGATAACAGCACAAGAAGATGAAAAATTCTTTTTAGAAGGAGGAAGCTCTTGCAATTAAAATATAAATATTAAGGTTCCAGCTTACCGCCATGCGCTCTGCAGTCAGCCATTCCTCCTCCTCTGGATTATGCCGGTGTGTGTAGTAAGACACGCTGGAAATCACTTTGTTAACTTCATTTAGTGCATTCATTTTGCCATTAAAGGAAGAAATTTGTAATAACCTGGGGATTGAAATTGAGAGTTCAAAAAAATGTTTCAATAGTTTGTAGATGTAAATCTTTAGGGCACAAACTTACAATGACACTCACCTAAGAATCATTTTTAACCTAAAAATCTCTAAATTCTTCACGGTCTCCTCCTGTCCTGGTACACGGGAAGCCAGATTCTTCAAAGACTTGATTATCATGGACAGTGCATCATTTTTGGCTTCATTCTTAGCCTCTTTCTTTAGCTCATCATCTGTGAGATTCTCTAAAAACTGAGGAACCATCTCGATGACTGGAAGGAAGTACTTCTTAACTGTGTGCAATGTGAGGAACTCATAACACTGGCCGAAAGGCCTGGAATACAGAAGACATTAAATCAATTAAAATGATCCTGTTATGTAGAAAATGTCGATTTAAGATAACCCAAAACATCCTCTGAATTTTAGAGTATTTCTGTTGGTCTTACTTAATAAGAGCGGCAATGATCTGGACGTTCAGTGCTTGGCCACTCATGAAACGATCGTGCAAAATTTGAAAGCCATTTAACGTGCCAAATTTATTTATTAGGTCGACCAACCAGCCCTGTAAAGACAAACAACACCACATAATTAGTTTCACAGGTATAATGAAACACCAGTCTACGTACATGCAGAATATAAGGCAGGTGTGTGCGAGTGTGAAATAAGAACAGATGTTCCCACACCTCCAGTTCATGTCTTAAACCATTTAAAACATCTCTTTCAAAATGAGGGACATTCTGTTTGGCTGTAGGTTTAAATGATCAGGGTTTTTCTTACATCACTTCCTGTATTTTATAGTTGGACCAGGTTTTTCAGTGGGTGTGATTAAACTTGCATAAATTTGTCAAAATCATGCTTAAAATGAAAAAGTTAATTTTTTTTTTTTATTTGGATTATTGATACCTACATAGATTTTTTTAATCTGCACGATGGTTAATGGGACATCTGTACATCGGATCATAAGCTATGCTGTGATATAAAGCTAAATAGCAGAAATGGTCAAAGAGAAGAAGTGGTTCTAGAACAATTTTTTGCACAAATTTCAAATGAATACAAACAAAAAAAGCAGTGGAGAATATCTTCAAGCCCTGTGAAAACTTAAGTGGAAGACAAGTCACCAATGTGTTGCAGTCAGAGTAAATTACCTTAGGAGATCGTGGATCTGGGGGTCGAGCAAAGAGTTCATCATCAGCTAGCTGTGCTCCAGCAGGGACGGTCTCAGAGGGCCGTGTGCCATTGTAAATGTGGAACTTGCAGTGGGGGTTTGTGGCCATGGCCAGCAGCTCCAGTAGAGGGAACCAGTCCTGAGAGAGCTTTGCCACACACAGCTCAATCAACCGGTGTGTGTTATTGATGATGCATCTCTGTTGGGAAAAAAAATGTAAATGTACCAATCAAACTATATAAAGACCAGCTAAAACTAAATAATGAACAAAAGTTATTTTGCATTTCTTTTTCACAAAGACTAACGTGAATCAAAAAGAAGATATATGGCTCATGACCATATCTATGCTTTGCCCTGTTTTTTTAGTTGAAAATACAACCTTTCCTCAAAAATAAGATGCATCTCTGTTTGTTAATGCACAGTTGTTTTGCTGTGAATTGTGGCCTTGTTATGCAGCTGATGTAAAACTGATTCCTCACATAAATAAGCCCTTGAATTATCTTACATGTTTATGCTTTAAAGCAGAACTAAGTAAGTTTTGCTCTCGCTCTCCCCCTACTGGTCTCCCGTGAAAGCTCACTGTCGTAATGTTCCCCCGCCGCCGTCGCAGACCCCCCCCCACCCCCCACCCCGCCCCGCCGCCGCCCCCCCAACAACAACGCGCAGAGAACGCTTTTGCAAGAAGAAAGAAAAACAAAACCAAGAAAATGTCTCGACAGGTGAGTACCGGTATTATTGTCATCTTTGCGCTCCTAAGGGTGGCGTTGCTAACAACGGCAAGGGCTTCATGCTTGTATTTATGTACGTGAGTGTGAGTGCCGTAAAGCAGGATTGATCTCGCGAGATTAGTCGGGTCCGATCCACTGAAAGTTGCAAGTGCTGCTTTCAGGACACAGACCCCGGAGGGAGGGGAGGGACCCACGAATCACCCCGCCAAGTCCTTGTTTACCCCCACAGGGACTCTAGAAAACATTTATTGAGGTGAAAAAACTTACTTAGTTCTGCTTTAACTCTACATCTGACTGTATCAAAATATTTGACAGTAAAACATCCAAGTCCTACACAAGTACCTGCTCTTCATGCATTAGGGATATAATTTATTTAGGTTAAGTTTTTTATTGTCATTCCTTAATTGCATGAGAACTACATGTCTGTCAGGACTGGTATCACAGTAAAAAACACAATAAAAAAAGTTTGAGGTCACCTGTGATGCTAATTAAGGGCAACCAGTTGGAAACGTGACTAAAATGCAAGAATCAATAGTCTCTTTAGGGATACCAAAAGATCTGTTCATACTATTAATGCCTTCATTTGTAAGACATACAACAAAAAAGTATTTGAATTTTTTTAGTTTACTGTCACACACCAAATGCATGGATATTTTCAACTAAATCCCCCTTTTCAGAAGAAATAAAGAGTTGCTTCAATAAGCTATTCGGATATAAACAATTTTGGGAATGCAGGCATTATTTAGTTAGTTTCAATATTTATTATTATTGATTCTTTGACAAAAAGAAACATATTTAACAAGGTTACTGTAAAAACTCACATGTATTTCAAACTTCCAGCCACTGACTGCCTCATCTGTCAGGATTTTTGTAAATGAAATTGTTAAACCATCCCGGAAAAATCTCTGACAGGCCTCACATTTCACATCCAGTCCTACAAATGAAAAACAAATAAATAAGCTGTAAAATACAACAGCATTGACATGAAACATCTAGAAACTATTTTTCATTGTGACAACATTCAGGTTAATTAAAAAAAAAATATATTTTTTGCAAATATAACAATAATAACAAATCTAGTAAACAAATCTAAAAATTCTTTGTGTTTATTAAAACCGTTTTTTATCCTAATATTTTCTTGATATCTAAGAAAAAATGTGCTTAAAAAAGAATGTTGGTGCAATGGATGTGGAGCAAATCCTTTTAGTGCACAAAAGCATTTCATTGTGAAACATCACCTAATGAAATTTTAGCAGTATGAAGCAGCTCAGTAAAAACTGTGTACAAGTCATGATTGCATCACCTCCTGCACAAAGTCAATCAGCACAGATATTTATAACATTTTTATAAATATAAACACCATGTTTTTATTTCTGTTTTGGTCTATGAAATGCCTTTGTCTTAAGTGAATCTTGGTTCCATCTGATGTAAAATGCTGTATTAGGAAATGAAATGTTTATGAAAGCTTGAATAACTGCAACACAGGAACCCACCAAACAACAAACTGTCATAAGCATCACTTTCATCAGAATAAGAATAAAACATAAACCAATTTGGACAGCAGGAACCATGTTACAGACATATTTAGGACCAACTTTCTGTGAGTGTGTAAAGCTGGTGAAGGTTCTCAATCATCCAGGGCCTGGTTCTCTTAGTATGTTCTTTCAAAAGCAACTTGACTTGATTTTTGAAAACGTTTCATTTTTTCTAAAGTATATTTCTCAATTCACACTGAAAACTGAAATTGCTTTTTAATTTTAATTAGTCCTTCTTAATGCAAGCTAACTAACAAATGCCCCGTCTCCTTAGAGGGTCACTAGGGCCTTTGATTTCCTGGTCCACCTGAGACACATTAAGCCTGAAGGTGTGAAACGCTGTTCTCCCCAGACAGTTCCAGACAACCAGGACAACAAAAGAGGAAAGAAGAGAGGGTGAGCGATTTCAGAATCACATTTATCTGCCAAGTGTGGAACATGCACAACGAATATGGCTCTAGCTTGTGGAGGCTCTCATCCAAATCAACTATTTACAATATTAAACACTATACAGATAGAAAAAACAAAACAAACAAACAAGCAAACAAGGCATGCAAGCGAGAAAGGCAGACAAGCATATGAAACAGACAGAAGCAAGATCTAAAACCAGGAACAGGTCAATTATTTAAAAGGGGACAGCATGTCTCCACCAAAGTGCAAGTTATTTAACCTCATCTTGAGATTCGACACCATTCTGGATGTAAAAGATATTTTCTGCGAGAGTCTGACTGCTTGGTCTGCAAAGCAGCGGTTGTTACAGAGAAAGAATAGCAGCGGGGAGACGACACAGCTCTGAGGGATGCCAGTGCTGATAGCACGAGTGTCATAGGTGATCTCTCCTGTTCTCACCTTCTGTCTGTCAGAAAGCTGGCAAACTGACAGACAGAGAAGACAAAGAATGTCTGGAGGAACAGTGCTCAAAGTCAAACTAAAGTCCAAGTCTACGATTCGGGAAGGCCCCAGGGCAGTTGCAGTGTTGAGGGATGCAATGTAGCCCTGTGTTCATGACATCGTTTTCTTGATAAGATAATTACAGGGGGTCCAGCAGGTGTCCTGTGATGTCCTTCAGGTACCCAGCACCAGTTGTTCAAAAGATCTCGTGAACACTAATGTCAGAAAGACAGACCTGCAGTCACTCAATCCTATGACTGAAGGCTTCCAAGGTCTGAGATGATGGTAGATGGTAATGAAGCCAGAGGGAACTTCACACAGATTTTAACTACATCCCTGGAGTGGTGTGCGGACTGGGGTAAGCGGTTTAGCAGAGGTTCTCAGGCAGGAGCGGGAGACACCATCTGGGTCTGGTGTCTGAAAATGTCCACTCATGTCCTACTTGTGTATTCAGAGTGGAGCCCATAGCCATAACCTTCTTCAGTTGTTAAAAGGAGATGCTGGGAGGCCCCACTTACAGATGCTGCCATGATGTATTTTTGAGCCAGAGATTGTGCACTGCAGACGCAAAGCTGAAAGTCCTGTCCACCTTTCAGCACACTATAATGGTGTTTTATTTAGCATGAAACAACTAAATACAGGTAAACATATATGAAAAATGAGCATAGGAATGAAAAGCAAGAAGATAACAAGAGTAAACACTTGGAGAAGATACCTGATGTGTATTGTGAGAAACAGTGAGGAAGGTCTTCTGTAATTGGCTATTTCCTATAAATTAGTTTGAATTAAGGGGCACTCACAGCACTTTAAAAGGCTGAAACCTTTCTGTTTATAAGAAAGCTCTTTGTGTCAGGCTTGTAAAAATCAAGAACCATCCCATTTTAAGTCGATGTCCCTACTCCATGTATGAATGTTTTAAGGTATCAATGAGTAAACTGGAATACTTTCTTTCATAAGCAGGGATGACGCACACTGCCCAACAGGATTCTGTTGTTTAAGGACACAATATAAGACTGGCCTCTAAAGGGATGTTTTAGTTCATCTCTAGTAGTAAAAAAGATGCAATTAGATGATCCAAGGATGATTGTTAAGCACCTTGTGATCACTTAACATTTTTTTTATTGTGTAAAGCACTTTGTGTTGCATGAAAAGTGTTTTAGAAATAAAGTTTGATATGATTTGATTTGTTTCATACCATAGGAAGTCATTTTTTAAATTAGAAAGGGGCAGTTATTTCTCAACATTTTATTTACAACCCTGTTAGACATCTCTTCCAGTATGTCAGTCAAACTATACCAAAACAACAACAGTGACAGGATGATACCATAAGAGCATTCCTGTTCCAAAATGCAGCATGATGCACCTTCAGATTTTTCATTACTTTTTAATAGCCAAAATTATTAAAAGTAAACAAATTAATTTACATTTCAACCAATTTTAGTCTGATCACTGACAGCCATCTAAAAACAGGTTCCTCATAAAATAAATGCAACCCAGAACTGACTCAAAGGAACATTTTGTATATTCCTACCTTTTTTACTCAAGTCTATAGCAGCTTCCAGGAGGACTTCTAGTTCTCCTTTTGGCAAAACTGGAACAACCCATCGAGGCCTAAACAATTAAAAAGAGTGAATCATCAGAAGCAGCAGTGTATGCAAGAGGAAAAAAATTCCAAAAAGCTACATCTACTTCACTGATAATTATTTCCCTGTGGGGGTGATGCGTTCAGAGAACATGTTTAGAACATTTTAAACTAGTCATAGTCAGCAGAAGTCAACTTGAGTTGAAGGATATTGAAATGAGGTCAACTTCTGTCAGACTGATTTGAAAAAAATTGTTAACTAGAATTAAAATTTGAGGTTACAGTGAACACTGCAAAAAACAAAATCAAAATAATGTGAGAAGATAACTGGAGAATCTGGGGGATCTAATGACTTTATATGTAACTTCAAAATCAGGAGAAAAGTAAATACCTGTTGATCATGTCATCAAGCTTGGCTAGGTCAGTGTGAGGAAAAGCAGGCTCTTCCTCCTCCATCTGAGGGGTTCCATCCCCTTGGCCCTGCTCATCTGGTGGGCTCACTGGAGAGTTCTCATTAGATGAATTAGGAGATGATGTCTGAGGGTTAAAAACAATCGCAATAAGTAAAACTAACTCCAAAAGATTGTGCCTCTGAGTATTTTTAAATGATCTTACATACAATAAAACATCTGTATCCCTCCTGTGTGCAGCACAGAATTAAAAAAGGGAAAAACCAGCATTGCAATGTAAACCAGGACCACTTCTACAAGGTGCTTTTGAACCGTTATATGGACTCCCTGATAATTATAGTACCTTTATGAAGCGGTTCTAGTACTATGAACAACTATTTCTCTTTTACAAAGTTCTTCAATTGTTGCTTCTGTCAGTTAAATAATCAGCAAACAAGTTTAAGTCAGAAAAAGATACATAGCTACAAAATACTATTTTTAAATATTATTTCATTTACTGAGGGGGAAAAGGCTATGAAAACTAACCTGGCACTATGTGCAAAATTTTTTTTTTTAGTATATACTCTTCCAAAAAGTTTTAATATGTTTACTCAGGAGAACAACATACATTATAAAAAGTACAGTATGCAAGAATTAGACCTTGTTGTCAAATTCAAATCCTGTAGTTAATGTAGAAAAAATATATCTGTTCTCAGCCACTCACTCCCTGATTTTTCTGTTGAGTTGCCAGTTCTGATGTTGATTCTTATTTTGTTTCTCTTGTATTTGTTCAATTTTTGGGAATATTTGAAGGCCTATTTGTTCAGCATTGAGTTTTCCTGAGTGCATTTGAATGCCCCATCATGTGCAGCTTGGCTGCTCAGTTGGAAGAATGTCATAGTTTATTACTTTTTGCTGCTGGTCGTTGTGGAATTACAGCTGCTTGTGATGAAGACTTGGCAGCCTTGCGGTCTCACATTTGATATGAAACCAGGAAGTCTGGACGTGTAAATAATGTTTGCGGTCCGGGCTAGCTATTTTAAAATGACTGAAAATAGCGATCACCCCCAGTCAGCACGGCTGGGACATAAAAGGGGGTGCGTGGCAAAATAAGTTTGGGAACAGCAGGGTTAGAGAATAACTACACAAAACACTCCTGTTTTCTGGCTAAAGTTCCTGAAGTGGAAACGGGCTTTTTATTGCCTTTTTATTAAACGGCAAGATTTAAAGAAACTGACAAGATTGCTTTTATCCATGTATATGTATTTTATCTTCAACTGCTGATAACTAGATGGGAACAGCAGGTGTACATCAATTCATTAGAACTTTGTTCTGGCCAATCACAGTTGTGGGAGTCTTTGATCCGATGGAAACCTGTGTTGCAACATCCATGGGATAAGTTGGGTAAGTTTAAAGTACTGTATACATTTTTCACATTTACTTTTGTTAGACACATTAGACTCATACCCACTGTATGTTTATTAAAGTATTTTTTAATTAAAAAAACAGAATAGGGTTTTTTGTTTGCAAGACTAGCTGTAAGTCAGGCTCTGTGTAGTTTTACCGATTTCATTTTTAGTCCAAACTCTTATCCCTCTCTGTCACAGGCAGAAAAACGTTGAACTGAACAATAAATGTACATATTTTATATTAAAACAAGTGTCACATTTTGTGATTGTTATATAACTATTCCCTTTAATTAATTTGAATGTTATAATAGTCTAAAACAAAGTAAAAAAAAAGTATCAGAAACAATCTGCTCAGAAAGCAGGTAAAAACCTGTTAAACTATAAAAACTGAAAAATACAATATACCAGCCTTCCAAGTTTGCATTGAGTTACAATGAACAAAAGATACCCCAAATCATGCTCCTGAGAAAGTTATTTGACTATGCAATGCTCATCATACACAAATGTAACTCTGTAGAAACTTCTCTACATAACTGTTCATGTGATTGCGAATAGCAGGCATAAACTTAACAGCTGAACTAAAACTGTACTACAGCCCAAACCGAAAGGACACTCCATCTGCAATTTACAAAATGTACTTATTCATACATTTTACATAAAATGTTCAGGCATCCTTCACACAGGTGAAAATTAAGGTCATTTCTAATCAGCAGAATTAGCAAAGACAAACATGCATTCCTGCAACCTGTTTCATCAGACGTTTCCAGTGACAGGACAGTCAAACTATTATTCACACGTCTTCTCCACAACTTTAAATACACGAAGGAATAGGCAACAGTTCTAGATCATAAAGCGATTACTTGGATTATCCCTAATTAAAATTAACATACTAAATTAATAGTGAGAACATGGATAATTAAATCGGATCTTATTATAATCAGCACCTTTATTTTCCAAAGAAATAGTTTGATGATGAGCTAGCAGGTTTGTACTATATTAATCAGCCTTGTATGATTAAAGAACAAAATAAAGATGCATCATAAAAACGGAGGAAGGAACAAACAACAAATCACTGTCAGAAACTGATCCTAATTCAAACTGGGAGCAGTTTAGAGGTACTGTGGCCACATTTGGAAATGTGGGTGTGAAAGGCTGATGAAGTTGCAATATGCCACTGGATTGGATTGTGTTGTTTTATATCATCAGTATGTGCAAGTATGCAGGTAGGATATGGTTTACTGTTTAAGTTCATTTAAAGTACAGATCTTTTTATAGAATTAACAATGGACAAACACAAGACTGCTTTATTGTAAATGTTCTTTTTTTTTTCCACTAAGTCATTGATACACAGGCTGCATGGTGGTGCAGTGGGTAGCACTGTTGCCTTGCAGTGAGTGAAGGTCCTGGGTTCAAAACTGGGCTATCTGCAATGGAGTTTGCATGTTCTCACTGTGCATGAGTGGGTTTTCTCCAGGGACTCACAAAGACCAAAAATATATTTGAGGTTAACTGGCAGTTCCAAATCATCTTTGAGTGAGTGTGTGAGTGGTTGTTTGTCTCTATGTGGCCCTGTGATGGACTAACAACCTGTCCAGGTGTAACCCCGCCTCTTGCCCAGTGACTGCTGTAGATTGACACCAGATCCCTGTTACCCAGAACAGGAATAAGCAGGTATAAATAATGACTGACAGACAATGGTACACTTAAGTGTGTTGGCTTAAAAAAAAAAAATTTTTTAAAAAGTGGCTGGTAAAATGTTGAAGAGGCTGGTAAAGGAAAATTTACAATATAACCAATGAGGTTGGGTAGGAAACAGTGATGCCTGCCAGAAAGTGGTCAGCTGTTTCAAAGTAGACAGAATTCTTCAAGGTCTTTAAAGCAGTACTAAATAACTTAAAACTTTAAGCTACTATTTTGAAATTTTGTTTAAGTGGATACAAACTAAAAAACATGTTCAGCTTCATATCAGACATCATCCTGGATGCCTCTGATGACCCTAAAATAGACAAAATAACTTCAGTGGTTAGGGTCGTGGTTGAGAATGGGTGGTTCCTTTGCTGCTTTTCGGCAACATTTGTTTGTCGCAGCAGCGGTCGCCATTCGCTTTTATAAAGGCTAGCAGTTAGCTTTTTCGGCTCACTGACCAAAGTTTGCTTTTCATTGGCATCATGTCTGAACATGAAAGAAAAAGGAAAAGAGTAATGTCTTCCGAGGTGAGACAAAGAAAGCGTGAGCAAGACAAGGAAAGAGCTAAAACCAGAGTAAACATTGGCAAGACCTTCATTCATTGTAAGGCGCTGCAAAGCCAGTGTTCTGATTTATGCTGCCCTGTCAAAAAAATGCTACCATAGTGATTGACAAAAATTGACAACTTATTTCATCATGAGATGTCATTGGAAGTTTGTACAGTATTCTTGTTTATAAACATGTATATATCTCTGGCACTGAGGGGGATATGAAATCTGAAAGTGGCTGGCACTGAATGAGTTAAAAAGACTTGTCTCTAAACTGGGGCTGGGCGGTATGGCAAAATTTTAAAATCCCTTTTTTCTAAATTATATCGGTTTTACTGTATTTTTTTATACAATCAGTGTTACCCACATTATCTTCTAATAGGTAAAGAATTACTGCATTAGATTGGCTTTAAATAGCCCATTTTACTGTCATATGTAGTCCCGTGTTTTTGTTGCACAGCCTCATCAAGTTAAGTTGCTAGCCGCCGGCTACCCCAAATGATAGTTGTTTGTTCGTCCAAGTCCAACCATTTGAAGCCAAAGAAATTCCATACTACAGTCGTGGCTCCTCTTAAGTTGTCCTGGGTCAGTAATCTGTGAATCGCTGTTACAGCCTCCACCAGCAGCCATTCTTTATTACAAACATTATTTTTCACATGCTGTCTTAGCGTGCAGCATTAAAATCGGTCCCTGCAGAAATACGTTCCCACTGCAAATGTTCCGGACATTGTCTTCGCTGATCACCAGTATGGCAGTATGTGAAAAATTCATATCATAACCAAAATAAATACTGGTTTTCGGTACAAGCGGTATACCGCCCAACCCTACTCTGAACCATGTTCATGTGATTTTTCCACACACCTGCTGATGTCCTGCTTGTTGCTCCACTATCAGCCCACTATGTGACGTGGCTTAATATTTATTTGCATGTTGAGCATGTAACCGAGATCAGATCAGTCTAAAGGACTTTGTCCGTGTGAACACTGGTACTTAAAGTGCTCCTCTTGTGACTGAATTGGCTCAACACATGTCAATGCCAAAACTGAAGAGGGCCTAGATGTATTAGTATGTTGGTGTAACTCAGTGCTGTCAATGGGACTAGTGAAATGAAGTGATTAGGATAACAATATAAATCCACAAGGCTCTTTTTTTTATATACATCAAATGACTGTATCAGCATCTGCATAGGTATGAAACCAGAATCTGAAGAGTAAAAAAAAAAGGCTGTAAGTGTTGTTGAGAGGAATATATACATGAGAAATCTAAAAATTAGAAGAGCATGGTGGAGACTCCTTCGACTTAACTGACCTACATAGGCAGCTTGTCTCACTTCAGCTCATCTTTAACCACCACACATGCACACACACAGGCACACACCCTTTCACCATCACTCTGGAGTCTCTATTCATTCATTCACTGCCTCACTTTCACACTCTCACTCTTTTCCGCTCCCTCCTGCCTTCCCTTTTGGTCTATTGGAATCTTTGTGTTGCTGTGTGCAAGCAATATTGATTTAAAAATATTAAACATAAAAGACTCAACACACTGCTTTGCTATAGCCTCTTGACTAGCAAAGAATTACAGCTATTGTGCTGCTGTTCACACTTTTTTTTTTAAATGTAATACTGGATAGAAAGATGATACTGACCTGGTTCTGTGGCAGTGGGGGTTGGCTCTGAGCATCAGGTGCCTGGCCCTGGCCCTGACTGTCATTGCCCCCCACCGGAGAGCCACGCGTGGTGGCCGTCATGCTCGCCACGGGGCAGATCTTGGCAATCTTGGCCTCTTAGGGAGCACTGGCCAGGAGGGAATTCACAGTCACCTCAGCTATATAGCAGAGGGAAGAAAGCCCAAACACACAAAGGAGGGACAGAAGCACCTGGAGATCTGGATGTGCTGCTGCGACCATTGCATAACCTAGTGACAACAAGAGAAACTAATGTTAGAACCACCAGAATACTTCAACATGCACCATGAGTTATGAAATTAGTTATTTACAACAATCATCATCTATAATGACATGAAATTTACTGGCTCTGATTATTCTCAACTATGTATTTAAACAGAGGATTAAAGAACTAATAATGTTTTTGTAGATTATACAGTACTTTCTTTCCAATTTACTGGTGTTATATTTAGTTTCATGGGTAACCTAAAATACACTGATCTGGTTTTGTGGGCCAATACTGATTTCCAAATCATGTACAGCTCTGGCCTGCTGATACATATTTCTCTGTAAGAAATAAAATTAACAGGAAACAAACTATAATTTTTCTCAAATTATAAATAATATTTGTCTAGTTATAATAAAATGTAAAAAACGTGCTGCATTCTTAAAAAAAAGCAGTAAAAAAAAAACCTAGTAAATAAGATCCTTCAAATTATGAAACAGAAGTACAAATAAACCCCAAACTAAGAAGAATCTTTATCTGCTTTATAAACCAGATTACTGTTCATTAACATTTTAGGTTTTGTACACGACTCAAAACATAAAACTGCACCATATCTCATAATTTTATATCTACTAGTTCTCATTTTGAAATATGCTGCAGCAGTATCAAACGTAATTTAAAAAACAATCTGATTTACCGTTAGAATTGATAAACCCTTCAATCCTATGCATAGCAAATTATAGCTTAATACAAAT
This sequence comes from Pachypanchax playfairii, assembly GCA_006937955.1. Classification (NCBI taxonomy): domain Eukaryota; kingdom Metazoa; phylum Chordata; class Actinopteri; order Cyprinodontiformes; family Aplocheilidae; genus Pachypanchax; species Pachypanchax playfairii. The sequence goes on along the minus strand of SSNP01000041.1, from coordinate 3,060,257 downwards.
AACTGTTAAGTCTTTCACTCATTTTTTCAATCTGCTTTAAAAAGAAACATGTCACACAGCTAACTGACTTAAAACATGTTCCGTTTAAGTTGCAGCTGCTAATGCACCTCTGTAAGAACTTGTTTCCCTTCAGTTGCATCTGACTCTCAGCTGAATCTTTAACATGTAAGGCATCTTACTACTAATGCAAACAGCAGAAATAAATACAAAAAACAAGGAAATAATAAACCAAGAGGTCCTTATGTGCATGCGCCAAACAATCTGCTTGACACAAATCAGAGGCTGTGCTAAGCCAGACCAAACAATTCCATGCTAAAACGAACATGTACAGTAAAAACGTTACTGTTTAGTTGTTAGTAATTGATGGAAATTTTTGACAACCGTTAGTGATTACTGAAAATATTCCAGAGCTATTGATACATGGTGGTATGTATGGGATTGTTTATACACTACTTATGTTGTAAACTGTGATGCTGATATCCTGAGGGGGATTTTCCAAAAAGCCTGTTCCAATATGTATAAACTAAATAGAATTCTGTTTAATAAACATGTTAAAATTGTGTGAAATTATTATTTCACATAATTTCATCATATTATTGTATTGAAGTAAAGGCAAGATGTCAGGTTGTGTTAAAACTGTGCCATTTAAATTACTACAGATTATAACAGCAACTGATTATTTATGTAAATGATGAAAAAAACAAATAATTTCACTTTCTTAATTACATTCTGGCACTACATTTTAAACTGATTGTTTGAGTCTACTGAACCTCATTGCCTAGACAGTTGTTGGATTGTTAAAACAACTTATCTTGTCCGTTCCTTCTTTTTGTCTAACTGAATCAATATTTGAACATGGCAATCTGATTCCTATATTTTTTTGTTAAGCGTATCATTTTACAATATATATTCTTGTTGACATTTGCAATGTAGATGCAACTTAGCATGAAAAATAATCTCGTTTGAACAAAGACAACCACAGGTCATCAGCATTATAGTTCACACGATCAACAATATATTCAAGAAATAGTATGATGTGTTGAAGACGCAATAGCTTTAATTGCAACCAGTCAGTCATTTTTTTAATACTCGCTTCTTGTTCAGGGTTACGGGGAACTGGTGACAATCTCTAGCAGTCATTGGGTAGGAAGCAGGGTTACACCTGGACATGTTGCAAGTTCATCACAGGGCCCTATACAACCAAACTTTGTGCAACACGAATAAAGAACTCAACCAGATTACTGACATATACTGGTTTTAAGAATGGAAATAGCTTTGATCTGGGTCAAGTAGTCCTGATTGGCTCATGCACATTAGAACAGCATATTTCAAGAACCAGGAAATGATGGGACTATTGAACACACCTTGGCAGTGTTGCGTTTATGGACTGAGAATTTTTTTTTTATTTACTTTGACATCAATTTCTATTAAAAGTAGATTATCAATCCGTAATTATTAGAGGATTGTTTCCTCATCACCACATCCTGTTACACACCTACAGAACAGGCTTCTTTTTAAAATTCTTACAGGTTCTTTAGGGGAAAATGACCCTCTATAGGGTTTTCTACATTTTAATCTCATGACTAAAACAAGACATATATTTCAACAGAAACTGCACATAAACCATCACAACCCTCTTTTCACTTTAAATCACCCAACTAATTTCAAAATGAGTCCAGATCTTAATATCTGATGACATCATAACTTTGAAAATGTTCTACTCCAAGATAGATGTACAAAAAGATGATAAAATAATATCCCAGCGCATTTGAAAAAATATTATTTTTAACGTGACTAAGACCACAATTAACAAGCATGTTTACTGCTGAAATTTAGGAGCAGTTTTAAAGTTTCTAAACATGCTACAGTCTGATAGAGCAACAAAAACCCAGAACACGATTAGACAGTTAAACTGTCATGTCATCAATACTCCCTCATTGCACAGGAAGACTGCACATCATAAAGCTGCTCTGTAACCTGAAATAGACATTAACCACAAATCATATACAGTTGTCTAGTCAGAACAACAGGTTCCATTTGGCAATGAACTTGTATTTATTCATCTCCAAAATAAAATTCATACATGGCATAAAATTAGTATGAAATTAGATAAGACTACATTTTGTCAAAATTAATTAGAACACAGGCTTCCTTCCTAATGTGACTTAATAACAATATCATGTTTAAAATAAAACAGAAGATATTAGGATACAGTATTTTAAAACCTGATTTTGTTGCCCAGAAATACAGATCCTCGTGTTTTTGGAAAATTAGACAGTAAAAACGGAGTTCATTACTATTAAACTAAAAAAAGCAAATAGGGTAAGATACATTTCGAATAGATATATTTGTGAGAAGCATACTTGTTGTTTGTTGCTCTGCTCTCAGGAATAATGACATATTTGTTAAAGCTAAAAGCAAAATCTGTAATATACACATTTTTTGTTTTAACGTCAACTAAAATATCTCCAAACATAAACGTGTGCAATTTCCTCTGCTTCAGCATCAGTTCTTCTCAAAGCAGTAATGACAACCATAATGTATCTTTACATACAGTGAAATTATAATCCTTACTGGCAAAAACTAGAGAAATCTTTAAACAATATCTACAGTCAATATTGTTATGCAGACTAATAACCTCTGGTTTGAGTTAAACTGATAAAAGCAGGACAAAGTTAGCCAACTTTGATAAAGCTTTAATAAAGCGACTGTATCCAGACTGCTCAGAGTTGAATTTCCCTCGCCACATCGACTTTTACTCAGCACGTCATGCAGATCGAGAGACCACCTTAAAAAACCTTTCCCTCAACACTGACATTTTTAAATTCAGTCATACTACAGTTTTTGTTTCAGGAGACTTAAAATCTTCAAGCTTCCCTTCACAGTCATCCCTCTTCTACTCTGATGATGTGGTATGGTAAAATTAACCATGTAAAATTTTACCACCGTGACCATTAAAATCAGTAGGGCTGCACAATATTAGAAAAACTTGCAATGACAATGTTAATGGCCATTTCACTTGTGATAAATCAACACAACAATCTCTGCCAACATTGTTTAAAAAAGTGACAGACATCACTTTGGCCTTGACATCTGTCTACCATCTAATTTTATGGCATCACTGGTTTTTTTGGGGGATTTTTTTTTTTGCCAGTATATCTATTACACCTGTTGCAATTATTTTAGGTTTTCTAAACAGGTGGGTACTTACTGGTGTTTAAACTGAATAACTTGTACAATAAATATAATTTCATATACAGTTCATGTTATATACAAACCACACAAAAATCTGACTTTCTTTTACAGCTATCAAAACTGCCAATCTGTAAAAGTATTTGGAAACTGTAATAGCTTTCAATATGGTATTTATTAGGGAAAGTGCTGGCATCGTTTCCGGTCACACTGGGGCTAAACACTGATGTATAAACTTATCAGTAATAGAGTCTCCTTGATCTGTATATGAAAACAACTGAATACTGTAAATGTTTGTCAGTGAAGATCTAAAACTCGACTAAGAACACAAATGCTAATGAAAACAAAGCAAAACGATTAGATTTCACATAAACAGATAATTGTGTTGTCTACTTAAAAGTGTGTGGATTTTGTATCCATCCATTAATAAAATCACTGGTCCAGTCTTTATTGAAAATCTCATCCTCTGACAGCTTGTCTCAACAAATACCACTTTCATTTCAACATTTTGCAGCTTCTGGTTTACTGACACTGAGGGCTGAAGTAGCCCCCAGTTTCCCAGAACACAATATACTAAACAATACATAGTTGTTTTAAGGCACCACCCCTTTGCCTTTCACTATAAACACCATTCAGACTTTTAGTTATATTAGCTTAAATTATGACTTTTAATACTCATATTTCTTCATTAGTTGTTATTAAGGTTAATAATATCCTCTCTATTTTTCACTGCACAATCATAGAAACGGGGACGCGTGATGTAATGAAACATCAATGCAAAAAAAAAAAAGAAAATCATACAGGATCTGGGTTAAAATGACGTGCAACACCGGCTTTCAAGTATTACCCTCCGAGTTATTTACTGACATCCTAAAGAAGAAATCTGTCGGATAATCGATTCTAATAAATTATTAAACTTTTTTCATATGTATTTACAAGTACGACGCGTTGTCAACAAGTATTAGCAGCTGGTAGTTTTGGTGGTTAACGCCTGCTTTCTGGTAGGATTCGGGTCCAGGTCGATCCACCCAGACAGCAGACCAGTTAGGCGGTGTAGGCCTCGTCGTCGAAAACCCACCGCGCTGAAGGCCTCTCTGCTCCTCCGGGCCTGCAGTAATATCCACTCTGTAAACCTCCGCTGCAAAAACCTAACGAGCTTAAATAAACCGCCACCCTAAATCATAATTACAATCAGAATCGGTTAAGTTACACTTTACACAATGTTATTGCAGAATGTTTGTCATGAACGCCATTTGCAACGAGCAACGGTCGTGCTAACAAGAGCCAACATCAACTGTTAACGCTAACAAATTGGTAGCTTGTGTGCAAATGCCCGAAAATTAAACCAGAAATGTCACTTCATAGTAAAACCCAACAATCAAGCCATGTTAATTCCACTGAATTTTCTTTCTGCTTTCACTTGCTGTGCAGCCATTTTATCATTTCAAGTTAGTGATAGAGTGATAGAGAGAGGAGTCGTCTATTTCCTGAATTTTAACTGGGTTTTCTGAAACCTCAAGTTATAACGAAGCTTAAAAACGACCCAACAAGATCAAATTTGAGGCGCCCATGAGATAATAAACCTTAACAGCGACATTGTTTTCTATATGTAAATATAATAAATAATTTAGAAAATGATACTGAACAGCATTTATATCTCGCTAACTTGTAAACACGGGACGTTTAAAGGAAATGTTCGTTTCCAGTGAGTAGACAGGTTCTTTGCAGGCAGCTAACGTTAGCTGCAGTGATTCTAGCAGGGCAAGCTAACCAGAACACATGTATTATTCCAACCACAAATAAAAATGTATACATGTGGACAGTGTAGCTAACAGTGAAAAAACAATCCAGCCAGTGGTTACACCAAATCCAGTAATGCAAGTACCTTCACTAGCCGGCTAACAACTCACCAGGAATTTGATATGATTTCCCCTCTATTCACGAACTACGTCCAGCTTTCGACGATGGTGTCGTATATGTTACATAAACGTGGCCCCTATCAGTGACACAATCCCGTCAGTAGAAATACTTTATTCCTACGATTTTCCTCTGCTTCTGAGTGTTTTTCCTGCGTCACCGGCGTAGTAACAGCCCCCTAACTCTATCTATCTATCCGGTTTCTGAGGGCTTGTTGTCACCTCGGACCCAGCAGTCACTCACAACTTGAATCAGCTCAACATGGCGGAAGCGCAGTCGGTCGTAAATGTTTCTCGTGTAAAACAGGACAGACAACTCCGAACTCCAACACTGCGAAACGTCTACGGACTGGTTTGTATCACGCAACCCAGACCAGCTCTGCTAGTCCAGCACAGGATGGATGGATAGGTATAAAAACCGTTCCCAATTCCGAAAAGTTATTCCGGTTCCAGCAAGAATTGAAAATCCAAACCAGATTTTATCTAAAACCAGGCAAATGCACAGGAGCAGCCTGACGCACTTTGTTACATCGCCTCCTATCGCACAGGGTGATCATGTCTAATGTCTTCATTAAAATAACACACAAAGATGATCAGAGGTCTGCAGACTTTCAACCCAGAAACAGACATTTTCTCATCGCTCATTATAAATTTAATTTGTAAAGACCTATAAAGTCCCATTCACACTTATAAATTAAACGAGTTACACAATAAGTCTCCTACTTATAGTCAAAGAATGGAGTTTCACCCTTTATCTTTATAAAAAAATGGATGGATGTAGTTTGATCATTTATTACTTAAATGTTGATAAAAGAAACAAGTTTGACTTTGTTGAAGTGTCTCGGGTCTTTTATCAGTTTGTTTCTGTTATATGAAGAATCTGTTTAATACAACAAGGCCTTAATCAGATAACTGAACATGTTGGAAACATTTACAATAGATTTACAAACTATTTGCTATTTTTAATTTAATTTGTCTCCAGTCTGATGTAATAGGTTGGTTTGTGGTGGATCAGGACGGTCAGACTGCAGGTCAGAAAGATTCAGAAACAGATCAAAGTTTAACTGGATGCTGCATTTTTCAAAAATTTCAGTCAAAATCAAGTCGTGTTTGTTCAATTCTGGTTCTGGAACCAGTTCATACAGACAGAACAACCTGTTTGTAATATTACTGTCATTCTGATGTAGAAAGTCCATGAACATGATTCATTTCCTGTTGCTCAGGTTCATGTTGATTTTGGTCAAAGTTACAAGGAAGCCATTTCAGAGGGGCTGGAGATCCACATGTGGCCCCAGAGCCACAGGTTGCAAACCCTTGGCAGAGACAGATTTATGAATTTCTTCTTAAGTGGAACCGCAAATACCAAAAATTAGTCAGTGAGTGAATTAACAGGCCACAAAAGTCTAAATTCTAGAAATCTATGCAATGAATGTCAGTTTGTTAATGGTTACATGTTGCAGTGATGAATTTGTCAGCCCCTTTGTGTAAACTACCTTTTCACTTAGAGCCTATGTTCGTTTTGTTCATGCTGCATTGTGTTTGTTGTTTTTTTGTCAAAGAAAACAGCTGGTCTGTGGTGCTGGCTCTGTCATAAATGAAGTGCTCAAACATCTAGTCATGGGTCACAGCCTTCAGCCTTCTCTGGGCCCACAACAGTTTGTGTATTGTATCAGCTGGTCAACAGATGGCACAATCACATACACCCTGCAGGGACTGTCACTGTCTTATCACACCATGAGAAAAAGAACAGGATTCTCTTCACTGACATCTTGCAGCACAATTAGCCCACAGCGGCTTTAGGTGACGCTCTCTAAGCTTGTATGTAAAACTTTACAGGAATCTGATTTTTGATTTCCTCCATCTGATTAGAGAGACATGTCTTCAGTCTTCTGCTCTTTACTCTGCTGATACATGACTGTAGTGTAGAAATCTGCACAAACCAGCTCATCAGGTTCATTGATGTACAACAATGATGCAACTGGGAATAATTAGAAACCTAATGACATTTTTAAAAATAATTTAGTCTCTTTGAAGTTGTTTTGTTCTTTGCTACAGTAAATATTTTACATGACTGGGTGGGTTTAGTTTTGAATCTCTGTAGTTCCACCCGTCCATCTATTTTCTAGCTTGTTCCTATAGAGTCACAGACTGGCTGGTGCTAATCTCCCGCATTAACCATCAGGGTAACTATCAGGTCATTCGTCCATAACTGGACCAGTTTACCTATCACACTTGTTTATAGCCTGTAAAAGGAAATAAGAGTCCAACTGTTTAATTGTAATTATTTTATTTATAAAATATTACAAAGAAAGAAGCTGAGGCCTAATTATTGCAGATGATGCCCAAAACTCATCTGTGCATCTCTTTTCATTTTATAAACACTTGTGAACAAATCACAGAAATTCTCAAGCTCCCTCATTGGAGGTAGAAACTCATCTCCAACCCAAGGAGAGCATTCATCCCATTCCCTGTTGAGAGTTATTGCCTCAGACTGGGAAGAGCTGACTCTGGTTGCTTCACACTTTGGTGCAAACCACTCCAGTGCACACTGAAAATCATGGTCTGAAGTTACCAGTGAGAGCCAGATTATCTGCAAAAACATCAACTGAATCCTGAGATTCCAAACATAGACACCATTCCTTACATAAATACATTTAGAGATTCTGTCCATGAACACTGAAACTAAATCCATGACAAGAAGCCTCTCTGGCAGAGTCCAACCCACACAGGAACCAAGGATGCTGACACAGCTCTTGTTTAAAGAGGCTAGGTAAACCTAAAAAATGACCCCAGGGACCCCTTACCTACACAGCACGATAAGCAAAACCCCACAGAGTCAAATCAAATCAAATCAAAAATCAAAAATACTTTATTAATCCCCGAAGGGAAATTAAGTGTTGTTGTAGCTCAGTTCTTTTTCAGGAAGCCATTATAGAAGGTTCTAGCTGTGGACAGGAAGGATCTCCTGTAACAGTCTGTGCTGCTGCGGATTATGAAGAATCTTCTGACTGAAGACACTCTGTTGTTGAGTTACTGTGTTCTGAAGAGGATGATGAGGGTTTTCCATCATGTTCTTCATCCTCCTTTGAACAATCAACTCAAGAGTCTCCAGTTCAGTCTCCGGGACAGAATCAGTCCTCCTTATCAATCTGTTCAGCCTCTTCATGTCACCTGCTCTGATGCTGCTTCTCCAACAGGTGACTGCAGATGTGAGCAGCTGACAAACTCCTCTTCTTTTGCTGCTCCTCTTCAAATCTCTGTCTGCTCTTATTGTATGAAAGCCAGGCAGAGACATGCTGGAGTCCGGGATTTGTCCCTTTAGCCATGTCTCAGTGAAACACATGATGCTGCATTTCAACAGAGTTTCAAGTTCATCCATTTTGTTTGCAAAGACATCTCACATTTGTCAATATGACTGATGGAAGTGAAGGTTTAAACGTCCTCTTTCTCTCTCTTCACCTTGTTCCTGCTCTGCATCCACGTCTTCTTCTTTTGAGCTCATCGGTGATCCAGAGTTTCAATTTGAGGATTATTTCAGCCTTACAAAATGTCAGTTAGTTGCTCTTTCTTGTAAACAAGTCTCTTGTTGCCATGGTTACGCATCATAACAAGTGGCAAAAAAGTGACAAATCAAGCAAAAAACTCAATCAGCACAGCACCCAAACCAGAAAAAAAGCACCTAGAAAATATTTCCAGAAGAAAAAACTAGCAAGAAACAAGCAAAAAGAACAAAAAAAAATGCTAGCAAGCGCTAGCAAAGTCACAGAGCTACTCCAACAAGCTGCCACCAGTTGTAGCGCTATTCCGGAATGATGTCACAGTTGTATTTCCTCGACAGGTTCCTAAAACACGTGTACTAGAACAATCAAACTTCTGTGACCCCCCTCAGTAGTTAACTGAGAGTAAAGATCTGGTGCTTTGTTCCACAACAAGGTCAAAAGCTAATGGTCTGAAGCCCTTTCCACCACCCTCAAGCATCCTGCTAGTATGTGCCGGTCTTCTCACAGTCAGCATCCTGGGTCTGGTCTGGTGTGGTAGACCACAACCTCCATTGCTCTTGTACTGCCATGATTACTGTCTCTGTGCTGTCCCTCAGTCCACTGGTAAGATTTGTTGTTCATCATCCAGTGTTCCACGCTGTGTAGGTCCTTGTTCCATTATAGTTCCTCTTGTTCTACAAAGGCGTTCACCTGCATGAGACTCTCACTGAGCAGTTTATCACTGAGGTTTTCATTCAGATACATCATAGAGTCTTTGTTATTTTGTTCTATACAATGGTTCTGACTTTCACAAAGATAAACATGCACAATATACAAACATACAGCACTGTGCAAAAGTTTGAGGCAGTAGAAAAAAATCTAAATAAAATCAATATTTGTTGTGATCAGCTATAACTTTAAATAACATCAGTTCTTTAAGATGCACCCAGTTAGTGAAGGAACTCAATCACTACTTGGAAACATATCTACAGATCTTCTGTGTCCTTCTAGCTCATCATGCTCTCCTCAATATAATCCATGATGTTGAGTTCAGGTCAGCATGAAGGATAAATCTCCATGATCGTTTCACTCTACAACTTTTCAGTTAACTAACAGCATCCTTCTAAAGCAGAACTGTTTAGGTTTGTCTCATCAGAACAGAAGGAGCACAGAAAATCCCAGACTTTGTTCACCCAACACTGTTCTGAAATAAACTGATGTTCAAAACACATATTGATGTGATTCCCATTTTTTCAAATGGATAAAAATAAACAATTAGCCTACAATGTATACTAGTGAAATCATCTCATTATGCAGCATTTTGCCATACCTGCTTATGCACAGTATTGTATGTGTATATTTATATGTAAGATAGTAAACATTCAAGCATTTTGCATAGGAATCTAAACTGTGTTCCCAACAGTAAACCTTTTTGTCTCCATAAACACTCAGTCTGGTTGAAAAAATCGACAATCCGCACTCGCTCCTCAAAAGTCGAGTCTGGGTTTTTCTTCCACCGATTAATCATCCCCACAGTAAAGATGGCGGCGGAGCGTCACTGAGTCTTCTCTGTAACAACTTGCTAATGTTTTAAGTCTTTACAGAGTTTTCTGACTGGAGAAATAACCAAGTCAACGATAAGCAGCTCTTCAAATGGCAGAAATGTTGTGAGATCGTGCTAAAGATCTTTTCTTAAGGAGTTTTGTCTCTTTAACCCGCCGTTTTTCCTTGTATTCGTGAGTGTGTAGCGGAGCAGCTAAAATGGCTCCCGTGCAAATCGGGTCGGATGGGCAACTCGTCCCGCTCGGGGGTCCGGTTGTTTCGGGTCCACAGCCTCCACCAACGGGTGCCCCGGCCACACAGGGTGTGCGACTGAGTGTACTAATTGATTTTCTTCTCCAGAGGACTTACCATGAAATCACCCTGCTGGCAGAGCTGTAAGTAACAGTTAGCAGTGTAGGCCCGAGCTAACAGATGAGCTAACGGCTATAAACTCAGCATGATTTGCTTTAAAGCTCCATAGTCTCCCTGACTTGGACCATCTATCTGTTGACTTTTCACTTTATGAAGGTATCGATGTCCTTCCAGAGCCTGAAACTGTTGCCCTTTTAGGGGGATTTTGTCTGATATTTTTAAATTACATGGAACAAAGATAGAAAAGTTTTGTATTTACAGACTGTTTTCCCCTATTATATGTTATAAAGGGTAAATATCTGAATTTACATATTGTTCATGCAAGTATAATAATGGAAGTGGGACATTAGGTTTTGGTTTATTTACCACAGGGGTCTGCAACCTGTGGCTCTGGAGCCACATGAGGCCCATTGGCCCCCCTGAAGTGGCTCCTTGTAACTTCAACCAGAATCAACATGAACCTCAGTACAGACAAGAAGTGAATCACGTTTTTATTACTTGAACATAGAAATGATGCAGCAGAATGACAGTAATGTTACACAAAGGTTGTTCTGCTTGTATGAACTGGTTCCAGAACCAGAACTGAATAAACATGACTTGAGTTTGACTGAAATGTTTGTAAAATAGAGCGATCAGTTGAACTTTGATCTTTGTGTAAATGTTTTCAACATGTTCAGCTATCAGAATAAGAGCTTGTTGTATTAAAACAGATTCTTCATATAACAGAAACAAACTGCCTCTGATAAAATTTATTTTTGTCAACATTTAAGTAATAAGTGATCAAACTACATCCATCCAACCAGTTTTATAACGGCTTGTTCCTGCAGGATTCTGGTGGAGGCTGATGTTTATCTCCAGCAGCAGGATCAACAATCTGATGTTTATGTTTGTTTTTATAAACATAAAGGGGGAACTTCATACTTGAACTATAATCATTGTATTATAATGCATTCCACGTGTTAGATGGAGATAACTGCAGTGTATTTTGCAGTGTATTTCTGTGTTTCCTTTTGGCTAAGATGACTTGATTTAAGTTAAACTGATTTGGGATTTTCAATAGCTGATGCTGATCTATAGATATCAACGCAGCTGATATACAATGTCCATCTCTCTTTTGTCCAACATTTTATGTTACACGTGACAAAAATATGAAGTCATTTTTGAATTTAAAGCCCGTGTAAAGTAACAACAAATGTGTTTTCTGAGTTTGTCACTGCACAGGAATATTAGTTATTAGTCATCCAGCCAAATTTGAATGATTAAAAACACTGCGAAGCATATGAAATTTGGTTACAAAATAATGAAAAAAGGATTAGTTTTCTCTGCTCTGAGACGCTGGGGGCGTGTCCGCTGCAGGCGCTGAAACCTGTCTGTCTCATCCTCTAGCAGCACCTCCTTCTCTTCCCCACATCACTGCATTTCCTCCGTTTCTGAGTTCCGGCTGGTTCGTTAAGTTTGAGGTTCTACCCACATGTAAAACTGCGCATCGCTGCTTTTTGAGGAGTTGAAACATTTCCACACAACCGCAATGCTTCAGACTTGTTGATCAGTGAAGGAGCGGAATGTGCTGCTACGCCATTCTGAGCTTTGTTTAGCATATGAAGGCAGCAGGTGGCAGAAGTAGCTCCTACCTATCATGCTGGTTTAGTTACTGTCTACTGTGTGGCTCCTCTGCACAAAATCGACCCAAAGCTTTTTTTAGACGGTCATCCCTCGGATGAAGGAGCGGGAAAACCACTGAAGCTACCGCACTGTACGGTTTTATATGACGAGAGCAGCAGGGGGCGGGGTTATCCTGAAGGGCCCTTTTAGACCCGCCCATAAAATCCTGAAACAGAAAACTCTTGAAACGCAATTTGAAGGCTAGCTCCATATTTCAGTTTTTAATTGTTGGGAGGTTTTTCACATGTTTAGAACATTTATTATGTTTATAATGTGGTTAGAAGAAAATAGCAGAATTCCCTTTACATGGTCTTTAAAAAACATGGTTAACAATTATCAGAGAAAACTTTTAAAATTTCTTTATTTAAATGATAATTCTAAATTAAAAGAATTAACTAATGGGCCCCAATGGTGCTGCTGCATTTTCTTTTTCCCACGCATGAATGATAAAGTCAGTATCTCACTGGGAAGCAACTGCAAGAAGTTGGTGACACAAAATTGCCAAAAAATGGCAGATTTGCAGTTGGATTTATGGTGAATTCGTGTGTACAATATTTTTACAGCATGTTCAATGTGTGGCCAGTCTGTTGGGACCTGTTACCTGCATGTGCTGTAATTGCAAGTAAATTGCAACAGTTGAGCAACCTCTTGTCGCAGTTTGAGAGAATGTTGGGAGTAAGTTAACACAAAGTTGTCTCACATTTTTGCGACTTGCTGAAACTAAAATGAGAAGCATTTTAGAAAGTGTTAACGAAGTTGTAGATCAGTGCAACAAATTCACAACTAGTCAGACAAAACATTTGACTTGCAGACCCCCCGTCCATGGCTCAGTGATGTACATGTTGCACGTATGTTTCACTCTCACTGTAATTAATACTTCATGTATTTGTCTTCCAGGCTTCCCAGAAAAACAGACATGGAGAGGTATGTTTTTAAATGTTATTTAGTTCTTTATGAAATGCCACAATCCTCCACTCACCCTGTCATTTTTCCATCCCTTTTAAATGTAACTGTTTTTTTTTTTTCTTCTTAGGAAAATTGAGATCGTCCAGTTTGCAAGTCGCACACGGCAGCTGTTTGTTCGCCTTTTAGCTCTGGTGAAGTGGGCGAGCAATGCAGGAAAAGTTGAGAAGTGTGCGGTATGTTGGGTGTAATTCAGATATACCACTCTGTGTTGTTGTGTTTATACATTAACTTGCAAGTTATGTTGTGTCACTAGAGCAAAGAAATCCCCTTACCCTACTTTTTCCAATGGTTTCTCTGGTAACAGATGATCTCCAGCTTTTTGGATCAGCAAACCATCTTGTTTGTGGATACAGCTGACAGACTGGCTTTACTTGCCAGGGATGCTCTTGTACATGCTCGTTTACCCAGCTTTGCCATCCCTTTTGCCATCGACGTGCTGACCACAGGGTCATACCCACGCTTGCCTACATGCATACGTGTAAGTTCTGTTCTGCTAGTTCTTTTCATTATGAAGATTTGAACTTTCTTTTTTTGCTTGTCAACATAATAGTTTCTGTGTCTGTGTAGGATAAGATCATTCCTCCAGATCCCATAACTAAAGCTGAGAAGCAGACCACTTTGAACCAGCTCAATCAGATTCTACGACACCGCCTGGTCACTACAGATTTACCACCCCAGTTGGCGAATCTGACTGTTGGTTTGTATTGTTTCTGTAATCCTCTTGCATCTTAACCAGCTCCTCGTTTTGTATCTGTTTTCAGCTGTATCACGATGTTAACTGTCTATGGGTTTTTTGGGTGTTATTTTGTAGCTAATGGTCGTGTTAAGTTTCGTGTAGAAGGAGAGTTTGAGGCCACCTTAACCGTCATGGGAGATGACCCTGACATACCCTGGAGGTTGTTGAAGCTGGAGATCCTAGTTGAGGACAAAGAAACTGGAGGTAAAGGCAGATACTCTGCTTCACACCATAATGACTAGTATTCACAATGTACAGCAAAAAATACATTTGTTACCTCATTCTGACTGTCCACCTCCCACAACAGATGGTAGATCCTTGGTCCACAGTTTGCAGGTGAACTTCATCCACGAGTTGGTCCAGGCACGTCTTTGTGCAGATGAAAAGCCCCTACAGGACATGTACAACTGCTTGCGTATCCTTTTTTAGTGTTGGTACTTCTACTCCTGCACACACTGGCATCTTGTTTAATTCTTGCTTGCAGTAATTTGGCTTTTGTCCCAGTCTGCTTTGAACCACTGCAGTTGGGTGGCAGCGTGTGTGTGTGTGTGTGTGTGTGTGTGTGTGTGTGTGTGTGTGTGTGTGTGTGTGTGTGTGTGTGTGTGTGTGTGTTAAAGCATATAGAGTATTGATGGATCAAGCGGACCAGTGCAGAATTTCAATGAGAGACACAGCTGCAGTAATGCATCTTAATCTCCCTCTTCATTTTAACTTAAATAACAAAACAGCCTTTGACATAAACAGAAAGGGCAGCACTGTTGGTACTTTAAGCCCGGCTCCTGTGAGGTGTTTTAACTCTTTGTGGAGATGCGTGGTTCTACACCTGTTGCTTCAAGAACAATTCAAGAACATCTTCCTGTTACGATCAAATAAATTACCTTATTTGTTGCAAAATATTAATATAGGTCAGTGTTTTTCATACTGACTGGATCAATTATTAGCATCCATGCTATGATCAGTAACTTAATCATGCATGCAAGCTGAACACAGCTGTGCTAATCACAATGCTAATCAGTACATCTCGGCGCTGCCTTTCACCGACCACCGTGTCAAAGAGCAGTCTGTGTGGGACACAAACAGCCCTTTAACTAATAACTTGACTTGAGGATGTGCTCATGTTCACGGTTGGAATGTTAATGGGAGGATTGAGTGAAATACTCAACCTCCATCCACCACGATCTGTACCTTTCCACTCTTCTTTAACAGCATTGTTTCCAGACTCCTTCTGTCTGTCGCTACAGCTAGAAGTGCTCCACTCCCAGACACTGATGCTAATCAGAGAGCGCTGGGGAGACCTCGTGCAGGAGGAGAAATACGTGCCCGCCAAATACCTCACACTCTCTGTCTGGAAGTAAGACTTTGTCAAATGTCCTCATATATATTGACAAGAGCACCTTTTAAATGTGAAAACATAGTAAAGTTAAATAAAAGCACATAATGTAAAAGCAAAATTATTTGTTTATGTCTTCAGTCAACAAGTTTTGGGTAGAAAAACAGGCACAGCATCAGTTCATAAAGTCACTATCAAGATCGATGAAACAGACGTATCGAAGCCATTACGAATATCCCACGAGCCTCCGCTGCCTGCATGTGACTCCAGATTAATGGAGAGAGCTATGAAGGTTAGTTTGGTTTCAGTGTCATGTGGACTGTTATGTTTTATGTCATTCAACAAAATTTTTCTCTCACTTGTTATTTAGATTGACCACCTGTCAGTGGAAAAGCTTTTGATTGACAGTGTTCATGCTCGGGCCCATCAGAAGCTACAGGAACTCAAGGCTATTTTAAAAACTAGCAATCCCAGTAACAATTGTATGTCATTCATCTTATTTTCTTTAAAAGCTCTGATCTCTCCCTGTCAGTGGCAGCTATGATGTGTTTAATTATTTGTTGGTTTTTGTTTCCAGCCTTCATCGAGACCGCGCTACCCACACTAGTTATTCCAATACTTGAGCCCTGCGGGCGCTCAGAGTGTCTGCATATATTTGTAGACCTTCACTCTGGCATGTTTCAACCCATGTTGTATGGATTAGGTAAGCACAAGCATATAATAACTCTCATTATGTCTGATCATTATCAGAACCCTCCATTAAAATGAAAGATGACTTATTTTATAGGGATTTTAGTCTTCTACACAAACTTCTTGTACTATTGCGAATATAGTATCAGTTTGTAATTGTGATAATATTCAGAGGTAAAATGTTTATAAAATTCAGTGAGATGTAGAAGGGTCGTGGTTCACAGTTCCATTTAAAGAATAACTTGTTATTATGAAACTTCTCATGACACAACGTCATTCTGTAATTGACTCTGAAAATAACCATCTCAAAGTAGCAAGTGTACTGGCAGTACGGCCGGTCGTCTGGTAACCAGAGGGTCACTGGTTTGAATTCCCACGCCACCTGGAAAAAGATTGCTTTGCTGTTGTGTCCTTGGGCAAGACACTTCACCCACCCTGCCTGTTTGGTGGTGGTCGGAGGGTCCGGTGGCGCCTGGCAGCCTCGCCTCTGTCAGCGTGTGTCCCAGGACTGTTGTGGCTACAACATGTGTATAGTTTATCACCATCAAATGTGTGAGTTGGGGTGAATGAAAGCTGTAGTGTGAAGCGCTTTGAGAGTCATCTGACTTAGAAAATACGCTACACAAGACATTTACCATTTTAGCAAAGATGAAACTCAAAATTTTGATATGTTGCAAAATCTGATCAAGTTATGGCATTTGCTGATCAGACGTTTACACGCACTCATCATGGTCATGTCATAATTATTCTGGCATATTAACGATTGAGTTTAGCTGTTCTTTTATCAGGATGGAACTAAATAACTTTGCCTCTATCAGTGATCCTTCTGTGTTTTATACATAAAGTTCATGCAGATGTACAGCAAAAATCCAAGTTGTGACTGGCCACAATTTACCCCTTTTTTGTTTTAGTAAAATCAATCCGGGTGATAAATTAAAGATTAACTTTGAGAATCACATTTGAGACACTTTTTCCCCATAATGAATCAAATCAGCAATTTGATGGAACGTTTTCTTTTTGTCTAGTGATGGCGTTTACTCATCACATACATTTATAAAATAATGCAATTCTCTTTATTTTATATGTGTGCATATTTTCTAGTTATAAATAAAACACACTTGCTTTGTTTTCAGCAATTATGACCAGATAGTTTTACTTTAAGAATGAAGTGCTATATTTTTCTTCTTCTTCTGGTTTTAAACACATCTTGGTCGCAGTTGTTTGAGCTTGTTTCTTTGCACTCATTTCAGTAAAATCGCCTTAAATCGAGTGAAAATCTACAAGCTTTAATGTGGCTTTCTAATGCTGAGGGTTTGGATAATAGTATCTTTTTGAAATTCTGTCACTGTTTTATATTTATGTGTTTTAAAGCTGTTAATTTGTTGTTTTGACATAATTCAGGTTTTACCATGTCATACTCAGCTCTGGTTATAAAATCTTGTTTTTGTTTCTCTCTGTAGATCAGGCCATGCTGGATGACATTGAAAAGAGCATCAATGATGATATAAAGCGGATATTATCTTGGCTTCAGCAGCTCAAGTAAGTGAATCACAGTATCAGCCACTGACAGTAGAACACAGAGCAAAAACGTTTCAGCAGATGACAGTAATGAACAGTAACAAGTAGGAACGCTGTTGGAGACTCTCAGACATCCAGGATGTTGTAATTCTAACAAAATGATTTGAAAGCAGCTGGATTTTCCAATTCTTCTTCATCGAGAGGAAAAAGCTCCTCAGATGAAATCACAAAGTTTTCAATAATAACAAGAATTCCAATTGAAATGAAGTGAGAGGTTGCTGTCAGAGATTAACTTGTCAAAGTTGACCAATCACAGTCAGCTGTTAAACGTGTGGGTGGAAGATTCATGTAGGAATAAAATAAGTTATCATTTTAAGCCCCATAGAAATAAAAAAAAAATCTCTGAGTGATTCAGGAGAAAGTATGTGACTCCATCGTTTCATTATTTCCCTTCAAATGATGCTGCATTCATTGTGCCTCAGAAGTGGGAACCTTTCAGTTGTTTACCTCAACTACAAATTCTTATCACAAGTTTAACATTTAGCGTAACTTCAGAAAGTACAAGCTCATGTTGTGTCTGTATTGTCTAGTGTTAAGTTCTGTCCAGAAAATCCAAACTTGTTTTTGTTGTTTTCTAGCCAGATGCCAAAATAGGGAAAATAAACAGTTCTTACTTTTGGACAGAATAACAGACACAGTGCATTCAAGTGAGAGTGAAATTCAGGGTTTATGGAGACAATATGTGATGAAGGAATTACAGAATGAGTGCGTCAGGTCTTTTAACTACCAGAACCGGATGAACCAGTAACTGGAGATGAGATTGTGGCTACGAGTTCTACTTCTGCTTGATTTGTTTGTTTGTTGTTTTGTACTGCCAGACTGAAAAGTCCAGACTCTCTAAGGTTGAAATAAGTGGTGTGTAAATTAAGTCTCTCCAAAAGATAAGAACCCAAGAATGTGTGAAATGTGTGAAAAGACAGTGTAATGTGTCTCCCTTTAGGTCTTGTCTTACATCTTATCTCTTCTGCTCTTTCTCTGAATAGGTTCTGGCTCGGGGACCAGCGATGTCGACAATCTGTGAAACACCTTCCTGCTGTATGCACTGATGTTCTTCACCTCTCCAATTCAGCCTCTCACCCCATCAGCAGCTTGTCCAAACACAAACTCTTCATCAAACTCACTCGCCTTCCACAGTACTATATTGTGAGTTCCTGAGCCAGAACGATGCCAAAAATAAAGTATTAGATGAAGACTCTGGTTTTGTTTTCATTCACCATCTCAGTCATAAAAGGATCGTTGATCTTGTTTTCAGGTGGTGGAAATGCTGGAAGTTCCTAGTAGTTCCACAGCATTGCAGTACAAGTACTCCTTCCTGTCAGTGTCACAGTTAGAGGGAGAGGATGGACCCATGTGTGCACAGCTTCTGAAGCATTTTAAATCCAACCTGGAGCATCTTGCACAGGACACTACAACAGGGAAGGACGTCCGGCCTGGGACAAAGAGAAAGGTAGATACACTCTTTTTCTTCATTAGCAACTTCCCTTTGTAAACTGGGATATATAAAAAGTGTGCTATTAGATTTAAACTTGTAATACGTTTTAAATGTTTTACAAAAATCTACAGAAGTTTTTGATTTTGGGTTGGATAAAGCTTCTTTCTTTGCAGGTGAAATAGCTTTGACTCAGGTTTTGGTAGTACTTTTATGTTTCTTTTTCAAGCAAAGTGTTTATAGACACAATGTATATAGAAACAAATAGGCCTTAGAATATGTTGTTTCCTGTTTCTTTGACTTTGTAGGTGTCTGGAGATCGAGGGGACCCAGAGCCAAAGAAGCCGAAGAGGTCTGGAGAAATGTGTGCGTTCAACAAAGAGCTGGCTCATCTTATAGCGATGTGCGACACCAACATGCCTTTTATTGGCCTCAGAGCAGAGGTTAGTCATAGTATTGTATTAATTCGCATGGATCTCCATTGAATATGTTCAGAATTTTGTTATCTTGATACTACAGCATGTTTCTTCTTGTCCTGTGAGCAGCTTTCCAACATGGAGATTCCTAATGAGGGAGTCCAAGTGGAGGGAGACGGCAGCAGTCATGCAATACAACTACTAAAGTAATACACACAAACATACTGATATACACATTTCAAGTCAATGATAGAAAGACAAAAATGGACTCAAGAAAATACTGTGGATATTTTCCAGGATTCCTCCCTGTAAAGATGTAGGAGAAGAGACCAGGAGAGCTTTGGAACGTTCTCTCCTGGATTGTACCTTCCGCCTGCAGGGCAGAAACAACCGAACCTGGGTGGCTGAACTGGTTCTGGCCAACTGTCCACTCAACAGTACACACAACAAGGAACAAGGTGCTCACCTCTAAATACAAATATTTTATTCCTAAAAAAAAAAAAAAAAATGTTTAATTCCAGATATCACTCAAGCAGCTTGAGTTAAAATTATAAAACGCATCACATGTTTATGAGCAAAATTAAATTATTAATTCTAATATTTCCAATATTGTACACTTTATGTCGATGTTATGGACCCAGTTTCTAAAAGAGTTCTGTTTTTATAGCCGTGACGCGTCACGTGTATCTGACCTATGAAAACCCTCTGTCTGAGCCAGTGGGAGGGAGGAAGGTTGTTGAGATGTTCCTGAATGACTGGAAAGCCATTAGTCAACTCTACCAGTGTGTTCTCAACTTCTCCTATTCACTGCCAGGTGAGTGAGTCGGAACTTTAAAACCAAGACTCAGGAAATGTTACAACAGTGATGGACTTTTGTAAGTTTGAGTAAATGCTTAAAGCTGTAAAAATATGTATATACAAGAGTTTTTTTTCTGTTTTTATTTAATAATACATAACGCTGTGATTTCTACCCTCCAGATATGCCGTCGTACCTGAGCCTGTTTGCAGAAGTGAGGCTGTATAATTACCGTAAACTGGTGCTATGCTACGGCACCACCAAAGGCAGCTCCGTCACCATCCAGTGGAACTCCAGCAGCCAGCGTTTTCATTTAGCTCTGGGAACTGTGGGGCCCAACTCGGGCTGCTCCAACTGCCATAATATCATCCTTCACCAGTTGCAAGAGATGTTCAACAAGAGCCCAAATGTGATGCAGTTGCTGCAGGTACACAGTCACGTTGATTAGAAAAACACACCTCAAATGCATAAATGATAGATTTAGGTTGAGGCTTTTAGCGTCTATTGAAATTACAGCTAAATCTGTGGTTATAATGAAAGTGATGTGAAAAGAGGTGGGATGCCAAGCAAACATATTTTTATTTTATCTAATACGTTACGTTTTTTAATCTTAACTGTCACCAAGTGCATTTTTGATACTTTTATATAAACTACTTATGACATATAGATTATGTGTAGCAAGCAACAGAGGTGGAAAACATGTAACATGAAACACGTGATTCAACAAATAATACTGGAAGATAAACATTTACTAATGTTACACTTGTCTGTGTATTTTCCAGTATTTATCTATTTACATGTTACTTGTGTTTGTTTACTGTTGTTTTGTGCAGGTGCTGTTTGATACCCAGGCCCCTCTTAATGCAATCAACAAGTTACCAACAGTGCCCATGCTGGGCCTCACCCAGCGCACCAACACTGCCTACCAATGTTTCTCCATTCTACCCCAGTCACCCACTCACATCCGGCTGGCGTTCCGGAACATGTACTGCATCGACATTTACTGCCGCAGTCGAGGAGTGGTAGCCATTAGAGACGGAGCCTACAGTCTGTTTGACAACACTAAGATTGTGGAAGGTTTTCACCCCGCTCCAGGTCTCAAGGTAAACTTGACAAAGAGGCTCAGAATTATAAGTTTGTTTTAGACATCTTTCCCTCGTGTTTTTTTAAACAATAATCTGTCTCGAATGAAGCAAAAGATGTTGCTTTCACTGCCATTTCTGCTCGACTTCTCGCTGCAGTCATTGTTCTCGCCATTTTTCTTCTCTTTATAGACTTTCCTAAACATGTTTGTGGACAGCAGTCAAGATGCTCGCAGACGTTCAGTTAACGAAGATGACAACCCTCCCTCACCGATGAGTGGAGACGTGATGGAGAACCTGATGAGCCAGTTGCAAGCTCCGCCGCAGCCGCAGACCATGAGAGGGGGTGCTGGAGGTGTATATGCTCCTCTCACTTCACCCCCACCAAACTATCATGCCAATGTAACTCCATCACCATCCATGATGCCCACTCAGTCACCAGGTAATAGGATGTGTAGGACTTAACATTGACCTGCATTTCTGAGTAGAAACGTCTTGTTTTGTTTGTTCCCATCATCATTCGGCTGCTGAGCAGCTTTATGAACAACCACCTCACATTGCTGTCATTGGCCTTCCTGCTCATGTTCTTGTTGCCAGAGCAGATTGTGTGTTTGTCAGTGAACGAGCTTGTGCAACCATGTGTGCCCTTTTTTTTTTATTTTAATTTTAAGAAATCATGAGACCATTTGTGTTTCTCATGGAACATATACGCACTGAGAGGGAACAAAGCATGCATACAGTCATGCTCCTTCCATTCTCCTCCATCTCAGCCCCCCAGCCAGAGGCAGCAGCCCTTCTGTCCAACTATAGCTTGCTTTCACATGAGTGAGTGCATCTGTGTGAGTGCGCGTGCAAAGAGCAGTTGTCATCCCTGGAGTCTGATGAGCCACTTGATGTGTGTGCAGGGAACATCCATGCCTCTGGCTCCCCTAGTGGAGCTTTGAGAGCACCCTCTCCTTTCGGCCCCACCCCGTCTCCATCTTCTCTGGGCATAGCCATGGGCCAGACCAGCTTTGCCAGTCCCCACGGTAAGCGGTGGATGGGGTTTGGGGTGGGGTGCA
Source organism: Pachypanchax playfairii (assembly GCA_006937955.1). Classification (NCBI taxonomy): domain Eukaryota; kingdom Metazoa; phylum Chordata; class Actinopteri; order Cyprinodontiformes; family Aplocheilidae; genus Pachypanchax; species Pachypanchax playfairii. Next base: position 3,038,010 of record SSNP01000041.1, on the reverse strand, counting down.
TAAATGCTGGCCTGCTTCTGAATCCTGTCTGCTGGGTAAGGGCTTGATGGGCTGAACGGAACATCAGTGGGTCTTTGTAGGCTGCAGAGATTTGCAAACATTCAGCAACCTAATAAAGCCTGGGCACATGGTGTATTAATGAGAACATGACTGTGAAATTGTTTGATCTTGCCAAGTGCCTGAAGAAATGACTCTTCTTCCATCCAGGTCCTCTGGACCCCAGCTCTCCATACGCTATGGTGTCTCCCAGCCACAGGGGTCAGTGGCCAGGCTCACCTCAAGTATCAGGACCGTCTCCTGGCGCCAGAATCCCTGGCATGTCTCCTGGGAATCCCTCGCTGCATTCTCCTATTCCCGACCCTCATTCTCCACGTGCTGGGACCAGTAAGGGCCTTTTTTCCAAGATTATCTTACGTAACTTGTTGGTCTATTAGCATCTCATCTGATAGTCTTTATTTTCTGATCCAGGTGTATCTGAAGTCTCAGCAATTTTAATTTAAACCTATGAAATATGAGTGCTGTTCTTTGTTAAGCCTTTGTGTACTTTTGTTTTTGTTTAGGTTCCCAAGTCATGCCCACCAGTATGCCTCCTCCCCGAAAACTACCTCAGCGCCCATGGGCTGCATCCATTCCTACCGTCCTTACCCACAATGCCTTACACGTGCTTCTGCTCCCCTCACCCACTCCCTGCCTGGTGCCCGGCCTGGCAGGAAGCTACCTCTGCTCGCCACTGGAGCGTTTTCTGGGTTCCGTTATCATGAGACGACACTTACAGAGAATCATTCAGCAGGAGGCCAACGTGAGTGTTGAGAAGGTTACATCAACCCATCTGTTTCATAACACATTACATTTAACCACCTTCTTTTTCTCACATCTGTTCCAGTTATCCATTGTGAATTCAAATGAGCCGGGAGTGATTATGTTCAAAACAGATGTTCTTAAGTGTCGGGTGGCTCTGAATCCAAAGAACTACCAGACGCTGCAGCTTAAAGTCACACCTGAAAACACAGCTCCGTGGTCCCAGGAGGAGCTTCAGGTGCTGGAAAGGTTCTTTGAGACTAGAGTAAGTGAAAGCAGCAGTCGTTTTAGAATTTAATGTTTTTCATCAAAGAAATTTTTATGTCTTAAAATACTAAAAACTTGGTTCTTGTGTACAGATATCAAGAAAAGGATTTTTCAGTGCTCTTGTTTTGGTTTTGTGGGTTGTGTGTTTAAGGCCATAGACAGAAACCCTCTTCCATTGCAGTTTTCTTTATCAACTATCCATCTTCTGCTGTTGTTGTCTTACAGGTTGCTGGTCCTCCTTTTAAATTCAACACTCTGAGTGCCTTCACAAAGCTGCTGGGGGCTCCCACAAATGTTCTGAGAGACTGTGTACGCATCATGAAGCTTGAACTGGTGAGTAGTGTTTTCTACTAGTGATGGATGGATGGATGGATGGATGGATGGATGGGCTTTATATTTCGATGTACTTCCTCATCCAGGTTTTAAACCTTTCTTTGATGTTGTTCTGTTTGAGATGAACATATATATTTTTTCTTCCATCTCTCCCTGCAGTTTCCTGACCAAGCTGGACAGCTCAAGTGGAATGTCCAGTTCTGTCTCACCATCCCTCCCAGTGCACCCCCCATCGCCCCACCTGGGACCATTGCTGTGGTGCTCAAGGCCAAGATGCTTTTCTTTGTTAGTTCCAGCTATTCCTCACATGTACCATCTCCAAAGTTCTGTTTGTGAATATTTTGAATTTGCTGATGTGTGTATTTCCCCCCCCCAGTTGCAGCTAACCCAGCGTATCACAGCGCCCCAGGACCCAGTGAGCATTATTGTACCCATTGTGTACGACATGGCCACAGGTCTCACTCAGCAGGCTGACATCCCCAGACAACACAGCTCCTCTGGAGCTGCAGCACTCCTGGTCTCCAACATCCTGAAGAGGTTCAATGAGCTGCATCCTGCCAGGCAGGGTAAGACTGTCCTCTCAGCTCAGAACAAATTTACTGAAATTGAAACTGCATCAGCAGAGAGTTCTGTTCAAATACAGAGTGGTTTAACACTTGCTGTGCTCCTTTTCTTCCAGGTGAGTGCACCATATTTGCATCTGTTCATGAGCTGATGGCCAACCTGGCTCTCCCTCCCGGCACTCGACAATAGAAACCGAAACTTAACTGGACTCCTGAGTAAAAGCTGTGTTCCCAATCCCAGCATGCATTCTGTCTTTAGCTGAACACTTTGACCTGATGCATAATTGCTGTAAAAAATCAGACTAACATACAAACAGGTGTGAATTCTAGTCTTTGTTTACCAGCAGAGGTGGCTCTTGGGAAGAGGTCAACACTGAATCCAAAATAATGTAAATGTTCTATTTTTGTCTCCAGTGCAATGATAAACAAGAATATGTATCAGAATTAAAGCTGTTTACAAAAAATATGTACATTATTGTAAATTTGCTTGTTGAAAAGAATCAGGTAAATTAGATTTTTGTGAGCTCTGTATTTTTGTTTTTTAATGCCTGGTTAATATTACTGTAGTAGGCATGGATATGATACCTTAGCCCACTATTTAGTTACCTTATCGACTTTAGTTTCTTTTTTCTGCATTTTATTTTTTTTCTATCCTGTAAAACTGTGATAAACTTTATAAACCAGTTGTATTTTATTAAGACTCAATTTGAAGTTTGACTGAAGAATTTGAGACTTCCTGTCTGACTTTGCCATTTAATAAACCAAGTCCAGAGTTGGTTTGTGCTTTGAGGATCCTCTGGTTGTATGAAAATAATTCAAACAAACTTCAGAAAGATCAATACTTGGGTTATTAGTATTCTAGTTTTTATCATATGAAAACAATCATTTACAACAGTACATCATAAAGAATTCAAGCGTTACTGCAGCATTTTACATAGATAACCAACAGGCAAATAGATATTTATTGATACATTCAGTCATTCTCACATCTAATGGACCCTGTCTGTCCAAAGCTGACGAGTCTCCCAGACACTCAGAAGCTTAAACACAAAGGATCACTTTCATTTTCTCTTCTTGCACTCGGACACACATCCAGGTCTAAATCCTGAACAGAGCTAAATCTTGCTGCTTGTTTAGATTCTTATTCATAGTAACTTCAGCTGCAGCTCTGTAACATAAACTCGGTCCTTTTAATGTAAACACTTGCTAGAATCTCAAGCAAAAGCTGAAACAAGCAGAAAATCTTTACTTAAAACCTCCCATGTTAATAAACGTGCGTGTCAACGTGCACATGCGTGGTTTCTTCTGGCTACATAACATCGTGCATGTAAACAGTGGGTGTGTCTTCATATTAAGGCACACAAGCGAACATACCGGTACTTTCCACTTTCTACACAGACTATAAAAAGATTTTATTCATATTATTATCATAATGTTGCTCATATCTGACTGAGAACTGTATTTAGGACCAGATCTGGTGGTTCAGGCTGATCCTAAAACATGACATCATCCTGAGAGGATGCTCCAGTCTGCTTGGGTGTGTAGCGTGTGTGCGCGTGTGTCTGGGAGTTTGATGCTCGTTCAGTGCTGCAGACGGAGCTTTTCTTACTCAGGATTTGATTTAATTCCGTTGTAAATGTCAGATTTTGGGCGTTGCGTGGACCTTTAGTACACTCCTGCGCTTGGACGTTTCTGCTGCGCTCATTTCTGCGAACGCACCGTCCACGATGGACACTTCAGGCAAAATGCGCTAAAATCAGTCCAGTCTTTTGGTTTGTTGTCCACCGGGCGTGTGCTCAGCGCATTTATGTGCTTCCCATGGCGTTCTACAGCTCAGTGCGATAAGGAGAACATATCCGGTCCATGTCAGAAATGGCAGTGAGCGTTTCGGAACCGCTCCATCAGCCGTGCGTCTATTATGAAGGGTTTAAAGGTGAGACTCGGTTTTTTTCTTCATGTTCTGTCACATCGGAACATCCTACAGGCTGGACCTGCTGCCACCGAGCTGACACACTTATATCCATGACAGCGTGTTTATCAGGTGTTGAGCTGATGATTTGTTGTGGTCAGTGGAACTGCAGGTGAGGAGACCCCTGATGCCGGTCAGGTTGAGTCCTGAGCAGGTGGGCCTGGAGATGCTGTGTCTCTGTGGGCAACTGGACCTGCTCATCAGGGCGCAGATGCAGCAGGTAAGACTGACCTGATTCATTCATCTCCACTTTCTCTTTGTTTTCATTCGTTTCCTGACTTTCAAGTGAAAAACATGTCTCAGTAGATTATCATAAACTAAACGGAATAAAACCAGGAATCATAACTAAACACAGCAAACGAGACAGTTTGAGCTTCTGTTAAGGAAAAGTTTTAAACCACAGTGGCTTCTAGAAAATGGGGTTTGTTGGGGGTCCAGATGGAGGCACTAATTTGAAAAAGAGTGGCACATGCAAATGACCCATCAACTTTCAGATTTTACAAAACTATGGACAGTTTATCATAATTTAAGTGGCTACCTTAAACCAAAATTAATTCAAAATCTGTCAAAACACAGTGCCAATGGTTCATTTTCATTAATTATTACCTTTGATTAATGAAAAAGTATTGAGTGTGTTTTTATGTGTTTTTAACTCTTATCAGAATGAGGTTTTACCCACTGCAGTGCAAAGTCTTGAGACTCTGCATTGATAAATAAAGAATAAAAGGTACAGTTAAAAAGTTTTGTGAGTGTTTCTTCAACATTCAAGTACGACATTTGCATATGTTCAATGACATATTGTGAATGTTTTGGGCAAAACAGTTTTAAAAATTAAAATATGAATATTTTTAACATCTAATTGGCGAGTATGATATTTTCTGCACAATGTTAATGACACTGGATCGTTATTATATCTTATAGGCCACAATATTCATATTAAAAGTAGGATTGAAGGTTAAATATCTTGTGCTCAAAACAGCAGGTGGTGCATTCACTTACACTCGGACATTTGAGCTTCTCTGTGAAGACATTGTCTTGCAGTAAATTTGTGTTAGTCTGGGTGGTCAGTCTAATTGGAAGGCCCATGCTCCCCCCCAAGGCCACCCCTCTGGACACGCCCCTGTTTCATATGTTATTTAGCAGCCTTGTGATTCTTTATAAAGATTTTCGTTCAACATCAGCCAATCAATCATTTTTCTCAATATTTCTCAAAAAGGTTCTATTTTTATACATAAATGTAGATCTATGTGTCCTAATGAATAAATTATATGCTAATTTCAAGATCATAAAATTATTTTAATACATGTTTTGCCATTTAATTTTACCCTCTTGTTGAATATTCTTTGTCTGATCGTGCCTTTATCACGTTACAGTTCCAAGAGCAGTTAGGACGAGGCTGTAGCCCAGAGGAGTCAGACACCTTCCAGGCTCAAGGTACGAATGACAGAGATAATATCAGATCATATCTGCATATTTCATGGTTTTTGTCTTGTTTTTAAAAGGATCAGAGATTCTTGACCAAATGCTGCAGTGCCTTGAACACCTACCAAAGCCTATGCCACAGCTGGAGGTATTATATCCAACCGTAACATGCAAATGATTAAGTTTTCTCTTATCGTGGATTCATTTAGACTCTTGTCATGTGTCTCCTCAGGACTACCTGAACATGGTAGGTCTGTCAGCCATGTTTCCTCGGGTGGAGGTGTTTCTTATTCAAGGCAGTCCTGTAGATATGCTAGAGAAGCCACAGATGGATGGTGAGAGATGAAAACTAAAAAAAAAAAAAAAACAAGATTCCTAAAAATTTTATATACATGTTGCAATGCTGGAATCTATTTAAAAATATACAAACAAACGCAATAATTGTAATGAGTGAATGAGTGTTCTGTTTATTAAATGTATCATTATTAACACTTTGTGTGTACAAATGAAGAAGGCTGTAAGGTGTTATGCAGGTGGACAGAAAATCCCTTTATCTGATCATAAAAATCTCTGAACAACTTGAAGGAGAATAATTAAAAAAATGTAAATCTGTGCTAAATTCTGAATTAAAGTGCGTGACTGGAACAAAAAATAGAAAAAACTACCAAAGTCATGATCATAATCTAAGTTATGTTAGAAAATAAAGTTCAGATTGTTTCTGCTCATAGAGGATTTGCTGGAAGTGTAAAAGATTGAAGTTTTAAACAAATGAACACGTGTGATTGTTGTTGTTTGCTGCTGCCTTTAACATCAGCTGATGCTTTTGTTGTAGAATACTTCTTCCACATCGCCAGACTGAACCAGCTGCTGGTTCTAAGTCAGCAACTTGAAGAAGATATCAGACACCTTGGAAGTCATAAGTACATAGCACACCAGCTCTCTGTTTTATATGTAAGCAGAGTGCATTTCCTGTTTTCTTTTAGTTAATATTTCCTCTGCTGTGCACACTTTTAGGTTCTTTCTTTGTTCTAATTTTTGCAGCAAGTTGTCAGCTCTTTCAGGGGAATTCAGATCTTCTCAGATATAAAGAAAGACATTGAGGCAAACTTCAAAGACATGAAGAAGTCTCTGGTGGTGGAGGAAGGCTGCAGGCACGAACCTCAGCTGGCAGCTCATTATATCAGCTGGTGAGTTACAGCCTAATGTCGAGTCCATGTGATGATGATTAATGCAGCAACAGTCTGATTATTGTTCTGTCCCCTGCTTAGGGTTTTAGAAATTACTCAAAGCTTAACATTGGTGGTTTTGTCGCTGCCCGAGGAGCTGATGGAGGACCTTCATGAAGCCGTCACCTTCATGTCTCAGTTCCTGTCCTGAGTCACCTTTGCATCTCCTTCAGTCTCCTCCTTCTAAATGATGTGAGTGACTTTAAAAAAGGTGCTAATGAATTGATTGAACTGTACAAGTTCCTTTTAGTTTTGTCTGTCTGATTGGGCTCTTGTGATCAGTTAGCTGTTTAGGTCTGAATGTGACCTTGTTGAATCCCTTCTTGTACTTACTAATAACATCTGTGGTTTTTTAAATCTAAAGTGAAATAATAAAATTGAATCCAAATGCCGTGTGTTTTTAGTGTTTCTTTCTTGTGACAGAACAAATTAAAACAACAGTTCAGATCTCGTAAATGAGTTTTTGTGGAAAGGTTGATTAATACCTTACCTGTTGTTTATAGTTGTTTTCGAATAACCTTAGTTTGGAGACGTAGAGATTAATTATGCTAACAGCAAGGCAAAAGTGCAAAAACATGTTGATGTAATGTGACCAAAGAATTAATTAAGAGTTGACTGAGACAGAGTTGACTCCAGTTAATGACAAAGTTGTGGGCAAACATATCACACAACATTTAAAATGTTACCATGATCCAGCTCAGCAAAGGAAAAGAGGAAGCATCATTAAAAACCCTGATGTAAAAGATCATTTATTGTTTAGTTTGATTTTTTTTTTACTTACAAGGTAAAAACAGGGAAATTGAAAGGAGTCTGGGTCTGTCCGGGGGTCTCCTCCCATGTGGACGTGCCTAGNGAGACAAAAACCTCCACGGGGAGGCGACCAGGAGGCATCCTCACCAGATGCCTGAACCACCTCAGCTGACTCCTTTCAATGAGGAGGAGCAGCAGCTGTTCTTCAAGCTCCTCCTGGATGATGGAGCTCCTCACCTTGTTATCTCTAAGGCTGAGCGTGACCACCCTACAGAGGATCCTCATTTCATCTGCTTGTATCCAGGATCTTTTTCTTTCTGTCAGAATCCTTATCTCATGACATTAGATGAGGATCAGAACAGGCAGACCAGTAGTATTTGTTACACACTGGTAGGTGATTATCTAATGAGAATGAAGTATTGATTTCTAACTTGATCTCCAAGGGAGTCAGACATTCAACAAGCATGAGTCTGAAAAATATATATTTTTTCAAATATTTGATATCAGTAAGTTATAGAAGTTATACAATTGAGTGTCTATTATAATAAACATCAGGAGTTGGGTGATGTTTACCAATATTGAATTATTTAGTGTCACCATGCAAAGGAACAAAATACCCATAACACTGCAATTAAATAGCTAAATTGTGACATTCCAAATGTATAAGTTCAAATATAAAGAAAAACATGCTGACATCCAAGATGTTTGGGTCATATCTTGTTGGTTTTTACATGACTCCTTTGTAAAAGATTTATATTTACTATTCCTGTGAGAAATACACATCTCAGAATAACAGCAGTAGCTGTAATACAAGACTGCACCATCAATATTTAATGTTAACTTTACATTAGTGTGCTTTCCTGCTGTTACACATTAATATACGTGCAGGTGGAATGAATCGCCTGACTCTGCCTGACTGTCTTATATTTTTCTGAGAGAAAAATATGAGACAGGTGTTGCTTTTATTTTGAATAAAGTAAAACATTGTCCAACTTCCTTGTTATTTTTTGTATTATTCAATGTATAGCCACCATTTAAAGAAATTTTACAGCATTTAAAAGTTCTGGACATTTGTCTTTTTTGTGTTTTCTAATGTAAACATCATAGTCAACTTAATTGGTTTTATTTTATGACAGTTCAACAATAACACTTTAGATGTTGCAGCGTTTTCAACCTTTTTTGTCTGCTGACAGGAATTAACAGAAATGTCACATTTCTTAACTTGCTTTTCATGTCTTTGTCTATATTAATAATAATAATAATAATAATAATGTTTTTTTATTTTTTATTTTGTATTTGTTTTATTTTCAGGGTGTTGGTCAATATCTCCCCCTGCTGGTAGGAAGGTGTAATAACCAGGAAATAAAACACAGCGGGCACATTCGGTTTAGACTGATGACTCTAAAACAATTCAACAGTGCTGTTTAATTTTATGATTAAATATTGAGTTTTAAATTTCTCTGAGATTTAGTTTACCGCTGCTTTTGTCTGTAGCATCTAATGTGTCACTTTGTACTGAAGTGAATGGCAACAGAAAATCCATCCGGACTCTGCTATTGGCTGCCACACAGCCACCAGGGGCGGTACTTAATCCTGAGTGACGTTTTGTAATACCCAACTACATGAGGAAACTACGGCTTTGTAGCCAATCAGGTCGTGTCTGACTGTCTGAACGCTTGACTGTGAGAGCTGCGGCTCAGACAGGAAACGTCAGGAAAAAAAACAAACAAACCAAAACGTACAATGTTTTGGTTGCAGCGATCCTTCAGACTGAAACCTAAAATTTGTTAAACGTCACAGAAAGACGACTGTCAATAGAGAAAGTTGGAGCCTTTGTTTAGTGTATGTTTTAATTCATAGAGAGCGCTGGTTTGTCCGTTCCTGTCGAGGAGAGAATTAAAGATAATTTTAAAGAAACGAGAATAAAGCTAGGACCTTTGCAGATGCAGAGAAGAATGTGAGTCCTGCATGAAGATCTGAGGAGGACATGATACCAGAGCCTGCAGCTGCTTCCAGGTCCTCAAGGCAAAAGTAAGTTCCATTTACCAAAACCTGTACGTTATATATATGTTAAATGTCTCCCATGTTCATGTAATTAAATCCGATGGTGTTTGACTCTGCAGCAGGAACAGTCGTGCACAAGGAGTTTCTCCTGCAGCTGCCAGTCACTCGGAGGAAGACTCTGGGAATGAGAACAGACAGAAGAGTGTGGTGGGTTTGATTTATTTATTTATGTGCAGACATTTTTCTGAAGAAATATACAAGCAGATGCCAAAACATAAAATGTGAAGAGAATGATGCTTTCATGTGACTATATTTGGCTGGTTTCAAACCCAGGACCTTCTCTCTGCAAGGCAACAGTGCTATACACTGCTCCACCATGCAGTCTGTCCTGATATATAAAACTTCAAAACTGAACATATAAATAATATTCAACAAACCTATCTGGGTTTTTGGAGTTCAAAGTGAAGTTGTATGAAATGATTAATGGACTGATAAAATTACTACTAACTGATTTTACATAATAGTAAAACTCTGTCTACATTTTGATCCAATGATTTAATCCCACAGAGGCGACGGAAAAGAGCACAAAATATCTCAGAGAATGTCAAGAGCAAAAGAGCCAGAGCTGGCTGCAGCGGTGTTAACAGGACGCAGGGCAAACATGTCAAACAGGAACACGTGGAGGTCGTCACCCTGTTTGAGGTGATCACCATGGGCAAGAGCGCCATACAGGTAAGCCGATTACCTCACTAACATACAACCAGGTTTAACTGGCCAAGTATGTTACACACAAGGAATTTAGCCCTGGTTCACATTTAGACACATAAATAAAAAACAACATTATTAGACATAGAACACAGACACCAGATACATTCAGCAGCATTGTCCACCATAAACAGCTGATTGGTGTTTCAAGCTGTTAATACAGATAAAATATAATTATTTCTATAAGAAAATAAGTTATTTCTTTGTAAAGATATTAAACATGTTTGTTCCACATGGTCTGGAGGAAGAAACTGTGGTGGTGCCTTCTGGAGGGGAGAGGTTAGAGCCTGTGTGGTCCCTGCTGACGCTACCTGACCTTTTTTTCTGACTCTGGAGGGGTGCAGGTCCTGGATTGAGGTATCCAGGTCTTGGATGGAAGGGTGCAGGTTCTGGATGGAGGTATCCAGGTCTTGGATGAAGGGGTGCAGGTTCTGGATGGAGGTATCCAGGTCTTGGATGGAAGGGTGCAGGTTCTGGATGGAGGTATCCAGGTCTTGGATGGAAGGGTGCAGGTTCTGGATGGAGGTATCCAGGTCTTGGACGGAGGTATCCAGGTATCGGATGGAGTGGTGCAGGTCCTGGATGGAGGAGTTAAAGTCCTGGATGGAGGAGTTCAGGTCCTGGATGGAGGAGTTAAAGTCCTGGATGGAGGAGTTCAGGTCCTGGATGGAGGAGCTCAGGTCCTGGATGGAGGAGCTCAGGTCCTGGATGGCGGAGCTCAGGTCCTGGATGGAGGAGTTCAGGTCCTGGATGGAGGAGTTCAGGTCCTGGATGGAGTGGTGCAGGTCCTGGATGGAGGAGTTAACGTCCTGGATGGAGGAGTTAAAGTCCTGGATGGAGGAGTTCAGGTCCTGGATGGAGGAGTTAAAGTCCTGGATGGAGGAGCTCAGGTCCTGGATGGAGGAGCTCAGGTCCTGGATGGAGGAGCTCAGGTCCTGGATGGAGGAGTTCAGGTCCTGGATGGAGGAGTTCAGGTCCTGGATGGAGGGCAGATCAGCACCAGTGATCCTCTCTACAGTCTGCCTAGTTTGCTTCCTTAACCAAACCGGACTGTGATGGACCAATCATGGACTCGATTCTGTGGCAGATTAAACTTCTTGAGCTCCTGCAGGAAGTTCAACCTCTGCTGCACCTTCTTAATGACTGTGTCTATTTTGGCTGTCCAGTTCAGGTCCTGGGTGATGGAGGTCCCCAGAAACCTGAACTTATCCACCATAGTTATAGTTACTTTGCTTCACTTTTGGGTCTGAATTTTAAAACATCTGAGAGAATTTGACTGATCAGTCTTATTCTAGATCATCGTTTGTCCATTCCAGTTCATGAGAAAAAAAAACCGTCCTGCATGTCAGGACACAGAAATGAACAATGAGTCGATATGAAAGCCCTCATGAAGACCACCCAGTCTGCTCAAAATCTCTAAAAAAGACATTCAGATGAAAGTGGATAACTGCACAACAACAAATGGCATGAACATACATTTCTGTCATAATATTGGTGTGTGTATATAAATGTAGTTTTCAAATCTTAATTTTGTTTTTAAAGGAGAAAAGTAGAATTTTTTTTTAAATAGAAATAAAAGATACTTGTGAGAACTTCTCAGACTAGATCCAAGCTGCTCCAAACTGTTTCCTTTCACTCCGTGTTTAGAAGGAAGAGTAAAATGTTTAATTTGACCTGAACAGGCAGTGATTGATGACTGGATTGAGGCGTATTTGACGGACAGAGATTCTTCTCTTCTTGACCTCATCAGCTTCTTCATCCAGTGCTGCGGATGCAAAGGTAAACTGACTTTACACATGCAACACATGTTTACCAACAGACATCCGTCATGTGTAGTACGTGTTCTTGCTGTTTGAAGGTGTGGCCACAGCGGAGATGTTTCAGAGCAAAGAGGACAGAGACATCAGGAGTAAGATGGTCGAGGAGCTTGATGAGGTAAAACACTGTTTTTCTGTCTAACACTGATTTTACATGTGTGGGGCATGTTTTCCTAACAGGACCGTGTTTTTCAGGGTGCAGGTCTGCAGTATAAAAGGTTTCTGGCGTTTCCGTGGATCCTCACAGTCACATGGCCCATGGATGCAGTCAGTGTCCGCACACTGTGTTTTCTTTGTTTGTTTTGTCAATTTCTCTGTTATTAGGGCTTCATGTTCCTTTTCATCCTGAATTATTTTATTTTACTTGGATGAATTTTGCTCATTTATTCATTAATTGAGTTACTGCATTTAATCGATCTTGGCCAGCCTCACACGTCAGTTACTGGCATTGGAAAGACAGAGTGGTGTTTGTATTTCTATCAGTGTCATAAAATTCATTTAAATTGCATATTTAAACTACAAAATAAGAAATATAATATAATAATAATAATAATAATGAAACTAGGTGCTCAGCTTACTCCATATCTACCTGGAATCTGTCAGCAGGTTGGGAGATTTTAATCTTTATTTTATAGTGATGGTGTAAAGTACAAACAGAAAGATGCCGTTAGTCCAAATTTGAATTTAAATACTCTGAACTCTTAAACATGAAATGAGTTGCAGCTTGTAAACATGCAGATTTGCTCTCCTTCAGCAGTCACAGCTCCACATTTTATATCAGATCCCTCGATGCTTCTGGTTTACGTGACTTTGCTGCTGTATTCTACCTGATCTGTTATTGCTATGACATCAGAAGGAAACACTTTGATCTGCTCTGAAATGTGTATTTCTTCTTCTCTCCTGCAGGATAGTGCAGATTATCCTCTGGTGGAGTCTGGACCTTCTGGCCGATGGTTTCATTCTGAGTTCTGTGATTTCATGTCTGTGCTTGTGACTCAGTGTCAGCACAGTGTCCTTTTTGACAGCTACCTGATGAACAGCCTCATCTCACTGCTCACCGAACTGTCAGACTCATACGTTCGAGCGTTCAGACACACCTGCACGCTGGCAGGTAAGACACGTGATGCATAGATACAGTGACTGGTGTCTAATACTAATCTGGCTTTTAATTGTGGACGTGTCTAATCAGCGGTGAAGATGGTGAGCTCCCTGGTGGGCGTGGCTCTGAGCCTTAGCATTGGGATTGAAAACAATCAGAAACTATATGACGTTCAAAGGAGGAAGACGGTGAAACAAAGAGGTTCACAGCAGCTGGAGCGAGTACAGAAGAAGGTGGCGGAGGTAAAATGTCTCAACATGTGAAGATGTTTGGTGGATTTTTTTGTGTGAATAAGTTCAACTTTAATGTCACTGATTTTTCTTCTGATCCTGAAGTTGCAGGAAAAGCGAGCAGAGATCGAAAACATGATGGACGCCATCTTCAAAGGAGTTTTTCTAAAAAGATATCGGTACAGTATTTTCTGTGTAAATGATTATTGAAACACTGTCCGACTGCTTGTTTTTTGTTAAAACATTAGCTGTCTTATTTTGTATCTGTTTGTGTGTTTGTGCAGCGATATGCTGCCAGAAATTCGCTCCATCTGCATGGAAGAGTTGGGTTTGTGGATGAAGCTTTACAGTTCTGTATTTCTCAATGATAGTTACCTCAAGTACGTGGGCTGGATGATGCATGACAAGGTGAGCAACAATTATGTAAATATATATTAAACAAAAACTTTGAGAAAGTAGAATAACTTGGGTTGGATGATCAGAGCTTGAAGCTTCTTTAATAAAACTAAAATAAAAAAAAAAAACTTTTCATGTTTGTGCATTTTTTTTTAGATTCCAGATGTGCGTTTGAAGTGTGTCTTAGGTCTACAGGGTCTGTACAGTGATCCTCTTCTGCTCCCTAAACTAGACCTGTTCACCAGCCGCTTTAAGGTAATCAACCTTAAACTCTAATTTACTCTTTTAAGCATTTAACTACATCTTATGCTAATTTCTCTGCTTTGCATTTGTGTCTACTAACAGTGATATGATGGTTTTTGCTGCTACAACCAGTAGAATTTAATGGGAGCAATAATAATGAATAGAAACATGGAGAGTAAAGAGAGCTTCAGTTTGTCCAGATAGAAAAAACACAGCAGTTGCCTTCAAAATAAAAGCAGGGTTCCAGGTGAAAGCTGCACATTCAGTTTTATCTACATGCAAATAAGCAGAATTTACTGGTTTATGGTTCACTTGGGTCTGACTTGATATTATCTAATTACACTAACGATAAAGCTGCTTGGGGTTTGTTGTGGTCTGCAACAGCTCCTGAGATGCTTGGGATTCCTCATCAATCTTGTTTTATTGTGTTTTATTGGCTGCTAGCAAAGAAGCTGGTAAACGTAGGGACAATATGTGAAATCATTTAAAAAGCACTGAGAAACTTCGAACCTTGGTTCAAATCTCTTCTTTAAACACAGTAAATGTATCATCTCCCAGGACCGGCTGGTCTCCATGACGCTGGATAAAGACAACGAGGTGGCAGTGCAGACCATGAAGCTGCTGGTGCTCATCTCCAGGTAACTCTGCTTTTAGCTGCTGGATTTTTACTCCCTGTTGTTCTTTGTATTGAAGTTTTCGTCACTCCTCAGAACTCAGGAACATGTGTTCACTCCAGAGGACTACAAGCAGCTCCTCCAGATTGTTTACGCCTCCCATCGGCCTCTTGCAGCCACTGCAGGGGAGCTGCTCCTCTCAAGGTAGAGAGAGAGAGAGAGAGCGCCTTCACTTAGCCCCCAAAAAACCCCAAACCTAAACACATAACTAGCTTTTATACGGGTATGATTTGTCTCTTGTAGGATTTTCAGTGCTGCAGCCGCTGACTCTGATCTCCAGGATGAAACAAACGAAGAGGAGTCACATAAACAACAAACGTTTGCCAGACTTAAAGCTTTACTGCAGTTTTATAAGGAGTCTCAGGTGAATCAGATCATCTTCCACTTGTTAATAATTTGTCTTATATTGTGACTGTAATTATAATAACTTGTCTATCCGTGTTCAGCTTCACAAACATGTTGTGTACCTGGTAGACAGTCTGTGGGACTGTGGAGGAGTTCTGCTGAAGGACTGGTCCCTACTCACAGCTGCACTGCTGCAGAACTCTTCATACAACACGGGTAAGTGCAAAAAAACCATTAAATTCCTTTATGTAAGAGAACGTTTTACAACACTCTGATGTAATAATCTAAACTGTAAAGCCACCAGTGATACAAAAAACACAGAAAAGATGCTCTTTGATGCTCAGCTGAACTTGTCCTCTTCAGGAAGGACACTAAATCCATGTAGAGCCAGTAAATCTGGTCTCTGATCGTTCCTGGTGATGATCAGTGTTTAGATGATACAATGTAACATGAGGTTTCAGTCAGTGGATCTGAAACCAGGGCTGTTTGTATTGGAGGTTTCACGCCGGCAGAACAGGAAGTGATCGTTGAGATCCTGGTTGCGTCGGTTCGCCAGGCTTCAGAGGGGCCAGTGCTACCAGGGAGGAGCGGAGCCAAAAAGGTCTGAGATAGTTCTAATGAAACAAACGTTCATCATATCTCACTTAGAATCGGATAAGACAAAAGTATTTAACTTTGAATATCCTGTAATGATGGTGTGTGATGCAGGTGATGAGCATCCGAGAAAAGAAAATCCAACTTGATGACTGTGTGAAGCTGACTGAACATCTCCTCGTGGTGCTTCCTGAGTTACTCTCCAAGGTAACGTCCTTCCACATTATGCTGCAGTCCAAGTCTGACTCCACCTGATGCTCTGTTTGCATTTCTGCCATGTGTTTTTAAATCTTTGTCATTTATTCTTGAATGATTTCTGTGCAGTTTTCATCTAGTTGTGACATTGTTGCCTCCCTGATGAAGATTCCTCAGTTCTTCATCTCAGACTGTCCAGCTGCTGAAGACACACAGGTCTGTCCCACCGCTGCTCCACCTATATCATATATTTATTATTATATTAAATATATTTTATATAAATATACTGCTCACTAAAAGTGATGGAAGTTTGGCTAAAAGGTGAAATCTACACTCACCGGCCACTTTATTAGGTACACCATGCTAGTAACGGGTTGGACCCCCTTTTCCCATCAGAACTGCCTCAATTCTTCGTGGCATAGATTCAACAAGGTGCTGGAAGCATTCCTCAGAGAGTTTGGTCCATATTGACATGATGGCATCACACAGTTGGCGCAGATTTGTCGGCTGCACATCCATGATGCGAATCTCCCGTTCCACCACATCCCAAAGATGCTCTATTGGATTGAGATCTGGTGACTGTGGAGGCCATTTGAGTACAGTGAACTCATTGTCATGTTCAAGAAACCAGTCCGAGATGATTCCAGCTTTATGACATGGCACATTATCCTGCTGAAAGTAGCCATCAGAAGTTGGGTACATTGTGGTCATAAAGGGATGGACATGGTCAGCAACGATACTCAGGTAGGCTGTGGCGTTGTAACGATGCTCAATTGGTACCAAGGGGCCCAAAGAGTGCCAAGAAAATATTCCCCACACCATTACACCACCACCACCAGCCTGAACCGTTGATACAAGGCAGGATGGATCCATGCTTTCATGTTGTTGACGCCAAATTCTGACCCTACCGTCCGAATGTCGCAGCAGAAATCGAGACTCATAAGACCAGGCAACATTTTTCCAATCTTCTATTGTCCAATTTCGATGAGCTTGTGCAAATTGTAGCCTCAGTTTCCTGTTCTTAGCTGAAAGGAGTGGCACCCGGCGTGGTCTTCTGCTGCTGTAGCCCATCTGCCTCAAAGTTCGACGTACTGTGCGTTCAGAGATGCTCTTCTGCCTACCTTGGTTGTAACAAGTGGTTATTTGAGTCACTGTTGCCTTTCTATCAGCTCGAACCAGTCTGGCCATTCTCCTCTGACCTCTGACATCAACAAGGCATTTCCGCCCACAGAACTGCCGCTCACTGGATATTTTTTCTTTTTCGGACCATTCTCTGTAAACCCTAGAGATGGTTGTGCGTGAAAATCCCAGTAGATCAGCAGTTTCTGAAATACTCAGACCAGCCATTCTGGCACCAACAACCATGCCACGTTCAAAGTCACTCAAATCACCTTTCTTCCCCATACTGATGCTCGGTTTGAACTGCAGGAGATTGTCTTGACCATGTGTACATGCCTAAATGCACTGAGTTGCCGCCATGTGATTGGCTGATTAGAAATTAAGTGTTAACGAGCAGTTGGACAGGTGTACCTAATAAAGTGGCCGGTGAGTGTATGTCAAATAAATAAGTGCAGACTGGTGATGTTACATTGTGAAAGTGGAGCATTTAAGTAGAAGAATATGGTGATTCACTCATCTCAGTTTATTGAAACACAATCCAACAACAGTTGGTGAGTAAACAACAACAAAACATGTCAGTGTCTCAGTAATGTGTCATGTGACCTTCAGCATTATTTCCCGCTTGACAACGACGTCTCTTGAGCTTCACAAGTCGACTCGTTGGCTGCTGAGGCGTGACATCACACTCGTGGTTCAGAGTTACGAGGCTCTACGCTTCGACTCAGCTGATCCTGGAGGTTTTCGATGGGATTCAGATTTGGAGAAAGTCCAGGTTCCTCCATTGGAGGTCCCCCATTCTCCAGCAGCCTGCCACTAACGATCCAACCTCGATCAGCTGGAGTCTTGTGGTCCATGAAGATGAAATGTGTTGGTCATGCAGGAGCACAATGACTAGATTCATGATGTTATTCAGGTAGTTTGGACTTGTTACTGAACCAGCACAAAGTGTAGGACAGTAGATCAGTTGTTTGGCGTCGTCTTGGTCACATGATGTCAACAGCATGAAGACGAGACTGTTTAAATACCAGCTCTGATTGAACCAGAACATTTACTGGTTGATTCATGGATCAAACAAGTTGTGAGTTTATCATTAAGCTTTTTGTTATAGAACAAGTTGTTTAAAAACTACTGGAACACTGAACAGCTGGACATGAGAATTCTAAAGTTTAGTGAAGGTCACATTAAGGTCACCTGTAAAGGTTAGAGTGCATGTTAGGTTCATCCCAAAATTTCATCTAAAATCAAATCAATCAAAATCAAAAATACTTTATTAATCCCCGAAGGGAAATTAAGTGTTGTTGTAGCTCAGTTCTTTTTCAGGAAGTCATTATAGAAGGTTCTAGGTGTGGACAGGAAGGATCTCCTGTAGTGGTCTGTGCTGCAGCGGATTATGAAGAATCTTCTGACTGAAGACACTCTGTTGTTGAGTTATTGTGTTCTGAAGAGGATGATGAGGGTTTTCCATCATGTTCTTCATCCTCCTTTGAACAATCAACTCAAGAGACTCCAGTTCAGTCTCCAGGACAGAATCAGTCCTGCTTATCAATCTGTTCAGCCTCTTCATGTCACTTGCTCTGATGCTCCGCCCCCAACAGTTGACTGCAGATGTGATCAGCTGACAAACTCCTCTTCTTTTGCAGCTCCTCTTCAAATCTCTGTCTGCCCGTATTGTTGGAAAGCCAGGCAGAGACATGCTGGAGTTCAGGATATGTTCCTTTAGCCATGTCTCAGTGAAACACATGATGCTGCATTTCAACAGAGTTTCAAGTTCATCCATTTTGTTAGCAAAGAGATCTCACATTTGTCAATATGACTGATGGAAGTGAAGGTTTAAACTTCCTCTTTCTCTCTTCCCTTTGCTCCTGCTCTGCATCCACGTCTTCTTCTTTTGAGCTCATCAGGGATCTGAGGTTTCAATTTGAGGATTATTTCAGCCTTAGAAATGTCAGTTAGTTGCTCTTTCTTGTAAACAAGTCTCTTGTTGCCATGGTTACGCATCATAACAAGTGGCAAAAAAGTGACAAATCAAGCAAAAAACTCAATCAGCACAGTACCTAAATCAGAAGAAAAGTATTTAGAAAATATTTCCAGAAAAATTTCCAGAAGAAAAAACTAGCAAGAAATACTCAAAAAGAACAACAAAAAAAAATGCTAGCAAGTGCTAGCTAAGTCACAGAGCTACTCCAACAAGCTGCCACCAGTTGTAGCGCTATTCCGGAAAAAAGCCGAATATTCCTAACTTTTTGTGAGTAGTGTATATTTTATTCCTGTTTATGAAATCGTTTTGTATTTTATTTAATAAGTTATCCATAGTTTCTTCAGTTTTACACCAAACACCAGCATGAAAACTGAAACTCAGTGGTTAATGATAAACCGTAAAACTCTGTCTGGAAAATACTTTCTAAAATGTTCATCACTTCAGACCATCAGGTAATAAAAATACTGGTATTATTCATAAAATATATTAAAATAACTATGAATTGACACAGATATAGATAAAGACTTTGATGTTCCAGATGTTTGATTTTTAAAAAATAATTCCTAATTTAAGTTAGAAAATGTAGATTTTCTTTATTTTATTCTTTGACAAATTCTAATTACAGAAAGGATTATTTACAGTGAGACTGTTGCAAAAACGTACTAAAAAATCAGCTTTTGAAAGTAAAGTATCTTAAAGTTTTTGAGCTGCAGTTTTTTTGCTGGTATTTTTGGAAGAGATGATTTTGCAGACAGTTAAATGTCCACTGCGGCTGTTTGTGCAGCTGGTTTCCAGCCTGTTGGCAGCGATAGCAGCTGCTCTGGATCGACACTCGACCCCGGCTGTTCTGGAGGCAGCAGCTCGTACGTACCTCAGCCTGACTGATGAAGGAACGTGGTGTTCCGCAGCCAGAACCGCACGGGACGCTCTGATCCAAAGCTGGGTGGACCAGCTGTCGGAGCTGCTGGTGGATTCACTCAGGGTGAGACGGCTGCTTCCTGTAAGGCCAAATGAATTATCTGTGTGACTGAATCTTGCTTGTTTTACACTATAGAATCCAAACACAGAGTGGTGGTCATCAGGTTCTTTTATCTTCAGGTTTTTGTTCTTTTTCTTATTTAAATATTGTAATTCTTTTAAATCATTTGTTTAGACAACAAGAAAACTCTTTCTGCTTTTAAGAATATTACATTTGACTTCATTTGATTTGTGTTTTTTTGCAGGGTGACAGCTCCTCTGCTCATGAGGAGAAAACCCGGAAAATCGTTGCAACATTAAAGAAACTCAGAGCTTTTCACAAGTAAGATGTGACAGTGTTTTTATAATTAGCTGTAAAAACACAGTGGAGTGTTGCTGACTGGGAAATGTTAACATCCGTTTCCCTCCGTGTTGTGGTAGCTGTCATGACCTCAGTCGCTGGAGTGTGTTGGATTTGCTGTCTCCTCTCCTGACGGAGGAGAGCAGCCAGGGAGGCGCTCCAGCTGAGGTACCATCGCTTCTCTCTGGATTACACGCTTCTCTTTTTATTGCACACGTCTGTAGTCTGATGTCTTCTTCTCCCTGCAGGTGCTGGAGGAAGCGCTGCAGTGCTCGTCCTTTGCTGTGCTGTGGTCTCTTAACACGAGCAGTGAGACTTTAACCTGCAGAGTGAGTTGCACACATCTATAACCAACACAAGCGTTNAGACAGCTCTGTGGCTGTGTCCAAATTCAGGGTCTGCATACTACTGAGAGTCCTTCCTAACCGGTCTAATGAGGACGGTTCCTTCAAGAACGCAAAAAACCAGACTACCCTTCCTTCTGTTCTCGCCCTTACACTCTGCGCATGTCTGGTCGCCTAGCAACCGTGACGACACTAAACAAAAGAAGTGAAAATGGAGCGAGGTGTCCTTTTTCTCACTTTTATTCTGCAATTACTTATTAAAATGTTGTTTTGTGTTCTGTAAATAGTTTTATTTCTGTATATTATTGAGTTTTATATCATATTTTCTACACGCCATTGAACAACTTTAATTATATAAAGTTCTTTTTCTTGTTAATAAACGATCCATTTACTATAAAAAAGGGAAATAAAAAGTAAACACAGTGAATTATGAGAAGTATTTCTTTCAATCAGTTTATTCTGAAGAAGTTTATAACAAAACCAAAAACTTGATGAGAACTCTTCATCTGTGTCCTCCTCTTCCTCACTGCTGACTGAGAATAGGATTTATAAATAGATTTATTCTAGCACCTCCACCCCACAGGTTGCTCTGGCACTTGATAAAGGTGTTTTTCTGCTCTTTCATCCCTAAAGCATATTTGAAAAGACTTAAATCACTAACAAATTACCTGTATGTGTAAATACTTACACAGGAGGTACGAACGGGAACGTTTTTAGAGATGTAAACATACAATAAAAATATGATTAACGCTAAAACCAAAGGTCTAATTAGACCACTGCTGTAAAGATTTACTTTTTTATCGCTAGTTTTTTTTTTTTAACTTACATCTGAATCCAAACTCCTCTCCCTCTGCGCTACCGCTCGCTTCATCCGTCATCGGTTTAAACTCTCTGCCGAATTGCAGAAAAAAATGTGGGATGTGTAGAACGTGAAAGGATACACCAGACCCATCCTTAAATTTTGGGGAAAAATAGTACACATTTCAAGGAAGTATTTGAAAAATCCTTGATATCTGGACAGTTCTCATCGCGACGGTGTGAGACGTAACATCCTTAAAATACGTTCTTAAAAGTATGCAGACCCTGAATTTGGACACAGCCTGTATGTCAGCAACTAACCAAGTTAAAATGTAACTGTTACAGTGGCTTGAAGAAGTATTTCCTCTTATGCAGATTACTTTGTTGTCACTTATATCAATGAAAAAAAGGTAAAATCAGATGAAGATACTGAATAAATTCTAATGATGATTTCATCATTAATAAGAAAGGAATTATTTAAACCAGAGGTGTGAAACTTCAGTTCTCCAGGGTCACTGTCCTGCAGGTTCTAGATGTTCCTCTGCTTCCGTAGCTCTAGATGAGCAGGTCGTTAACAGGCCTCTGCAGAACTTGTTGACCTGATGAAGTAATTACATAATTTAATCAGGTGTGTTAGAACTGGAAAACATAAAACATACGGGATAGTATGAGGACAGGAGTTTCACACCCTGATCTAAACCAACCTAAACGGAAAATAAACAAGAATCACTACTGTTAGATTGTAAAATAAATAGAAATATATTAAATTAAATCAAGTGAAAATGAATCAACCTGTAAATAATTCTGCCTGACGAGGAGGATGGCGTCATTTTATCTTGTAAAAACTGTTGACTGACTCTCTACGGGGTTCAGGTGCATCTCATCATATCAGGTGGTGAAGGACCAGTCAGAGAGATCAGTGTCATCTTTTAAAATGTATTTCAGGAAGTTTCAAAAAAATCACATAAAGTTAAATCATGTAAACAAATCTGCAGAATTTGTTTGGAGTCTGTGGCTGTTCAGAAAAGCTGCAGCTTGTTTATTTGTGCATATTTAGTTTGATTTGTTCATAAAATCAACTGTTCTTCAAACAAAATCCAAAGTGGAGCTTTAGATCGATGGTGGATCAGTAACCTGTAAAACCCAACATGTTGTTTCAGACTGTAGTTTGTGCTTTTTTTTAAAGATTGATGTTTCTTGTAAGTTATTTTATTTTAGCTAACAGCATTTTAATATTTGATTATTCTCATTCTACCATCTGTTTATCGTCTGTAGGAAAAGGCCGTAGCGCAGAGGCTCCAGCTGCGTCTCTTCTGTGAGAGGAGCCATCACTTCCTGTCCCACTCTGAGCTCAGTGTCAGATATCAGGTATGAAGGTGAATCTTCTCCCAGCTTCCTCTTTTCTTCTGGATGATTGATGTATCTGTTATTTGTCCATGTTAGGCCTTTCTGGGTGTGTGTGATGTCCTGATGGCTCACTCGTACCAGCTGCAGGTGTGGGATCCCACCTGCTTCGGTCCACTGCTGTACACACCCAGTTCCAAACTGCAGAGGGCGCTGTTGACCTTCGTTAGCTCCCACGTCTTCATCAATCCAGACTGTGACAGTCAGAGTAGAGGTGAGAGTTCATGATTTTATGTTTGTCTAAACATGTTTTACTGTGTCCAATATTTCAACTGTAGACTTCAGTGAAATCATGTATTTGTTATGTTATTTTAGGTGAAACACTTTTCTCTTTCTATGTTTGTTATCTGAGTAAATGTAAAATAAGTGAAAAGAAACATGGATGAAACACACAAAAACTATTGATGCCTTCAAAATAAGACTCACCCCCCCCTAAAAAAATTAACAAAACTGCAGCAGAGTTTTTATTTTACAAAAAGTGTCTCCTGTTTTACAACAATGATGCCGTTACTCAAGAAGTGAGAAAAAAGTAGAATCTGGTTGTAAAATAGATTTTTTTCTCTCTCTGATTAGACACTTTTTGTAAAAAAAAAAATGGCAGTAAAAATTAACCACTTTTTTTTTTTTTTTTTTTACACAAACCAGAACAATAAAAGGTGGAATTGAAGGACTAGTAGTATAAAACTCCGAGGAATCCAGGTCCTCCCTGCGTCCTGTTATTGTTTTACCGCACAGTAGATGGCGCTGTCACTCTGCCATCGCTTCCATTGATGCGCTGATTCAGCGCAGCAGCTTTCTGGGTTTAAAATCATACAGATCTTAAATGCACGGCCACACGTTTGGTTTAATAAGTCGCCATGGAGCTTCCTGCTGACTGTAAATGTGTTCTGATTTCTAACCTGACCTGACAATTGACCCTCAGTTACAAAGAAAGCCCCGTTAATACCTTCAGACTGAAGCAAGATTGACTAATTTGTATGGAAGCGTGTTCGACTTTGTTATGCAAAGTGCTGCAGCTTGTAAACCGATGACAGTGGTGTGCTCCTGTCTGATTCACAGTGATGAAAACAAGTCTGACATGTGGGGAAACCCACAGGGGTGTTTTCTTTGTCGAGTCCTGCAGGTAAACGTATGAATTCACCCTGTTTTTCTCTTTAAAATAACTTCAACTTTCACAGACATATTGCATCCAAATATGGAAGCGTCCAAAAAATTCAATAACCATTCTGGTGGGATTCTCTTAAATGTTCAACCAAATAAGATACAGGTTTATTGGTTTTTGAACATGTAATAAAAAGAGATTGTTTTATTGGATGTTGCTGGTAAGACTTTTTTGGTATATGGACAGTGTTTTGTATTAGCTGCTGGATCAGAGATCACTCAGAGGGCAGCAGCACGCAGTTAAATCATAAACTCAGGGCAATCTCGTTCCGTGAGAAAATTCCATTAACTCTGGCTCTCCTCCGAGTCCATTTTATTAGTCTCACGGAAGATTGAAGCCACATGGTGTCACAACCATAACAACAGTCTGATCTTATCTTTGATTTCCACCTGCGAAAGTCATCGTCCTGAAAGTAAAAACATGCTGCTCCACCCTGAGCGTTCTCCTTTTCCTTTAATACATCCATCAGACCCCCTCGTTTACTTTAACTGTTTGACTTCCTCACACTCCCTCAGGAAGTGAAGACTCAAGAGTGGAGAGACTGGAGGACCTTCACAGAAGAAGAAACGTGCTGGCAGCCTACTGTAAACTGATTGTACATGGTGTGCTGGAGATGAGTGCAGCAGCCGAGGTCTACACACACTACATGAAGGTAGAGGTTAACGTGAAGGAGCAGAGTAACACAGACTTTATAATCACACAAAACTAAAATCAGTATATAAATATGCTTTTATTGTTGAAAGAAGCCAGAGGAATAAGTTGTTTCTTCTTATTTTCCATCCAGTTTAACGTGTTTTTGATATTTTTTTAAACACAGGAATAAACAAATGCATCGGATTTTATTCTCAAAATTACATATAATAATAATGATTTGAAACTCATCCACCATGTTAACACTTGAATTTTTTCCACTTTGTGATAATTTGCTCCATCTTTAAATGCCCTAAAACTTTTATTAGTTTCAGAAAAGAATTTGGAAACGGATGATTAACACAAAAACTGTACGATTAATAAAGAAAATTATTGCCTGGAACTTGTTGGTTTTACTTATACCTGCACAACCCTTTTGTACCAGTAAAAAAAAGAAATCTCAATTTTTAAAGACTTACAAACAGGCTCCAAAACACATTTTCAAATATATTATTATTATAAGAAGAACTTTCTATACCAGGCTGGAACTTCTTTACAGTAAATGATACTACACTCCATATCGGTGATGTTTTAGTGGATCTTTGTGTGTAATGGACTTCCTTTGTCCCCAGTTTTACTGTGACTTTGGAGACATCATCAAGGAGACCATTTGCAGGACCAGACAGATAAACAAAGTGGAAAGTGCTCAGGCTCTGGTTCTGTGTTTGCAGCAGGTAAAGTCCAACATGCTGCACACTCTGATCCGTCAGCGAGCTGCTGCTGAGGTTTTTCTCTCTCTCTTCTCCCCTCAGCTGTTAGAGAGACTTAAACGGGAGCAGAAGGGCGGCGGCAGGGTTCAGTCCGGAGTCCAGACTTTCACCAGCATCAAAGAGCTGGCCAGGCGCTTCGCCCTCACCTTTGGAGACATGGTCAAGTTTCGTGAGTGTGTCGTCATGATTCACAGGTCAGTCTGTTTACATTTGTTTACATTTCTGTGGTGAGAATATTTTTTATTGGTGTGATGTTTGTGGTGTTCAGGAACGGCATCGAGTTTGTGTTCCAAGAGTTCCGACAGACTCCAGACGCACCTACACCTCGGTACCTCTCCTACCTGACCATCCTCAGCGAGTTCTCCAACAAACTGCTCAAACCAGACAAGAAAACAGTGTAAGTGCCGCCAGCACCACGTCAGGTGACGACGAGAGGAACTTTGACACTTGTCACACTGTTTTTGTGTCCGTGCAGGTTCTCCTACCTCCAGAAACACACTGCAGAGCACATAATTGACCTCAGGGAGGAGTGCTGGCAACCACTTATCTACTATCGTGCATCTTTATTGGCTGTGGCTGAAACGGAGGATGCTGTATCGTATGTGAGTTGCGACAGGAGGCCCAACCAGCACAATCGTTCTCCCATCTCCAAACAAAAACTGGAAGGTATGTCACTGCAAGCCTCATGTATTATTTGCATCAAGTGTCATCCATCCGCATCAGGACAGTATATTCCTGTTTCTTCAGGAAGCAAGTCTCTCTGTCAGATTCATCCAACCGAAAAAACGAGTAAAGTCCCCAAACTGAGCACCAGTCTGAGGTGAGTGATTTCCTGTATGTTTTATACATTATTCACGAAACAGTTCTCCTCATATTCAACTTGAACATTCTCTCCTCAGTCATCAGAAGATCGGTGATACGGATCAGTTCTCTGTTCCTCTCGAGGTTACAGAAAAAAGCTTCAATACTGAAGAATGCGTGCTCAGCATCATCGACGAGCCGGATGACGGGACCGTGGAGGTCGAGCTGTAAGTTTCAGGAAGTTGGAGGGAATCAGTTCGACTGTTTGGCAAAGACTTCCCACATTTTTGCGGACCATCTGTTTTCCACGTGGATGCGTCGGCGTCCCAACTTCAATGTTGTTCGGACTTTTTCCAACATTTTGTTGCATCTGTGATGAATTTTGAGTCACAGTTTTCTAGAAGAAACGAGGAGATTAAACTCCTGAATGAAGTAAGAGAGTCAAAACCTTCAGTGGATGAGTAAAACATCTGCACCAACACGGCGAGCATCAGAAATAAGATGCTAGACCAGCATTCGTTTCTCCCTCAGGGTCACAATTATGATTCATGTTTATTTTCCTTTCATTAGAAAATAAAATGTTAAACAGCCACTTTGTGAAAAATCATCAGTTTTGAGATTGAAATGGAAAAAATGGGAGTCAATAAATTCTTTTCTTTAGAAAAATATGAAAACAAAAAGAACCCGAGGAGTTTAATGACACAGCTGTAAAATGTACTCGACTATGACACTAATGTTTTATAATATTTTAAGGTTTTCTATGAAATAAGCTTAAATGTGATTCCTCTTCTTTTCTGGTATTTTGACTATTTATGCATTTCATTTAAATAAAAAAAAATCAAATACACAAAATGCCTAAATTATTTCTTTTAACATTTACTTTCCTACCAAAACAAATGTTATTCCACATGATGTATATAACTGCAGTTTATCTTTAGGAAAATTAAAAAAAAAAAATCCATATTTTTATTTCTCATCTTTCCATTTAAGTAGAAAAATCTTAATCTTACTTTAGTTAAACAGAAAATACAAACCAGATAAATTCTAACAAATTTGTAGTGAATAAAATATCCGTATAAAAATCATTATTGGATTAAACCATTTTATTTGTTATTAACCAAAACGGGATATTTCAATTACAGAAACGTTTTCCTGCCATTTACAACACAGCAAACTCAAAATAAATACATCCAAAAATGTAGAAATTCACCACCAATAATCTAAAAGCTCCACTCAGAAACAGCTGGACATGTACAGTAAACGGTGTCCGTGTGGTTTTTGTGCCGAAGGTTTGAAACCAGCCTGTTTACAGCAGCCTGAATCTTCCTGAAATATACAGCCGCATAAAAAAAAAAAGAAAAAAACTAACTTGTGTATGATCACTGGAATGTAACGTCAGCTGATGGGTTCGGTTACTGAATGAAATCTTTTGTTTTTACCAGTTCGGGAGTTTCAAAGTGTTCAGTGAAACGTCTCGTCCCAAACATTTCAGATATTCTGCATCAAGCTTAACACGAGGAGCGAGTAAAGGTCTAATAAACATGATGTTAAGATGTCCCGTATGGTGAGTTCCTTAGGTGTGATGGATAAAAATGTCTGACTGGTGAAGAATTACATGCTGCAACACTTTAAATCATTTCCAGGAAGCAGAAAAAGGAAGTTCAGTTTCAAAAAACTGTCCGAGCCACTGAGAATCTACGCAAACATTCTCATTTCTCAGATCATTCCGGTGTTTTGGTGAAGCGTGTCCGGTTGTGCAGGCTGGTAGCAGAGCCGTGATCTCTGCGTGATGCCACTATCACAGCTGGATGCGTCTGTCTGGGACAGGAAGGAGCTCAGCAGGCAGCGCTATGGAGCATCATTCGAAGTCGTCTTCATAGTCGTAGTCCTCTGAGTCCAGGTTGCAGTTAGGACTGGGGATCTCAAACAAGCGCCCCCTTGTCAGAGCCAGCTCAGTGGAGATGTGCTGCCCTAAAGGGCTCAAAGCATTATCATACCTGCACAGACACATGGCAGTCAGATGATTCAAAGCATCAACAAAAAGTCTGAATAATCATTTCTAGTGTCTGACACACACGGGGGGGGGGGGGGGGGGGGGGG
>SSNP01000041.1:2994606-3009886 GCA_006937955.1 Pachypanchax playfairii | reverse complement strand
GGGGGGGGGGGGGGGGGGGGGGGGGGGGGGGGGGGGGGGGTTGTGGAAAACTGCAAAACTGTGCAACAAATAGACGGGAAACACATTTGTCTTCTTGTCAGGAATTTAATAAAGACTAAACGTTGGCAGCAGCAGACGACGCTTCGACTGTTTGTTCGTGAACTACTGACAAGCCAACGCCAATAAATCAATGTTTTTACACTGATTAAACAAACTAAACTCTCTGTTACTGTCCGAGCTTTAAAAGATGCCGAACGCAGGAACGATTTAAATCAGTCATCGAACTCTGGAATAAAAACAACTGAATCACAAAGCAGATAAAACGAGTCTGTGTGACTGGAAAGAACCACATGGAGGCTGACGCAGACATCAAGCTGAGATCTTCTCTGATCCAAAGACAGACCATAACATGAGACAACAAACTCATTAACAACAGACTGGTGTGGGAGCAGGTAGAACCAGGAAGACGTTCAGGACTAGACCAGATAAGGAAAGAGGAGGATGATGAGTGAAGCTCTTGTCCCTGATGGTACTCAGGGTATCTTACCTGCTGTGTGGAGCAGCTTGCTTTTACAGGTCGGTGGCATTCCTAAAATCCACCAAATCAAATAACATGCCTGTCAACAGCCGGGTTTCATCAGTGACTCCCTCTCTAAGGGGCTCCGCTGCACGTCAAACATCAAACCGTTCCAGTCGGACACGAGGAAAGTTCATTCTGATTAAAACTACAGTACAATCAGCTGATTCTAAAACTGCTTCCACATTCTGAGATGTGACTTTATTAAGGGCCGAATCACCAATAACAACCGTATAAAAGGCTGTAAATATAAAAAAGTTTATAATTACACTTTAAATAAATGGTTTTAAAGCAAATTGAATTTTTATCAGATATTAAATTACTGTGAAATCTGAGCATTAAATACATGATTATTCATTATTTATCAGTAGAAATAAAATGAGGTGACTGTCATTAATCACTTCTGCAAAACAAAAACAGAAAATCAGGCACTAAATGATGAAAACACTCTTAAAAGATAAAAAAACAAACAGAAGCTTCTATAGAAGAGAACATTTTATTATTCTATACTTCTGACAGATTTGGACTCAGAGCTGTGTCAGTGTCTGATCCAGACCCAGCAGAGTCAGGTGACACTTACGCTTCATTACAAAGCTCGCTGGCGGCCTCTTCGGCCACCAGAATGTCGTACTCCTCTGCAGCGTACTTCTCCCAGTCTGACACCTCCTGGCCGTCTGTCTCCGCCTCCTTAGAAAACATCAAAACAAGATGAGTCACATGATCCACGATGACTGACACCATACTGCTGAATATACGGTTTCATCCTAACAGACCCGGATCATGGAGAAGGGGTCCTTCTGCTCGTGGTCCAGGTACTTTTCAATGTTGAAGAAGGTGTTAAAGAAGATGTGGGCCAGCTTGCACCGTTTAAGGTCACGCAGCGTGATCTTACCTGCACGAGATCAAAAACAGTCTCAGATGTATCCTGGAACCAATCTGTGCCACGTCAGTGATTAGGGCTGTTAACTTTAGTTGTTTAATCGACTAATCGGTCGACGCCGTCTCGGTCGACCAGTTTCATAGTTTTTTATTTTTTCCAATAAAGAAATTTTATTGATTTACTCCTTGATATTTATTCCTTTATAAGCATTTATATATTACTGTATTGTAAATATAACGAGCATATGTTTTATCATTAACTTTAAAAGCTTTATTTTAGGCTTTTTTGTAACAGCTAGAGTTTAGCGCACCGTAGAACACTCAGGAACCGCATCTGTGGCTGGCTGCACAAGGCATGGATGCTGCTTCACACTCAGTAAAGGATATAGGTAGTTCTGCTGTATTCAGTTAGAACGCTACTTGTTTTGGCGCTAGTCGATAAAATATCCTGCAGTTTTAGCAGTTCTATTTTTTGTAGTTGTGATCAGGTGCTCGATTGTAACCGTCACTATAGACGTCAGACAGAGCTCCTCACTTTGCAACTAAACATAAATCAATTAATTGTCAAACATTTGTCTTACTATTGTAGTTTTATTTATTATTGATGTGTTTTTGTTGTTGTTTTATAAATGCTCCATTGAATTCAACCAAAATGCAAAACATCAAGTTTTTTTTTGTTGACTATTTTTTGTGCAGGACAGGACTTTGTTTGACTACAGACCTGTGAACATCATGTGTTATATAATGCCTCTAGGATCCGCTAGCTTTAGGGTCAGATTCTCTTTGTAGTCATCAATACTAAACAGGCGCACTCGTCTGTGAACTGGTAACATGTAAACACCACAGTGGCAGAGTTAAGTGTTAGAGAGTGTGGAGGACAGCAGCAGCTCGGTCCAGCTGGTCCTCTCATCTTTAACTGTGATAGTGATCGATGGTCTGGTTGAACAAACAGTCCCACCGTGAGCTGTGGGTCTACGTGTGAAACAGTTCTGACCTTCCACCTCGGGTTTGACGAGATCAAGCATTTGGCAGAGACAGTCCTCGAAGGGAAGAGGCTCAATAGACATGGCCTCCAGTTTTTGACACTGTTCTTCGTAGAAGTACTGTAGCTCATACATGCTGAGAACGCCGTTCCCATCCAGGTCCATGCAGCGGAACCAGTACTCTATACTGGACAAGGACAAAGACATGGAAGCATCATAACCTAGTTTAATAAAACAGATTTGTGTGAAAGTCTGAATGTTTTTATGACCTTCAGTCTCAATTCTGAAAACAAGACCGCAGCTAGTTGTTTACATCTTACATGGACAATGAAAGGCATTTGTGAGCTCGTGTTTTTGTTGATAAAATGGTGAAACTCTGTATATCAGCTGGCACTGATCTGTGAAACATGAATGTTCTAAATAAAAAGTTACTGGAGCTGCAGGTCAACAGGATCCGTCAGTATCGAGCTGCTGTCATGAGGACGAGTTATGAATGTTACAACAAAACCGCTTCTCTTCACATCGTCTCTTCTACTGAGTCGATTTCAAGTTCAGAAAGAGAAAAACACTCAGAAAAAAACTGATTCTAGATATGATGATCCAACATGCATTGATAACCTCTGTTTACATCTCCTGCTCTTCTTCTTCTTCCCTTCCAGTAAACGTGCGTTTCTATAACAGACCTGCCAACCTTGTCAAAAAAATTTGAGTACCACTTGGGTGGCGCGGCTTTTTCTTGCAGAACTTTGCGATACCTACACACACACAAAAACACCGTTGCGTCTTTCTCTTTTTTCTGTAGGCTATATATTGGACTTAATATTTACTCTATACAACAAATAATTTCAACACATTTCACATCAAATGACCACTTTGGTTGTAAGATTCAGATAATTTATTAAATATTTGATTTTTGTCAATGAGATTAAGAAAGAAGACTATTTATTTCTGCCCTCCCTTCTCTGTTAATACATGTGATGATCAGTGATCAGCTGTTGTGCGCACTGATGATCAGCGATAAAGCGACACGCAAATTTCGTGCGTGCGCTCGTGCATGTATCGTTCACAGGGAACCAGAGGGTGGAGAGATACTTATACTTGGAAGGAGCGGGCAGCAGGACACAGGACGAAGTGGGGAGGCGGGTGTTACGCTGTAGGTTAGGCTGACTTTGTTTTCTCTGCTTTTCTGCAATGATTTTTTTTACAAAACTCACATGTGCGCAGCTTTTAGCGTAGTTTAGAGGGGCGAGTCGTACCCGCGTATTTAGATGCCAAATTGCGTACTTGCTACACAAAATGCGTACAGGTTGGCAGGTCTGCTATAAACTGTGCCGTGAGACTCGATAAATCTGCATATTTGAGACTTTATTACTGGAATTCTGCACATCCAGATTTATGTGGAAAATTGACAACTGGGCACAAATGTAATAATGATTGTTATGATATAGTAAAATAAAAATACCATGTCAGAGACACTTTAAGACCTCTATGGACAAGGACACAATCAGTGCTGCTCAAAATCAACATACCTGGTATCGGTCTTCTTGTCCTCCTCAGATATGAGGAACCAAACAAAATCAGCATAACTCAGCCTTCCTTCTTTATACACCCGTCTGTCTCTGATGGAATAAACAACAACAACAACAGTATTAAAAGTAATAGTGGAGATTAAACCTCTCGTTTAACACAATGGAACATTTTCACTTACCTTGTGACTGTTCCTGAGAATATTCTCTCAATCATTTTGAGTGAAATAGCTGGAAAATACATAGCAAAGCATATGCTTATAATCAAGTTCTCATAGTCGCCATAAAACTTCACAACACATGTAATCCATTCTCAGAATTGCTGAGAACGCATCCTTTTGACCATATAGTTGTGGAAATTGTTCCAGACGTGGTATCATTGGAGCAGAGTATATGTGCAGCTCTCCTATAGATCTTGTCTTATTTCCTCGTGTCTCACTCACAAGCCATCAACAACAGAACATGTGGTGCAGACATGGAGGAAGCATCAGAACTACATCTCTTTCCTGGCTGTGAAGTGCAAATCTGGTCAAGATAACATTTACAAAAAGACTTTATATAAATCAGAGTTGTTTCAGTTAAACTATAACAGTCTGAGACGGCTGGAAGGTGCAGGATAAGTTCACGCTTCCTGCTTTGATTGTGTGTAGTTTCCTAAAGTTTGTGTGAAGCTAAAACTGTCATAAACTAAAACATCTGAAACAAAGGTGATGAGTATTTGCTCACCTTGATCACTGTACCACGCCAGGTCTTTCTGGTCAATGTAAAGGTCGTGATCAGTGTCCAACTCCCAGAATTTACAGTAGATCACATAAAAATGTTCATAGGAGAAGTAGTCTGTCAGCTGGTTCACATCTTCCTCCTGCTCCAGCAACGCCACATTCTGTCCAACAGGAAGCTTTCTGTCATTATCAATCACATCTACAACAAACATCCCCTTTAAAAATAACTATTATTACATGGCACATGCCAAGTGTAGATGCTTATTTCATGTTTCAGAAAAACTTCATCAATGTTCATGTAAAACAGACAAACCAAACGCGAAGGCTTACCTGAAGAAAGTTACTTTTCCTGAGCTCAGAACATGTTATTTTTCCCGTCCACGACCGGTTCACATTGTAAAATATCCTTTGAATCACCTAAAGAGCAACCAGTGATGTTATCATTGAAATAATAACATAAATGTGGAAAGTTTTGTAGTGCTTTGTGTTCTTGGTGATATACCGTAGTGATGTATCGTGAGTGAAAGTCCGGTGCTTCTTTTAGAAAAGCCAAACCTGCGTGAGAGTTCACCACATCCTGAAAATATCAGGTCTAGTTTGATTATTCTGTCTTTGCTCCAACAACAACAATAAAAGACACTAATTTCCATAAAGTTTTATTCCTACTGCTCTGACACACGTCTTTTGTTTCACAGCTTTTTGATAAGCAATATAAATACTCCCTAATTTAAACATCAGATGTCTGTCGTTCCAGTGCAAATCACTTAGTCAGAACATGTTTTATACATAGACTCCAGACCTTATTGAGAGGCCATATCATTTAAATCATAAAATGGTAAAATCTACTAACAAAAAAAAAAGATGTTTATTAGTGACTTCTTCACTCCTTAAGTCATAAAGACTGTAAAAGTGCACTGCATTTCTAATAAACTCTGGGTTAAGTCTTATTATGAGACTCCCTTGTGTCTTTTCTTTATTCTACCCTCTTGCCTTCCAGTGAAGGAAAGAGGTGTTGACATAAATGCGAAGGCGGCAACGAAATTAAAAGGCCTTATTTCAGGGCAGCCATCGTGCCTCTTTGACTCGCACTGTGAGAAATTAAATCATAGAAAACACATAAATCACAGGCCACAGGAAACAGGCGGGGACAGTCAAATCTACTCCACTGCAATCCGCCTTTCATTCATCAAAACAGTCAAAGGCGATTCGCTGAGCAGAACCATACAAATTAAACAGCGTGTGCCACAAGGAATCCCTGCTTGTATGCTAACAAGCGCTCGGCTCAGACTGAAAACTCCTGTGAGCATGAAAATGCATGTGGGGCAGGGCCAATGTGGCACACAAACAACTTGCCAGCTGGAATGAAGATACAAACAGCCACCACAGCAAGTCCATATAACACAAACACTGAATTCAAAGTGTCTCTAAAAACACCATGAACCCATGTCTTGTGGGATCATTTTGGAACCACGAGGGGTTTTTACATTTTTCTTTTCCACTAAGCTTGAACACTTCTTCAGGGAATTTTCCTTAAATATGGATTAAAATAGTAACTTCCCTAAATTAGTTGTCTGTCATATAAAAAAGCTGAGCATCAGTCAACAAATGAAGCCCTATTTGCACCCCACACTGCCAGTTCCAGCCCTCTCCCTGGGTGTGCTGCAGTCAGTACCTGCAGGAATGGAATAAAGTCATCTTGCTCCAGGTAATTACAGCCAGGCTTGGCCAAGAGGTGTACAAATTTAGAAGCATCATCATGGCAGGTCTGCAGAGTTCTGGAGTAAAAAAAAAACAAAAACAAAAAGTAAAAATGGTTGTGAGGTTGTTCTCTTTTTGCTCATTGTGTTCTCTCTACTTCTTTTATCATTCTTTCAATGTTTAAATAAAACAAACATTTCAGTGCAAGTAGAATATTTTCTGAAGTCAGGATTCTGAATCGGTGCTGAGTGATTATGCTGAATATAGTGTTATAATAGCAGCAATAATAAAAGGGTCTGATGCAGCCTCTCATCCAAGAACAGTTCAGTCATGGGCTCAGGTCAAAGGTCATGTATGTACATTAACAACATGGCAACAACACAAGCACACAGCCACTATTATAAAGGCCTCAAAAACCTTATACAGACCTTAAATAGTTATTATTATTATTCAGAAACTTAATTACTGAATTGAACTGAATACACAGCTTCATTCCCTTGTGATGTTTATAAAGGCAATGAAAAAGAAAATGTCATAATAGCAGCGATCTGCATGCAGTGTCTTTGTTCTGGAGTGACTGATCATCATTGTTCAGAAGACACACTATTTGGCTGTGAGTAAAAGCACCAATGGTTTCGCTAGAATAAGAGAATCTATTGTCTTACTTTCTCCACATAGCCACAAATTTGTGAACAGACACGAAGCCCGTTCTGTCGCCTCCAGCTGAGCAAAACAATGGCACTTTCCAGTAGAGGGGACACTCACAAGCCTAAGGAGACAGAAGAAGTGTTAGTCTGTCTGGTAAGGATGAAAAATAAACAGAGGCAGAAGCATAAACTTCATAAAAACAAATTAGAGTTTTATTTGAAAACTTGATTAGGTAGAAAAGCAGTAATAGATCTTGAATTTTCCTGAGTATACACGGCTGTCACTGCCTTCATGTTCCCCTCGGGCTGCTGAGCAAACTCCTCAGCAACATGGAAAAAACATTTATCATGGGGTTTTAAAATCTGCAAACATTCAAGATGCAAATGCTCCTAAAAAACAACAACAAACTGCAAGGCAGTCGGAATGTGATACCGTGACTTATTTTCTCACCTTGGCAACTGGTCCCATGTCTTCAATGGTGGCCCTTTCATTTGTAAACTGTGAAAATATTTTCTCAATTTTGGAAATGAGACTGTCAATGTTGAGGTTGGCGAGGGGCCGGCCATGTGGGAAGTAAAACTTGGGAATGTTTTCACTTAGTGCAGAGGTGACGGGTTCCTCCGTCCTCACCTGGGCCTGAAACAAACACAAAAACATACACTATCAACCTGTGATGCTCCAAAATGCTCAAGTATTTCAGTGTGTACTGATGTGTGTACAGTGTGTACCATACTTCTGACACTTATGTAACCATATCTCTAAATATCCACAAGGCTCATCATGGAAGAGCTGTGACCATTTTAGCACTTATAATCATTATCGACATATCTTTAACTGATACTCCTGTCACTCGCATTTTCATCTTCCAGTAATTTGTCTAAACACACATCCCAGTGAACTTTAACCTTAACAACACCCTCAGACAAAAACTGGTTCATCCAAAGGTCAAAAAACCCAAACAGCAGCCGAGCAATGTCATTGATGCAGCTCAGTTTAGTGAAGCGCGTTCAGATCTTTATATTGGAGAAACCAAACAACAGCTACACAAGCACATGACAGGACAGGAGTAAAAGAAGCCATATTTGTCCAAACAGAGAGACCATCTTTAAACAGAAGAGACCTCAGGTTATAATTATCAGGATCTTACAATGCAGCTCTGAGTTTAATAGTGAGTTCCAGTCATCCTCGAAACTCGGAATTCCGAGAAAAGTTAGCCCGAAATGAGCAATGAGCCCGGAGGTTTCAGAGATTACAGATAATTATGTTGTTGCAAAGCTGAAAATAAATATGAAAACTTGCAAACTTTGGTGCTAAAATTGACTGGTGTTAATGTTTTTTACTGTAGATGCAAAGAATACTTGGTTATAAGTTCTTTGTACTGAAATAGAGCAACAACACGCAGCTTTGCTGGTGGCATCCATTTTTCCTGCGTTGTTTTTCCAAGCGGTCGCTGGAAAGCAAAACAAGCTCCTTACGTCATTTCCATGTCGGAAATTCCGAGTTCCGAGGACGACTGGAACGCACCATAATACCCCAGCAGTTCACACCTTCCTGCATGTGACCAAAACATCTCCCATGCAAACCAGTTCAAGAAAGCCCCTTACAGCCCTCAGAAGGAAGGAGAGGTGGGTGTTCTGCAAGCCAGATTACCCAATACAATTCATTTTGATCTCTTGAAACTCTTCAGATGAGAAGAGTAATGTCTTCAAGAACCAAGAAAATGATCCAATAGTCCTTTTAAAACCTACCAGGATTACTATGACCTGGATGAGTGAAAACTTTATACTCTGTTAAATTGTGGATGTTTATGAAGTTTATGAGAAAATCTGTCCCACATTGTCCCGAAAAGGTCAAACTGGAAGAGGAATAAAGAAAAAGACTTGTCCTAGTCTCCTTAAAGGGATAGTCCAGATTAGCTTCATCTCCTGAGTATTCAGTATTTTATCAGCATCAGAGGTAATAGTAATTTCACTGTGACGAATCAGAAAGAAGTTCTCAAGTACGAGTCAAACTAACTGTTGCTCAGAAGAGACCCTGTCTAAGAGCTAATTTCCACCATCTTAAAAAACTTAAACCTCAAAATTCTCAGAGCTATTCAAGCCAACACCACATTAACATTGGGATTGCTTAGTCTGCTGTTAGTAAGAGAAACTACTGAAGTGCAGAACACTACCAACAAGTTGAGTTTGGCATAAAAACATGAAAGAATGAGATCCTTGATACAAGCCGGCAAAATGGTCTTCCTCCATTGTGTGGCTGGGCTCAGCCTTAGAGGGAAGGTGAAGAGCTCTGTCATCCAGAGGGAGCTAGAAGTAAAGTTGCTGCTCCTCCACATCGAAAGGAGTCAGCTGAGGTGGTTCAGGCATCTGGTTAGGATGCTTCCTGTCCACCTCCCTGTGGAAGTTTTCTGGACTTGTCCCATTGGGAGGAGACCTCCTCCAGAATTTGCTGGAAGGATTATATATACTCTTTGGCCTAAGAACATCTGGGGATCTTCAGGAAGAGTGTCTCTGAGGTGAGGGATGTCTGTGTTTCTCTCCTGAACCTGTTGCCCCGACGACCCAACAACATATATGCAGAAGAAGATAGATGGACAACATGGATCCACCTTGCCTTGGTGGTATAATGGTGTGGGGGATATTTACTTTGCATGCTTTGGACTGCTTATTATCAACTGGGTATCATTTAAATGCCAATGTCTATCTGAATATTATTGATTATCTACTTCCAGGAAGATCATGCGACTTGTCGAAGCACAAATCATGTTAACCGTTTTTTTATAGCAACTGCATGATGTTATCATGTCAATATTCACCGACAAGTCTGAGGAATGTTTCCAACGCCATGTTAAATCCATGCCACAAAGAATTAGGGCAGTTCTAAAGGTCAAGGGGGTCCAACGTGGTACTAGAACTGTAGTACCAGGTTGGACCCCTTTATTGACTTCTTTATTGATAAAAATCATCTTATGCAATGTGCTGAGCATAATACACAGGAGAAATATCAGTGAGTACACCCTTTAAAACATACAAAAATAAGTGACTAAGGCAATTTTGGCCAAATATTATTTTATACTACTTATCAATACAGCTTAAGTAGAACACTGTATGATTCAATCATCTCACACCCGTAGCCCGTTTATACAACTTTTCAGCTGAATCTTTCTTTGTGGCATCGAGTAATGATATAAAACACCAACATCAAATCATCATCTTGGGGTTTGTTGTAGTCCACAATAATTATGGAAGTCCACATTCTGCAATATAAATTCAAATGTTGTCATAAAACTTTAAAATTACAAAGATGAGCAAAATCCTAAGATACTTGGTGTAAACTGTGGAAGTTTGCTTGTTTTATTTTCACAAAAAGACAAGTAATTCCATGCCTGTCTGTGCTGTATGTATCAGTCATGGCTATAAAAGGACATAAACATCTCCTGTTGCCCTGCTGTGTTACCTCACACAGTCTTCATGCTTGCAGAGCTCTTGAGCACAACTGCTAAGTCACATGACATTTTGCACATTCAAAATGATAGGGTCTGAAGGGGGACCGTAAAGCAGCTGGGCAACAACAAATAGAAAGAAATTCCACAAGTCTTAAGATAGCTGATCTTGCCACTAAAGGGCTGTAATAAGTTGATGGCCCAGTTAAGGCCATGGAGTAGTGAGTACACTCATACAGACACCTGCCTGTCCTTGTTGGAAGGCCCTCAGC
This sequence comes from Pachypanchax playfairii, assembly GCA_006937955.1. Taxonomy (NCBI): domain Eukaryota; kingdom Metazoa; phylum Chordata; class Actinopteri; order Cyprinodontiformes; family Aplocheilidae; genus Pachypanchax; species Pachypanchax playfairii. Next base: position 2,999,139 of record SSNP01000041.1, on the reverse strand, counting down.
CTCTTCTTGAACCGAGAAGGTAGAACAAAGTCACATCCACGTGCCAGGAGAGCCAGCTCCTTCCTAAGGTCAGGATCCTGACGCAAAGACAGCTCCCTCATCCTCATCCTCGCTCCAGACAGGATGGGGCACTCATACACGTGAAGAAAACTCAATCCAGTGGTGTCCTCTTGAATGTATGAATCCCTTACATTCAGAACAGCAGGTTAAAGGCAGTGAAAGCAGAGCAGATCCTCAGTGAGTATGTCACTGTGATTGTCCTCTGTCAGCGTAAGATCCCGTTAATGCAAGAGAGCAGCTGCTACTGTGACATTCCTCTCAATTTCAGGTCTGGTCTCAAAACCTTACGCCTGTTGTTGTGTCCCTGTCTCTACCTAATATGCACGTACACGTACTGAAGGGTCAGGGAGCCCTGGCTTCAAAGCTGTTGGGGAGATAAGGAGTGACTGGGTGCAACTGTGAGGACTCGCTCACTGTGTGTGGGATGGGAGGGGTGTGAGCAATGGATCTGCCCTTTCCAGTTTACATTCCTCTCTGTTCATGAAAGGTTATGTAAAGAGAAACTAGTTACTGCTTGAAGATTTTAATCAAAGGATGCTTCGTGATATAAAACCTGCTATATATACCAAAAAAACTCCAACACAAAGTAACACTTCAGAAAAACTTTGCTTTAAAAAGGGCTCTGAAAATTCAACAACCTTAACATTGCTGAAAAGTCCGGACACCAATGAGAACATACAAAATAACTTGGGATTCTTTCACTGAAGGCGCTTCATTAGTTTACTATTCTTCAGTATTTTGTTGGTGCCTGATAATAAACAATAATGTATTATTATTATTATGATCGCAGCCAATTTTCTAAATCTGAATGACAAGAAAACTGAAATCATTCTCATCAGTCATGATAATAAACTCATTCCATGTCCCCCTGAATTAGATGTTTTGGTTTCCTCACTCAAATCGTCAGTCATAAACCTTGGTGTGAAGATTGATTCCAAACTAAAGATGGATGCTCAGATCAACTCTGTTGTGAAGTCCTGTTTTTGTCAGTTAAGGAGAATTTCCAGACTCAAATCCATCATCAGTAAGCGCCAGCTTGAAACTGTGGTCCATACTTTTATCACCTCCCGACTGGACTACTGCAATACATGTCTCTATGGGGCCAATAAATCATCCCTTCACCGCCTTCAGTTGGTGCAGAACGCCGCTGCTAGGTTTTTAACTGGACTGGACAAACGCCAACCCATTTCCCCTGTTTTAAAATCTTTTCATTGGCTCCCTGTTGAATTCCGTGTCTCTTTTAAAGTTTTACTCTTTGTTTTTAAGTCACTTGATGGTCTGGCTCCCCCCTACCTTATTGAACTCATCTCCCCTTATCGCCCCTCACGGTCACTCAGGTCAGCAGACCAGCTTCTCCTGTCTGTCCCAAGGTACCGCTGTAAATCTCGCGGTGATAGAGATTTCTCGGCTCGTGCCCCCAAGCTGTGGAATGCTCTCCCCCTCCAGATCCGTCAGGCCCCTTCCGTTACCATTTTTAAGACTTGTTTAATGACACACTGTTTTTCCCTCGCTTTTGATCCCCTCTGACCTCCAAATTGTTTTTATTTCTATTTTATTCATATTTATAGTTTTATGTACATTTTTTTTAATTTTTATTATTTTATTGATGTATTTTATGAAGCTGTTCAGCACTTTGTGCAACCTTCTTGTTGTGTTTAAAAGTGCTTTATACATAAAGATGGTATGGTATGGTATGGTATGGTATGGTATGGTATGGTATGGTATGGTATGGTATGGTATGGTATGGTAAACAAAACAAACATTTTCAGTTTGACCCTCAGTTAAATTTCCAGGTAATTAATTTAATACAGGTTGTTCCATACGAGGAAAACAAGAAAAATGAGAACAATTCATTCATATCATACACTTTCTTTAAAGATATTGCACACTGTAAAATGCCATGCTGAAGAACAAAATTGAATCATTGTATAAACGTTATACTGGCGACATACTGAGAAACAGAAACGGGTGTGAGCCGCACAGTTCGTCTGGCATTGCACTTTTAGAGTCTCGTCACTGCCTTACTTCTGGTTTCTGCTATATAGTTGATCATGAAATCTGCAAATTCAGCGATTTTTACTTGAAAAAAGTTTAAAATGATTGGAGTCATACAGAAAATACATTTATAACATAGATAAGTGGACAAATATTAATTTTATGTAATAATTCTTAGTCTTTTGTTTTTGCCATTCTGCCTCACCTGACTGCACGTTTCGGATTTTTACATGTTTTGCATTATATCTTTTAGTGGTTTTTATTTTGCCTTCCCTTTGCAAGCTTTAGCTGCCAGTCATTCCATGTCTTATTATAGGTGATGGGCAATTGGGGGGAGGAGTTGTCAAATTCAAAGAATGATCACTGACACAGTCTGCACCTATTAAAAGCACCAGCAAACACTGTTTGTGCGACCCAAGAAACTAGATCCAGGGAAACATGACTTTATCTTTAGACCTCAAACAAACATTTGCTTCCAGTTGTTGCTGCCCTGGAATGACACCAGTTACATCAAATCCACATAAATGTTCTGATCTACCAGCTAAGATGTTGCTTTCGAAGAACAAACGACAAAGATAAAGAGAGATCTCTAGAATCCTATTGATCAGAAATAATCAGAAATCCCACAATAATGCATCACAACAGAAATCTCACATGTAAAAAGGTCCAAGCTACATCAATTTGGTTTTATCAACCTAATAAATAACCAGAAAAGAAACTATTTAGGAATTATTATAACCACTAAAATTGTTAAAGCCGTTCATAACAGGTTGTCCAAACAGGAGGGATGTTTCAGTTAGATTAGCTGCTTTTACATACAGTCTGATGGGTCACTGTAACAAAAACATGAGAAGTTCAATGAGTCTAATCTGCTCCAGGAAATCTGATTTCTACATTTACATGCGTCCAATCATGTTTGATTCATTGCGTAATGTATGAGATTATAAAACATTTGGAGATAGTAACTACATTTCTCAGGCTGTATTTTATTTGAGCTTCAGCTGCCATGCTGTTTCTACTGTAGCTGTGAATTTTCAGTAAACTTTTCAATGTTAGAATTAAAGAAAAATGTAAAATAGTCATCTAAAAATTAACTCATTCAAGTGTAAACTGGTTTCTAAAAGCACGGGAGTTTGTTTTCCCTCCACTAAGCTCTTTTAATGTGGCGTTTGAAAATGCACATAAAAATACGGGTGAAAACTAATGAAGCTTCATAAGTACTTCCCCAAGTTCTGAAGGCATTGACGGAACAACAAGAATAAACTAAGACAACACAAACCTCCTCACAATCTTCAGCCACAATGGGGTTACATCATGAGGAAGAATATGGCTATCATGAAATCTGGAAAGTGTGAACTCATTCCCTCCCACTACCATAATTTAATATCTGACACAAGGATTTGGAATATTATCTGATATATATATACAGTGGGGCAAAAAAGTATTTAGTCAGCCACCAATTGTGTAAGTTCTCCCACTTAAAAAGATCAGAGAGGCCTGTAATTTTCATCATAGGTATACCTCAACTATGAAAGACAAAATGAGGAAAAAAAATCCAGAAAATCACATTGTCTGATTTTTAAAGAATTTATTTGCAAATTATGGTGGAAAATAAGTATTTGGTCAATAACAAAGTTAATCTCAATACTTTGTTATATAGTCTTTGTTGGCAATGACAGAGGTCAAACGTTTTCTGTAAGTCTTCACAAGGTTTTCACACACTGTTGCTGGTATTTTGGCCCATTCCTCCATGCAGATCTCCTCTAGAGCAGTGATGTTTTGGGGCTGACGCTGGGCAACACGGACTTTCAACTCCCTCCAGAGATTTTCTATGGGGTTGAGATCTGGAGACTGGCTAGGCCACTCCAGGACCTTGAAATGCTTCTTACGAAGCCACTCCTTCGTTGCCCGGGCGGTGTGTTTGGGATCATTGTCATGCTGAAAGACCCAGCCACGTCTCATTTTCAATGCCCTTGCTGATGGAAGGAGGTTTTCACTCAAAATCTTACGATACATGGCCCCATTCATTCTTTCCTTTACACGGATCAGTCGTCCTGGTCCCCTTGCAGAAAAACAGCCCCAAAGCATGATGTTTCCACCCCCATGCTTTACAGTAGGTATGGTGTTCTTTGGATCCAACTCAGCATTCTTTCCCCTCCAAACACGACAAGTTGAGTTTCTACCAAAAAGTTCTATTTTGGTTTCATCTGACCATATGATGTTCTCCCAATCCTCTTCTGGATCATCCAAATGCTCTCTAGCAAACCGCAGACGGGCCTGGACGTGTCCTGGCTTCAGCAGGGGGACACGTCTGGCACTGCAGGATTTGAGTCCCTGGCGGCGTAGTGTGTTACTGATGGTAGCCTTTGTTACTTTGGTCCCAGCTCTCTGCAGGTCATTCACTAGGTCCCTCCGTGTGGTTCTGGGATTTTTGCTCACCGTTCTTGTGATCATTTTGACCCCACGGGGTGAGATCTC
>SSNP01000041.1:2977801-2994596 GCA_006937955.1 Pachypanchax playfairii | reverse complement strand
GAGATCTCACCCCGTGGGGTCAAAATGATCACAAGAACGGTGAGCAAAAATCCCAGAACCACACGGAGGGACCTAGTGAATGACCTGCAGAGAGCTGGGACCAAAGTAACAAAGGCTACCATCAGTAACACACTACGCCGCCAGGGACTCAAATCCTGCAGTGCCAGACGTGTCCCCCTGCTGAAGCCAGGACACGTCCAGGCCCGTCTGCGGTTTGCTAGAGAGCATTTGGATGATCCAGAAGAGGATTGGGAGAACATCATATGGTCAGATGAAACCAAAATAGAACTTTTTGGTAGAAACTCAACTTGTCGTGTTTGGAGGGGAAAGAATGCTGAGTTGGATCCAAAGAACACCATACCTACTGTAAAGCATGGGGGTGGAAACATCATGCTTTGGGGCTGTTTTTCTGCAAGGGGACCAGGACGACTGATCCGTGTAAAGGAAAGAATGAATGGGGCCATGTATCGTAAGATTTTGAGTGAAAACCTCCTTCCATCAGCAAGGGCATTGAAAATGAGACGTGGCTGGGTCTTTCAGCATGACAATGATCCCAAACACACCGCCCGGGCAACGAAGGAGTGGCTTCGTAAGAAGCATTTCAAGGTCCTGGAGTGGCCTAGCCAGTCTCCAGATCTCAACCCCATAGAAAATCTCTGGAGGGAGTTGAAAGTCCGTGTTGCCCAGCGTCAGCCCCAAAACATCACTGCTCTAGAGGAGATCTGCATGGAGGAATGGGCCAAAATACCAGCAACAGTGTGTGAAAACCTTGTGAAGACTTACAGAAAACGTTTGACCTCTGTCATTGCCAACAAAGACTATATAACAAAGTATTGAGATTAACTTTGTTATTGACCAAATACTTATTTTCCACCATAATTTGCAAATAAATTCTTTAAAAATCAGACAATGTGATTTTCTGGATTTTTTTTCCTCATTTTGTCTTTCATAGTTGAGGTATACCTATGATGAAAATTACAGGCCTCTCTGATCTTTTTAAGTGGGAGAACTTACACAATTGGTGGCTGACTAAATACTTTTTTGCCCCACTGTATATATATATATATATATATATATATATATATATATATATATATATATATATATATAATATATATATATATATATATATATATATATATATGTGCAAAACATACGCCTGATTCATTAATAGCATGTTTAGCTCAAATACTGACAAGATGGTGGCCTGGGGAGTGCCAAGACATGGCGTATGATGCGATCAGATCAACAAGCTTGAATAATAATACAGTGACAGAGCTGAAATGGGAAATGTTTGTTGAGAAATAGAGCTTCAATAATATGAGAAGTAAAGATAAAACAAGTTGTATAAATCCCCTGATATGCAGAAACACTGTCAAAAAGAAGCTCTACAAACAAACTGAAATACATAAAGCTACAGTTATTACAACTGAAAAAACTAGAATTCATGTAAAGCAACAAGTTACAATCTTTTTTAATTTATAGAATATTTCTAATTCTCTGCCACATTAACTTTCCATACATCTAAGACCCAGATTAAATCTCAGATGAAATCATCAAGACTTTAAAGATTTACAGTTTTAGTCTCCAGTCTTTGGTCAAGACTCTAAAATAAAAGCCCTTGCAGGAAACAGGAAGCAGTATAACAACCAGTTATTTCTAGTTTATATTTCTTCCAGCTGACGTGACCTTTGAACCCGTTTGTGAAAGCTCCTGTGCTGCTTCGCCTGACTAAACAAGTTTGAAATTCATTAAGACTATATTTCCAACTGCCTGATCTTTACTGTGTTAGCACTCATTTCTCAGGTAATTTTATGTGTTGGGTTTCAAGACAGGAAAGACAAACAACCATGGAGCGCTTACATTTACTGTACAGAGTTCAAATAAATAATACACGGCTACACAACCTGACAATAAGCAGCATCTAATAGAGGTGGTATCAAAGTCAATTAAGCAGAAGATGAATGTGCTGCCACGCCACATCTCATTGCCAGACTTCTGGGTATCTGATGCCAACACAGGGGAACCGAGGCTATCTTTATCAGTGTCTGATGTCAGAGTCAGACCAGCTGTTCCAGGCTGCATCAGTGTGACATAAATTGAATTTTTGAGTAATCCTTCGAAGAATGCCTCTGTATGCCGGAATTCATTTTGTTGTCTTAAAATAGAAGTATTACATTCATACAACATCCCAATCCCTTTAATACTGAGTGGCAGAGTGCAGTCTCGTGGCATGACGCATCTTGGCACCATACACAAACTCTCCAGCAGCTGCTTTAGATTAATCTGTAGTGATAGGGCAGTGGAGGGAAAGGTTACTGGAAGGAAAGAAAGGATGCATTCATGGGTTAGCACCCACACTCTCCCATTATAAGGAGTAATAACAAACAGACAAGCTCTTCATAAAGGTTTAAAGCCAAGTTATCAGTACAGTTCAGAAAAAGTGGAATCTAAAACTCACTCTTACCCATGTAACTAGTTTCATAAGTTATTGCATCAGTTAACAAAAGTCACAGGTTTGACTTTTGTGACCTGGAATGTCTAACTAGAAGGGGAGATTAACTTTAAACATGCTTGCTTCACATTAATAGAAGACAGAGAACAATACTAAAAAATAATAATAATGACAATACACATGTAACTTGTGACAAACCCCCAAAACTTTTTCATTATGTAGGTTGTGCTTATGAGTATTTCCAGCTTGGACGTCTTACAGCATTGATGATGATTAATGAAGCTGGCACTTCTGCTGAAAACTCAGCAAGACTAACATGTTAATAACTTAGCAATACTTAAATAGCTTAAATTTAAGAACATAAACGTAACATTAGACCTAATCAAAATCCGTTTAGAGGCTTATAATGTCCCTGGCTCACCTCTCCTGCCCTGAGATCAAGTCAGAAAGAAAGCAGATGTTGTATGAGGAACTGCTTGAGTATCTCCTCATGCCAGTCTTAAACAAAAATACATAGGAAGTGTTCTCCTGGAGAGCACGTACACCCAGCTGTCAGGATGTCTCACTGTCAACACACTCACTTGACAAGTGAGCGTGTCCTTGGGCCAACATGCAAACTCTTTTGCAAAATATTTTCTATTATAATTAAAACTATTTACCTCTGGGGAACTTGGTTACACAATTAAATATAAAAGATTTATAACACAAAAGTAATGTGAGCACCCAGAGTACAACAAAGGGCTTGGTTCAGCTTTTAGAACACATTAATTTGTGGGTAGAAAGTATTTAATTAATACATACTAGACCGACAGATATGGAGGCTCAAACATGACAGTGCAGAGCGCCTCTTAATGTCTTTGAAGCTACAGTGTCCTCAGCAGCCTCTTGCGGCCAGCCACAAGAGAAAAAAACATACCAGAGAATTAAAGTCTGAGGTGCCAAGCACAGATATGGGTTTTTCATGCGGAATTTTCTTTGTGGTTGTACCTGTCATCCTTTGAAACAATAATTAACCAGACCAATGTGAAGATTTTCTAATACAGACATTCCGAGTAGACCAGTTTGCATGTGATGGAAAGTTTTTGCATCCTGACATCAGATTGCTGGTCACCAGTTGTTTGTTTATTTGGTACAATGATAATAAATTAAATGCAGATACATTCTTCAATTAGAAGTGGAAATAGTTTAAGTTTAAAAATAAAGAGTAAAATCAAAATACCTGTCTCTGACATGCAATTTTTATGTTATTTTACTACTTCATATCAATCAATATTACATTTGTGCCCAGTGGACAATTTTCCACATAAATTGGGATGCACAGATATCCAGTAATAAAGTCTCAAATATGCAGATTTATGGAGTCTCACTGTACATGTTTACTGGAAGTGACAAAATGCAGGAATAGAAGATGTAAAAAAAAAAAAAAGTGATTTATTATGGCAGAAAATGGAGAATAAGATCAAGAATCTGTAGTTTCTGAGTGTTTGTTTCTTTCTGAATGAGAAATTGATTCAGGGGATGAGTCAATGTGAAGAGACTCAGGTTTTTTTTAGAGTATTTTTCCATGAGTATTCGATTACAGGTCGTGTTGTTCAGGAAAATGATATTTTATCTTTAACTCTTGCCTCTGCTGAATGAAAATTGGTTTGCCTCGAGCTGCACAGATGAATCTTTACAATCTTTATCAAACTTCAACCCACTGAGTCAGAACATCTACATTTGGTCCTCATTAAGTCTTTTATCTCTGTGAGAGTGATTTCATCATTCTCTGGGTCTGATTTAGAGACAAACATTAATGAATCAGTGTTGCTGCAACCATCTGATATACAGCGTTTCACCATTTTATCAATGAAAACACCAGCTCACAAATGCTTTTCAGTGTCCATGTATGAATGTAAACAAAGAGCAGCACTCCATCAGTTCCTTTTTCAAACTGAGACGGTAGCTCATAAAAACATTCATACATGACTTATAAAGAATCATACACAAATTTGCACCATGTTTCATTAAACAATGTTATAATGGTTCTAAATGTTTTACTGAGACCTGAGCATGTCAGAGACACTTTAAACCATTTTTGTTATGCTTTACTGAAACTATTCAGAGAAATCAAGACTAGAAAACTGTACTGTCAGAGCTCAGCTTGGTGACGTCTGTAATATTATTACATCTTGCACACTAGGCCAAAGAAAATAAAAAAAATACTTATTTTTGCATTAATAAATACTGCAATCTGTAAGCTGCAATCACAGATATGATGTTATCTGTTTAATATTCTATATGAATTATAGTTAATCTAAACTTCCTTCAGATATCATGACACAATTTTTAGATAATATTGCTAACCCCTGGCAGGAATAAAATTATGAACTCTGTTATGAGAAACGTATGAAGGACACACCATGCACTTGATGTTGTGAAAAAAAAACTTATGTAAAATCCAGTGGTATAACATATTAAAAATTGTAAAATCTTGTCAAGACGAACCCATTTTATCATCTAAATTTGACATCATCCAAGATTTTATATCATAAACTACAAAAAAATAGATTCATGACAACAAAAATCTCACAACAACAAATATAAATGTTTTGCCCCCAGGAGTTGAGTAATTTACCTGTTTGGTGCTGACAGACCTCCGCAGAACTCTGCCATTGGGTCCTGTCACCCTGTTGTTACTGCTAATGCGAGAAGGCAGTGTACTGTTGGACTGAGAGCTGGAAGGGGTCCCGACAGGTGCAGGCTTTTTATCTGCAAGGTTCTTCTGGGATGCCACATTGTTGTTTTCATTGAAACTTAACGACCTTCTATCCTGGTCATCTCTATTGCTCAGGTCAACACACTGTCCACTTTTTATGAGATCAAGGTAATCTTTGAGTACCGCCTGTGTTTCAGGATCACTCAGCCAGTTGAGAAACAGCTCGTCCACCTTTAATTTCAGAACCGGTTGGAGGACTTGTGGCATCTTGCTAAGTAGTATCACTTCCTTGACAGACGTACCTGTGTGGAAGGAAAAGTAAAATTAATTTCACAGAACACTTGAAGTTGTATGTTCTTCTACCGGAAACAGTCGCTAACATTAATGAATTACATTTAACTAAACAAAGACACCACTTTACAAAAACAAATGCAGTTAGCTGTAAAGCTTCAACAAGCTAATGCTGCCTTCACGTTCACAAACCTCGCTGCACGCGGACAGAAGAAACAAACACTTTTTATATTTCATTGCATCGATTTTCCTTCAAAAGCCACTCTGTAGTACGCCTGTTAGGTGAAATGTGAAAATAACAAAGTAGTCCTGTAACCAAAGTGCCGGTTTCTAGGATCGAGACGGAACTGAAGAAAACAACTTTTTCATCTCGCGGTTTCTAGTAACTAACAGGGCCGTGTTATCGCGAGAGTTTCTACAAAGTTTGACCTGGAGGGAATATCTGGAACATGCCTGAAAGAGACTGAACGTAAGTAACAGTATCAGCCATCCTACATTGCAAATAAATAAATAAAACACACAAAGTAATATTATTATCACTTCCACCATCATGCTGCTCCTTTCCCACATAATATTGCCCATTACTTTGCTGCTGAAGTAGTTAGTTCATAACAACGGTAATTTCAAGACACTTTACAGAAACATTAAGTCAAGTTCATATCAATGCTGCAGTTAGCTTTATAAAAGCATTTCAAGCTATTGTTAATAATAATCAGATTCAGTAAGTTATTAAATGTCAGTTAGTTAAAACTTTCCTATTTAAAGAGGCCATTTCACACAAATTGCATGACTTTGTGGTTATTTCTGAAGTATTAACCTGTAATATGAAACATATTATATACCTAAAAAACGTTAGGAAACACTGATTTACAGCCGTTTCAATCTTTCTGCGTCAAAATTTGGCTGGCTTCGTCTGTCTGCAACTCATTAATAATATTAATTAGCTATGTGAATTTGCTGGACAGCGCACCAAATCTCTTCCGGTTGATAAGTGTTTATGCTACAGCTTTTAGCCAGCAGTCTGCTAGGTGTGGTCTCAACTGCGGGAGCTGATGAATACTAATGAGCAAAGGAGTTGTGACGAAACAAAGACAGGCTGTTCGAACTCAGGAGAACTCGGGTGTTATCGCCATTTGCGTAGTTTGAGAGATAAGAACTGAAAAAGAAGTTGTTGTGCTGATTTAACACCGAAGGTAAGAACAAATGGGGACCTAAAATATTAAACCGTTTTAATGGAATGACCTCTTTAAACCAGATGATTGGGTTGAATCATCAGTTCAATACAATCCTCCCAACAAAGATGGATTTGGAATAGTTGTCATTTTAAGATAAACAGAGATACAGATATGAAGTTAATTGCAGCAACAATAATAAATACAAACATGAAGAGTAAAGATGGCAGACTCAAGAAATGTGGTCAATATGTCCTCCAGCAGTCTAAGACTGTAGCAGCATAACTAAAGGGAGGGATCAGATAGCCAAAACCAACTATTTGATTCAACAAAAAAACGAAAGTTTTAAGGTGAGTCTGAGTCTCACATTCTTCTTTTAGAGCATTTAGGAACCAGAAGTAGACCTGCAGTCTGAGAGTGAAGTGCTCAGTTTGGAAAATATGGAACAATGAGATCCTTAATATAAGATGGAGTTTGGTTAGATCTTTATACATACCGTGTGTGAGAAGTAACATTTTAAACTGTATTCTGGATTTAAACTGGAGAAATGTGATCTCTCCTTCTAACTCTCATTAGAACTCTGTCAGCTGCATTTTGGATCAGCTGGAGGCTTTTTACAGAACTGTTAGAACATCCTGATAAAGAACTACAATAATCTAGAAGTAATAAATACATGGACTGATGTTTTTGCATCACTTTGAGGTTGATCTGTGCTGCAACAAGAGTTGGCCTGAGTTGGCCTCCTGGCTGGGGCCATCCATCATGGAGTTTACATGTTCACCCATAGGTTTTCACCAGGTGGTCCAATATCCTTCTACAGCAAATTAAAATGTTAGTTTAAATAGTGATTTTAAATTGGTGTCAGTGTGTTTGTTAATGGTTTGTCTCTATATGACCCTGTGATAGACCGCTGACCGGTTCATCTCACCCAGTGACTGCTTGAGCTCCACTGTGGCTCTGTTGTCCCACAGGAACAAGCTGGTACTGAAAATCAATGGATAATCAATGATTACATTCAATAGTTTTTAATTCCTCACAGTTATAAATAACAGCTACTTTCTGTCTGTTAATTTTATGTTGGTTTGCTTCTTTATATTAAACTTCCAATCAGAATTGTTGCTTTGCTCATCTGTAGAAGTTCTGTGTATTCTGTCTGACACATCTGTGCTTAATTTCTTTCTTCTTTCTTCTTCTCGGGCACTTCTCCTGAAAGCAGCTGGTCAGAGCATCTGGTCTGTGTATGGAACGAGAAATCCTTATATATTACAGTGGGGAGAAGTGGTCCCAGACTTCGAGGCTCCCTCTTTGTATACCCAGCATCAGATGCAAACACAGTGAAAGGTCAGTTTAAATAATGAGCACAGTCTTTGACACTAAAAGAAATAAATCGGAGTTGATATTTTTTAGTGGGACATGTCATACCTGATCATAAGCAGGGTTCAGTCACCAGCATATTAAATATGAAAAAAACATTTTGGTTGCACTTGAGAAGCTATAATAAGGAGGTTAGATTTTAATGGTACAAGAACAATTTCCCCTGTTATTATTTGTATTAACACAAGCGCTGCAATCAAAACCAACAACTTAATGACTGTTTGTTTTTGTAAATATGGTGTGTTGCTGGGTAATTACACTAATCATGCAGCCAACATGACAAATCTGATCCAGGTTAATCTGTCCAACTTGGCAATGCGACGTAATAGAAATAAACGTTATTTATTTATTTTTTAATTTTGGAACTACTTTCTTCTAATACTTCCATTTAGTTTTATTCTAACACTATGACACAGATACTTTAAGGATCTTTGAAAACATAAACTTTACCCTTGATAAAGGTTATCACATAGTTGTAACTTTTACTAAAAACATCTTTACGAATGTATTCATTTATTTTCAGCATGAAACACATTCGAGACACTCAGCACTGTAAAACTCAGTCTTATTAATAAGCACAGTGAAAATGCCTCTGGCCTTCTTGTTAAGATTAACTGTGTTCCATGCTTGTGAAAATTATTGACTGCATTCTCCTCCACGTGTCCCTTGATAATGCAAGTAAATCTGATTTGAAGCATTCAAAGATGTCTGAGGCACAACATGTAATGAGAAACCTCTTTGTTCTGTGTCTTTACATGCGTTTTAGAGTCAAATCAATATCCGAAATGAGGAGAGAGGAAAAGTGAAGGTCTTGAAACTTTAAACTTTGCAACTTTTCAAAGTGTAATTACACTGTACAAATAGGATTTTACCCAAAGTGGTGTGTATGTTTTTTTTTTTGCCTTGAAGGACATTTCAAAGGTTTCGGCAAAGGCTGAAACCACAGGAGGACAGCTGGTTAGCGTAAGAAAGTGTTCGTAAAGAGTTCATGTGTGCAGCTCTCCTTTACTGCTGTCAGCTATACTGTATGGGCGCTCTCTGAAGTAGATGATAAGCAATCTGCTTTAATAAGGGAGGCGAGTGAAGTTGAAAATGTGCTATATAGTTTTTTGTTTTTCAGATTTATTTATACTGCTCTGTATTGAACACAAGAGAAGGTAAAAAGACTTCTTTAGTTTGATGTGGTACAACTTTCTATGGACTTTTTCTAAAATTGATCCTCCAATTCAGATCTTGACTTTTTGGTTTGTTAAAATTAAAAGATGTTTGAAGAATTTGTCAAATTTTGGCAGAACAGAAAAACAATTAAATTGCTGTTCTGCAAGTACTTTTCCATAATAATACTTATATTAATACATGTTGTGATACATTTTTTGAAGCAAGATCACACTGAAGTGTTTGTAAATCCTAAATTGTCAAGAAGTCTTGGAAATTGTGACTTTACTTATATGGTTTTCAACCACTTATTTCTTTTCTAGTTCCGTTTCAGCCCCCCAATTTGATTTTTTTATTTGCTTTTTGCCAACTCTTCCTGAACTTCTCCTCCAATCTCAGATCAAGGAACATTTTTAAAACATTTTTGTGAGTCAGAGATAAGAACAAACTTTTGTCAGACAAACAAATGAGTTCCACATCTGTTCCAGATTTACCAGAATTACCTAAATAGTTTTAACAGATTTCCCAGAAGATATACAGGAATGGATGTAATACTATCATTTTTGTTCTTTTATGATTTTGTCAGTTTAATATTTGTTTCAAACGTTCAAATGCAGTGAGTTGAAACTCATGCCCTTCTGAAACGCATGTGTATTGGAGAACTATAAGATATATATACAGTATATATATATATATATATATATATATATATAAGATACCATAAGATTTTTCGGTTTGAAACCTAAAACCTAAAAAAAAGCCGATATAAAAACAAATATTTTAGCAGCTGTTGATATACATTCATTTGTAATTTGCTTGAAAGTACAACAAATATGTGCCGAACTAAATCAAGCATAATCATTTTTTTTTTTAAAGATACATTTTTTTAAGAATCTAAAGAAAAATCAACATGATTGTTTGAAAATAAGCAACAAAACTAACCGTGAATGATGGCTTTACTTTTTTTTTTGCAACTTACAGTCATTCAGGACATCAGTCATCTTTCCTCCTCTCAGACATCGTCTTCTTTTATCCAGAGTTTTTGGAAAACAAGACTCCAGATGTTTCAGATAAAAAAAAAGAAATTTAAAAGCATTCCAAAATGAGTAAAGACACAGAATTATCTCTTGTAAACATTGTCGTTATTTACTGACATCCTACAGATCGTACTGGAATTAGTTTTCCATGTGATACCTGTCATGAAAATAAATCTTCCTATTCATTTTTTCTTATATGGTTTTATTCATTAATGTTTAATTGGAGAATCAAATGAAAAAAGTAATACTTTCATTTACAAAAGGTTATATTTTATAAGCAGGTTGATACACACAACTACATTTTTAGATTTTAAGTTCCACAATGTATTTTTCTGCTTGAGAATTCCGATAATAACTTTAAAACTATATCTCAGAATAACTCTAAAAAATGTTTTCACATCTTCACAAGCCCTTATAAGAACATTCAACTGAAACATTTAAAACCTAAAAGAGATTTTTGGTATTGAAGGTGATTAAAAACTTTAAGATTAGTCGTGTCTAACACCCGTAAGCTACCTTAGAAATGTTGAAACAGTCTTTTAATTTTACTTTTTGGAGCTCATTATGCTCGATGTCTGCTTTATTTCCAATAATAGCCAGACATTGTTAAAACAACTGTTAGCATAAAACACAAATCCTACGAGGAACTTGCCAGTCTGGTGATATTTTTGACCAGAAATCACTTTGATCTGTATCTTAAACATTCTCCGTTTGATATGGCTTTCAAATGAAACACGGTATGAACCTCACTTTCTGCCTCCTAAAATGGCATTGAGCAGTGATGTGCCTTCTCATAGCTCTTTCATGGCTACACTGTAAAGACGCTGCACTCTTTCTTAGTCCTTACAAGAAAAATCACAGACTGAGAATCAAACTGTCTTCCGTCAACATTTAGATTCCTAATAACGCCGTGTGAAATGGAGCTGGGAAGGAAGAGACTTCTTTCAGTAGACACTTCACTGAAGCTCTGAAGTTTGCTCCTTCCATCTGAGATTACTTTAAAAGAGAAACAATGCCTCTGCCTATTGGGTCTTCAGAGATTTTCTCTCTCATCGCTTATTAATGAAAGAGATGGCTTGTGTGGAGTTGGAGGGCTCAAGTTGGGAGAACGGCAAAGAAAGCTCCATGCCTACTTACAGACATATAACAAACTCCTTAATGTTTTTATTCAAGCTTGAACATAGGTGTACATTGTAAAATGTGCACATTTCCAATTAAACTTGTTCTTGTATGTTCATTCCAAAAAGCTATAGTGCACATATGTTGCCTGAAGGGGGCGCAATTCACCTGGGATGTCACACATACAGGGATTCATGCACAAAAACAGTTTTCTAAATCATAATCAGCTATCAGCACGAATTACAGGTGAGTTTATGCCTCTCATTATGATCTGCACATCTGTTTCCAGCTTCTGCTTTCATCTCTTCTTTAATTAAACAGGCCCATCAAGTCAGAGCAGCAGCTTTTTGATTTCCTCAGAAGGTCATCGTGTGCAGACAGATTAATGCTCATAATTCATATCAAATCACGAGTGATTTTGTTGGAACAGAAGATCACACCAATTACAAGTTGTTTATTGTTTGTTATTGTTGTGTTCTGCAGTCTAATAATATTTGGAGGTCGTCCACGGCATGTGTATCAGCTCCAAGTGGAAAAGGCTTATTTGAAGCCTTTCATTTCGTCACGCCATATTAGCTGCACAAAGCAGCGCGAGACAACATGCTGCCTTTTTTCTTTCAAGATAAAAAGAAGCAAACATTACATCACTTTCTAAATAACTTGAAAAATTATAGAAATTGCAAGCAAATTGGTCACCTAAAAAAAAAGAACACTAGCTCATTAAGAAAAATGTGTTTCATGTATTAATTTGCCTCAAGATAATAATCGTTTACCTAATGGCTTGAACATGGGAAAAACAGTGTATTTGATTCCGGGCATTGTTTGTTGGCTTTTGACAAACCTCCCTCTTTCCCTTCTCTTTCCCCACATGGAATGGAACAGCGGATTCATGGCATGAAAGCAAGAAAAATCATGGAAATCAGCGAGGCCTTCATTATACCAAGGTCATTACAGCTGGCTTTTATCCTCCTCTGTACTTAGAGGAGGTAAGAGAATCCTGTTCTCCATCACCCGAGGCCTCACCTTTGAACACACATGCACAACCTTACAGCAGGGCCAGTGAATGTTCACACACACACACACACACATACACATCAGTTCCTCTTTCATTCGGCCTCCTTGGATTTCATCATTCATTTTTATATTGCATTAGTGTGGCGCAGAGGGTGGATGTTTCTCCAGAAAAAGTCTGAATAATGCACGGCTGAAGGCTCGAAGGGAGTTAGCAACAATACAAATGATTGCCTACTTATACCTTACAGATCTGTTTCATAACATGAAGTCAGGTGAATGCATCATGTAGCATCCTGGTTTTGTGTCTGACTAGGTACATTACACCAAAGCATAAAGGGACTTTTTAAAAGTTTGTGTCGAAATATTTAATTGTATTTCATGACTAAAATACCAAATTAAAACATTTTGTATCTTTACATTCAGAATAAAATAGAAAAAACATATCAAGCAAATAAAATGCCTCATTCTTCTCTAACACAGACATGTTATTAAATGATTTTTGGAAAAATTGCCATGTATTAAGGACATTTGTATTTATCTGGAACAAATCTCCATTTCCATATAATAATTTCCTAGAACCAAAATTCCAGCCACTTTTTTGAGGAACTCGGGCTCATACTTTGCAGGAAAAAAAAATCTCTCTACCTTTAAAGTGAATATTTTTAATGGGTGTCACAAGAGAGTTGTCATACTCAACAGCACAGATCTTGAGGAAGGGAAAGTGTTTTAATGTGAGCCAAACAGTGTCTTCTGACTGCATCTGACTGGAAACTCTCCACTGATCTGCTACCACCAAGAACTGGCCTGCATATTAAAACAGAGCTGTGATTCATCTCATCTGAGACGAACTATTGTTGTACACGTGTGGACTGGGGCTGTCATCCAGGTTTAAGGTATTAAAAACATATTTAGAAATACGAGCTGTCCTTTAATACTAACACAAACTTTAAAATACCTCCAAAGTCCTGCTCAAGTCTTGCCAACATTTAGCTGGCCTTCACTTCTGATGCAGATACCATTTAATTTTTAGGCAGAGCTTGAAGTTTCTGTCCAAAATCTTTGACCTGGTTGACCTACCAGGATGAACTTCTCTGTCTGACCTCCAAAATAAACAGGCTTGTTTTTGTCCGAGACACACAGACTCTGTGTGTCTTTTGGTGATGAAACGTTGGTGTTTTGCAACTCAATCATTACGATGCATTAAAAGAGAACATGAAGGTCCTTGATTCTTCTGCATGGAAACTGACAAAAGGCCAGAAGATATAGTGTTTCATTAAAGTGTGTATGTGAACACACAAACAACTGTGTTTTCGTAACTGCCTTTTTAAACTTTAAATGATGAATCTTGCTTCTTTTTGTTAATGGTTTTATGAGCAATGAAAAAGATGTTCTCTTCTGAGATTAGAAATGGCAGAAGCGCTTTGAGAGACAGCGCTGCAAAAGGATGAGCATCAGACACCTGATTGGACAGGATCAATAAAAAGCAATTAGATGATAAGTCAGTAAGTGCAGGCCTGCACGTCCATGACGCCGGAGGCCAAGACCTTTACTTAGACAAGGAGAATGAGGGGATGAACTGTTTAATATCACAAACTTAAGAATATACCCTCTTTATGTGTCGGTGGTGATATGCACTGTGTGCAGTATCTGTATGTTTGTCTTCTTGTGTGGTTTATGTGTTTTGTCTAACACCTATTGTCATAATGATGTGTGATTATTAAGAGAGCAGGGTTTTCACAGCAGGGAAAAAAGGGGCTGAGCTGACAACAGGTTGGGCCTCCCTTTGTGTCTTTGTTTGAACATTCAGCAGATACATATTCATGCTCCCAATGTGCACACAGTGGTGCACATATATGCATAGTCTTTGTTTATTTGGGTTGCATGCATTAATAAAAAAAAAATCAGGCTTCATACTGTTATATTATAAATAGGGGTAAAAGGTAACAATAAAGACATAAAAGAGGTGGACCCGATGTCTTGTTATTTCTGCGATATTTCAGGGAAAGGTTCGGTTCTCGCTTCTGTCCAGCTATTAGACTAAACCCGGGTGTGCTGTGGTATGTGTGGGCTAAAAAGACAAGTTCTGACCATTAATGTACATCCTATGCCTGGTTCTAGAGTTCAAAAGAGGCTGAGCATCATTTTGTCCACCAGTTTGTGGGTGTAATAATGTCACACAGCACATAACTCAATGCCTAATCCGGCCGTTTGTGCATTCCATGTTTGATTATTTGTCCTGTTTTTGTACTTCATCTGAAATACATGATACATTATTTATGGCCCTTATAACCGAACAGACTTATAAAGACAGAGTACTTCTTGCAGAAAAGTGCAATTGTATCTCATTTTTTCATGCATTTCCTCATTTCTAACACTAGATGACTCTCTGAGCTGTGCGGTGCCGTGCCTCAATTCTGCACCAGTGCAGCCTTACCCTACTACTTTTTATTGGCCTCAGAAATGCAAGCCTGAGCAAAAGAGTTTTGTTAATAATGCTTCAAGACACTTGGGTTATGAATGAGCACAGCTTAATGTTTTGATGTTTGAATTTGTCAGCCCTTCTTTACTTTTTTATTTGAGAAGTCACGAGCAATAGATTTAAATCCGCTGTCATCAGAAAAGTCAGGTACAGATGCACATAGTCTGAGGTGAAAGTGCACCAGAATATGTTTAAAAATAAACTCTATGCTGTGTCAGTTTTAATACATATGCCACACATCTTGATTTTTTTGTGGTTTAGGAAAAACATCAGTTAAAGTGACAGAAATCAAAACAAGTCTGAGGTAATTTTGATATTAAAAGGTTACATTGTGCACATTATTTATCATTTTGGCTATAATTATTCAAACTGCTGTGCTGTTGGTGTATTCATTCTATGAGCTTTGGATAAGAGGCTATTTGTAGTTTTATTATGTGTGATAAATGCAGCCACACAGAACTCTTGGTTGTATTGACTTTGAAGATTGCCTTTCTTCTTCTCCCTCTTCAGAAGCCCTCCATTTCTTTAGCCCGAAGCTCCCAAACCACGCAGCTGGCCAGTTTGTGGTGGCCTTTTATTATGATGTCAGCACTTTGCTCAAAAAGCATTCAATATCTCCAGGATGATCATTGGAGGAGCATCAATAGGATAATACAGAAAAGCACTGAATGGCCATTCCTCATTGCTGGACAGTTTATTTGCTCACTGATTTATTGGTAGCCGACAAGGTAATTGTGTTATGTACTAGTGATTATCACAACTGAACAGGTTGTTTTTTCCTGTGGCTGTTCAGTGTTTGAAAACTGACTCCTCGCATGTGAACATTCAGCATATACAGTTTCTGTACAGAAACACACCTATAACAATTTTTAGTGAATTAAATAAAACTCAATACAGCTGAAAACACTGTATTTTTCATTTTGAACTTGTGAAGCTCCTCAAATAAGAAGCAAAAAGTCTTCAAGAACCAAGAAAGAAGTCTTGCTACCATTTTTGAACCTAGTAGGATTTCTAAGACCTGGATGACCGAGAACAGGCACCAGTACGAATGACTTTAGCTTTTAAAAAAAAGTCTTGCATTATCTCCCACATTCCTAACCTCTGAACCAACTATAAGAATCCAAAAACATTGATGCATTCAACTAGTGTTGCTCTGGTTCATTTTGATGCTGCCACTATGTAACAGATACCCTCCAAAATTTGACCAAATCTGAGAATTCATACATTCAATGACTGTGTTTGTGTAAAGGCTTAAGATCATGCCTCACCATCTCCAGCTACCAACAGCATCTTCAGCTCTATAATTCATGCAAAACAAAATGAAAACCTTCTTAGCAATATGCAGATTTCTTCATGCAAAGCAGCATTACCTATGGTGCGTGGACTGCAGCTAATGCCTTTGATCAGCCTCTCTGACATTCTCTTACTACTGAGAAGAAAAGAACTTAAAAATTGTAAAGGCTCCTAATTGAAGTGAACATAAAAGAAGATACATGGTGTTAATTGGTATACTCTAAGAATAATCTCAGACCTTGGAGACCACTGTCCCTTCCCAGCCCCCCTGCCAAAGTGTCAGGATTTACATCTTTAATTCAAGATTTCCCCACATTAATTATCTTGCAGGCAGAGAAATGCGGATCACTTCATTTTAAAGTATAATAAACATCCAAATAGCCCCCTCCCTCCTTATCCATGAATAAAAATTTTGATTAGCGTGCAAAAGCACAAAGTCTCCTTTTTATGTTTTTGAGGAGGCTGTACAGAAAGTATTGGTCTGTGAGTGGTGCATGGAAAGTTTAATCATTTAAAAATATTAAATAGTTAAGATACAAGTGTACAAATAAAGATAAAGAAATTAAAATAATGATCAGAGTCACTGATTCAATAACTTGTTTTTTGTTGAAACACATTGATTAGTTTAAAATGCAGCATATTCTGGTCTGATATCCACAATGTGTGTGTGTGTGTGTGTGTGTGTGTGTGTGTGTGTGTGTGTGTGTG
>SSNP01000041.1:2718583-2977791 GCA_006937955.1 Pachypanchax playfairii | reverse complement strand
TGTGTGTGTGTGTGTGTGTGTGTGTGTGTGTGTGTGTGTGTGTGTGTGCAGCAGTGAAGTAAAGCAATTCAAGCACCGGTCTCCGATATGACCTTTGATTATGAGAAGAATACAGCAGCGCTCATATCCCGGGCTTCTCTCGTTGCCTCTCAACATGATGAATGGGATACACTAAGCTGCAGGACAGAGCTCGAGAATCCACACTGATGTGCACACACACACACATACATACACACACAGACATACGTACACTCACACACACAGAAATGCTGACAGACAAATGACACTCTGATAGAAAGTGAAGCACTGTTAAGTCCTTAAATGCCACACACACGCGCGGCAGCATCTGTTCTTATCTCCTTTTGTTTAAAACACATTTAACACTTTGCTGCCCTTCAAAAAAACAGGTAAGTTGAAGCTTTTATCTTGTAAAAATCCTTATGTATGGATATTTAAAATGAAAAATAGACACATCTATTACTGACCCTCTTTGAAATGCCTCCCAGAGTGGTTCATAGTTATTTGCTTTATTCGTTTATTAAGCAACAATAAGCAATTTATGTAAACACAGTTCAAACGAGAGCTTTTCCTGTACACCTGCTTTTTTTTTTTTTTGAAGTGGTTTTATTTTGGGGATTCATTTTTATTTATTGGCTCAAAGTGCACAGTACAGTGTTAAAACTGAATTGATATAGAAACCTGCAGGGACATATTAATTAAAATAGCAATCTAATTAGCATTCCACTGTGACCTAAAAGTTGAATATTATTAGAGCTGCATCCGTTGGCTATGATGAGGAAGAAGGGAAAAAAAGCTTACATGACAGTGAAATTGAAATTCAAAGAGCTGGGAGATAATGTACACACAGATCAAAAGAACAAATGGTGGGGGAAAAACACACCAAGAAGTTTTACATTTCCTCACAAGGGGGAAAATCCGAGTGTTGTGCACTCTCCTGCACCCACGTACACACACTTAGAATCCGTCTTAAGTTTGTGGGTATAGTTTAATCTACTACATGAAGTAGTGAAGTTTAAAGAAGATCGGGTAACATTAAGAGTTAATCAAATGTTTTCAATGTTTAATTGTACATATTAGGAATTAAATTGTCTAAAAAACATTAACACCATGAATGTTATACAAACATTATAATTGCTGGTTTTTAAGAGCTGACCGGTTCATATTCCTAAATGCAAAATCAAACTTTGTTAAAATTTCCTGTGAAATAATGTCCTGCTTTTATTTTTTTAATCAACTGTTTATTTGCTTGTGTCCTACCTCTTTGGTTCCTGCATGACAGGTACTTGCAGGTAAGTCTTTGGAAGTTGCCTGTTTTTTTTAAATTTTCCTCTCTTGCTTCCTTTACAAACAGAGAGAGATAAGTTTAGAGTCCATATAGTTTTTCAAATCAATTTATAATTATTAACAAACTGTTTAATTGGCTTCAGGGTGAATTTCATCTACATTTTATGGCTATTTGTTTTAGAGCGACTGCTGTAGTTTAAAGCAAAGTAACTTCAGAGGTTTATTTTAATTTTGTAAATCATTTTTTGGTCTTTTTGTATTTAAATCTTAAAACGTGTTCGAATCCCAAAACAGGTCCAAAACTACAAGACAGTATTTCATCAACTTGGGTTTGGTCATAAAAAAGAGTTGGGAGAATAGTCAAGTATCAGTAGTAAGTCTTAAGTATATTGATCATAATTTTAGATTTTGTTTTGAAAGTCATAAATTATTTTTCCCTTCTACCACTGCAAAATCTTATGTTAGAGAAGATCACAACAATGCTGATGTTACAGAACCTGTTTAAATATTAAAGTGTAGCTGAAGGAAGTTAAACTAAACAAACAGTTGCTGCATAGATTAGATGGTATAGATAATATTAAGCAGAGGAAACATGTTAAGTCATCTCATGAATCCCGACTCACCTGATTCAGATAAATGGGTTGTTTACAGGATTCTGCAGGACTCGCTGACATGCTGGCGGTTTGAATCGGGTATGTTGAAGTTTGTAAAAATCTAAAACATGCAGGATAGAGGCCCTTGCTGCTCAAAGGAAAATGAATGAATGAATGAATGAATGAATGAATGAATGAATGAATGAATGAATGAGTCATGGTTTGAAACCTGCATTTACCTTCATTAATCAGGTCTATAGATTCACTCATAATAATGCCTCTATAATTTATAGTAAAAAAAAGGAAAAGAATGAAAATTTTGATAGATTTTAAAAGAATAAGTTTAAAATATAGATTTTAAAAACCAATAATAGAAAGAAATTGTCCTTGAATAAGGACAAAAGTTCTAAATTGTACAGAATAAAATGATGCAAGAAGTGTTTTCTTATATTGATGCAGGATCTTAGGAGAATACGTTAAAAATCTGTTTCTCCTACTGAAAGGAGAGGAAGTCAATATTTCTCTTGTATTCAGTTTATAAGGCAACATAAAACTGAAACGCTTTGAGTAAAAAGTGTGAATAACAAGCGGATTAAACACTAATAATTTCCACAATGTTCACTTCAAGCAAATGGCAGTTAATCAATATGGAGATGATAAATTACAACCACAATTTACTTGAATATTTATTGGTTGAAAAAAGCTCAAATTCATAAATAACGTCTTATATTAGTTGACAGTTTTGTCCACATTTGTTGTTTACCTAAATGTTCTACATGATGAACTACAGTCACAACCATTTCTGCTGATTAATAATTTTTGACTTGAGGTTAAATGTTGCCAACTTGTTTACTTTACCGCTGGTTGAAATGTAACACCCAGCTCCTCCCAGAGATATTGAAGTATAGATTTCCTATATTCCAGCAGAGGAGAGGTTTAGATTGCTCTGCTGGTTGACACCACAGTCAAGCTGACATGTTTCATAATCAACAAACAAGGTTTCATCATCCCTCTCACACTCAGAGTCTGAGGAGAGACTGTATCAGTAGCTGCTCCTCAAGCCTCAAATCAGGACAACCAGAACCCTCCTCACAAGGATCAGTGTTACTCAGTGTTATCAAGGTTACCTTTACTTAACCTTCAGGATTTTTGTGCTTCCTTTGCATCCCTTCAGGAAGACTTTTATATTCCTGCACAGCCTTGTGCATCGACTTCTGCAGTTCTACAAGCGGTTGTGCTAACATGTGTCCCTGCAGTGGGCTGACGTGCCAGCCGGCGTGATAATTATTCATTAGTATTCATTAGTGTGAGGTGCTGGCCGGTGCGGGGCTCATGTTGAATCAGTGTTCTGACGAGGCCCTGGCCCAGCGTGGGTCAGTGAAGAGCCAGTAATTAGGCCCCACCAGTCAGGAGGCATTTTCCTATGCACAGCACATGAGCTTGGAGGGACACTATGAAGCCTCCAGGAGTGAGACTGCAGAAGGAGTGAGATAACACAGGAAGTTGGAGGGGGTAGGGTAGATTTTTCAGAAGAAAACAAACCCTGGGCTTATTGGGAACCTTCCATCAGTGAAAAAAAAAGGTGTGATAATCTTGATTTTTTTTTACCTATCTTTGAGCATTTTTTGCTTCTTTTTATAATTTCTCTCTTTCCTCTTTCTTAGGAAACAAAATTGACATTTGCATTATTGCTTGATTAATTGTTTTTTGTCTCTCACTCCTCAATGTGTTTATTTTTGAATCTTTGTTGATTATAGCAGCCCTTATTATTACTTACAGACATAATGGTTACCATGACAGATTGGTCACCTTCTGTTTGTATTATGATTGTGACTGAGCCCTAACTGGATTAAATTAATCAAAGATATTTACAACGGCTGAAATGAAAACTGGAATGATGTATCAAACTGATCCTTTCACCTGGGAGCCATTTTAATAGACGAGATCACAAACGTGGCGAGGTTAAAGGAGCATTCAAAGCCACGTCACAGCTGTCAGTACATATCTGAGCCTGCTCAGACAGTAACTGTCAGCATTTTAGAAAATGAGAGGTTGAGTGTTGAGCTGTTGTGAGACAGGAGAGAAGACGGTGTGAGCACCTCTGAATCCAAATCCCTGTGAAATATCTGAGGAGATGCTAGCTTATCATGTCAGTAAACAATGTGATGTCAGTTTACCTTGAATTAAAAGATAAAAAACAAACAAAAAATACTGACAACCTGTCTCTGATTTGCTTCCTGATACTTTCTATTTAATTTTCCATCTTCCCTGTTACTCACAGGTGTGGAAACAACATGGGTTATGAAGCAGGTGTGCCCTCCTATAGCCACGCTGCTCCCTGACATGATTCCGGATTAGAAAAATTCTGGTGACTACAAGTAAAAGGGAATGCAAAAGCGAATGGCACCCTCCTCTTTCTCAGATATCCCATTCCCTCCACCCTACTCGGGCTCAGGAGGTGCAGGTTTTTCTCCTTCATTTATGAGACTGGCTTAAAGGTGCGCTTGAGGGCTCTCAGATTGGTGTTGAAGAGGTGGGAGATCCTAAAGTGAGATGGGTAAACTGGGTGAATTTATCAGGGGTCTGTCCAGGAGGTATAGGAGGATGAAGAGGGTGTGCGATGGGTGGGGGTGGGAAGCTGAGGGAAGGCTGAAGAAGGAGAGGAGAGTGAGAAGGAGAGAGGCTTGGTGGGGCCCCGCTGAGCACATGAGCTTCCATGCTGAGCACAACTCTGGCTGGCTGACAGTTGTGCTCAGCCTTCACTGTAATAATGAATAAAAGGAAACTCCCTGCAGATTACACATCTTCCGTGTTTTGACATTGACCTTAATACATAATTTAACCACAAAGCCAGAAGAGTGTGTAACGAGATAAGAGAGGACCAGAGCATAGAAAAAAGGTGCCTGAGATAAAACATACAGGCCATAACAAAACAACAACAAAAAGCCTCTGTTGTAATGGCTTGAATATAAATCCTGCCTGCAAGAAGGTTTGTTTTTAAAATGTTTTTTTCAATATTTCATACATTTCTATATGTTTCATTCATAAATATGTGTCTGTGGGAATTCTACTTAGGTCAGTAGACTGGTAAATTAAAGGTGCCAGAAAAGGAAAATAATTATGTGTGTATGTGAAAAATGCAGTGATTTTCCTGCTTATCGAATTCCCAGTGGGAGGAGGAGGTGGTGTTGCTAAACCTCAATAGAATAGTAATGTGCCAGCCGGGGCTGTTGTGTGTGCGCGTGTGCCAGTCACCCCCTGTTTGTACACCTCTCCTACAGGCTGTGCAGCTCTCAACTGGCTGAGCGTGATATCTAAAAGAGGTATTTGTCACTGTCAGTGTCACTTCTTAATGCGTGTGTGTGTGTATGTGTGTGTGTGTTTTCCTCAGGGGGCTGTGCATGTTTTGAGTGACTGTTTACAGCAGTATTTGCTGAGCCAGCACACTCTTCCACAGGTTATGTCACTGCAGCTGAGGTCACCATGTCACACAGACTGTCAAGATGTGCAATCTTTTAACGATAGTCCCAGAGGAGAAAACAACTAAACTCAGACTGGAGAAAATGTTGAATACTAAAAAACAAATAACAAACAAACAAACAAACAAAAAAAAAAACAGAAACAAATCTTAAAATTTCTATTAAATATAAAATTCAGATTCATGCTTTACATTAACATCTTCTTTGGATACTTTGTGAACTTACTGCATTTTTTTTCGTTCTCTTATTATTTCAAATGGGAAATATACTGCACATGATTCATGCATTAACAATCGTTACCAGCCAATTAAGAAGAAAATTACATTACCTGTGGCCTACTAGGTGCTGTGAAACACAGATGCTGGTATTAAATATGAATTAGAGAGCCCTCACATGCCCCCTCCTCTCTTCTCTCTCTCCCTTATCCTCTTAACTCCTCTCAAACCCTTTCGTCTTTGGTCTGTACAAAGACAGACTGTTCTGTAATTTAAGAAAAATGTCAAAGTTTTCTTCCTGTTCACATGTAACCCTCTGATTTGCATAGGGCCTGGGTGCACTCCTTGAAAACTGCTAAGGTGAGAGTGCTCTCATTTGGATTGGGTTGAAGTTAACCTCCAACCCAGTAGGGGGCAGTGTAGAAGTAGTGAACCCAGTCTGCATGGTCACAGTTGTGCTCATAAGCAGTATCTGAAGGCTACATGTTGCTTTTGTGTGGGAACAAGTTGTAAAGAGGAAATTAACTGAAACATGAAAAAAATCTGGTTGTAAATGTATCTACTTTAATTTGCTGCTTTTTTTTTTTTTTACATTTTCTGTCTGCATTAATTTCTTTTTTACTCTTTGTCCCTTTTTAAAATGATTTTTTACTGTCACACCTGTCAGTGTGTCTCCAGGCCTTGGCCTGTAAGCTTGTGTCTCTTAGCTCCAAGAGCTCTTCAGGGGATTTTCTTGGCAGCTAGTGGCACTGAAAAGCCTCCAAAAGTGGTCCAGCTGGGGTTGCACATCTCATAAGTGTATCTGCATGTGTGGACTTGTGCCATTAGGGCTCAGTTATCCCACAGAGCCACAGCTATGGCTGCAATGGAGCTTTGGTGCTTTGCCATCAGGATTCCCTCCAAGGACGGCTTCAAGACAGAGTAAGGTTTGGTCTGGATGTGAGTGTGTTGGACGATGCAGGGTGGTGCTCTACTTCAGCGGCAGTAATCTAATGAGCCTGTAAACACACTCATTTGACTGACATCATTAATTGGAAGGAGATCAGAGATCCAAAATGTTTCGCGTGCAATCTGTGTATGTGTGTGTGTGAGGTTGGAGGATTCTCCTATCACAGAGGGCCATCCAAAATCAAAGATTTAGATGGTGAAATCCGTAATTATGTGACAGAGAGACACATTAGAGGCTGTTTTCTGCCAAGCTGAGAGAGCAGCAGAGTGTTTGGTCAGTGCCAGCTATAGACCTTGATTTCAGCTTTTAAAACACTGAAGCGACACGCACACCCAAAGCCCCTTGTTTCATTCCTTTTTTAACAATAAGTGGCCAAATCACAGTTGGAGGACAGAGTGCCGGTTTATTGATTTAGAAGTATTGTATTAGATATATTAAGCTGCCGTTTTGACAAATGGTGATAAAGCTTCTGCTGGCACTTTTAACAAAGTTTGAGTTCTCTGTATAAAACCCACAGTGTTTTTCATTAACTTTAATTGTGCTGCCATACTGGTTCAGTCACATTTGTCAGCTGGATCTAAGCTGGGGGGAAACAGAGGTTTAATGCAAGACTTGCTTGCTCATAGTTCTTTTGCTCAGAGTGTAACGCAGTCCGTTTCTTAATGATCGCTCTGTCTACCACCCGCACAATGGCCCACACCGCTGTTCGCTTTCATTTACCAGTGTGCCAGTTTCTGAACTCTACCCATCTACCCTTTGTTTCTGGCAGTTTCACGTTTCGGGTTTTTTTTTTCTTCATTTTTTGGGGGGGTTGGGAAGGTGGGGTGCATCTCTGTATGGGATACTTTTGAATGAGTAGTTTAGAGAGACAGCTTGAGTAGGAGTTTTCCACCACAATACATTATGAAGATTTCACTTTCTGCCTTTGATTCTGCACTGACAGTTATCCTTCAGCCCTCCTTTAAAGTTCCACTTTCAATCCCTAATGGCTGTCATGTCGCTGTGCTCTCTGGACTCTTACTCAAAGTGTCATTGGCATAATGGTCGGCAGCCGTTGGCCTCTTTTGATCATCCATGCTGTGTGAGAGAGCGAGGGGAGCTGAAGCACTGAGGTGTATGAGGTGTCTATATGTGTGTGTATGTGTGCTGCTTGTGCCTCCACTTGGCTGCCAGTCTCAGGCAGTGCACTACGACCGGAAATCTAAAATTCACTTTCAAACAGTTTTCCTCCTGTTCTTTGTGCCTAATAGCCACACAGTGAACGATGTGTGTGTGTGTACTCATTAAAGGAATGCTGCAGGTTTCTACTGCATCAGCATCTCAGGTTCCTTTTGGCCCTCCTTTGGTTGTACAAACTCACAAAGAGCTGCAAAAGCCTAAACTTGAGTTCAGATGTCTCTGCCAAAGTTCATTCAAGATTAATTCATACTTTTCAGGCCAGGAAGAGCATCTCTCCATGATGAGTGGAGCCAGAAAACATTTACTCAAGCACAGACACATTCCATCAAAATGTGCTTTAACAGATGTCTGTGTGCGTTAAAAAAATGGGAGACTATTGTCCTCTAATTTGGTGCCAGGCAATACCTGCCTGCCTCACTGCAGCTCAAACCAATGCAGGTGTTAGTTACACTTAGTCTAGAGCTTTTGGCACTTTTATTAGGGAAGATGCCAAAAAAAAGTAGCTGCTGCAGGGCTGTTGCACATCCAGGTGTGTGTTTTTATAAAACAAGGAAAACTCAGACTCTTTCTGTTACTTTGTCTGCAGTTATGAATGACACATGACATCCTATATTATTGATCTTATTGTTCCATTTTTTGCTAACAGAGCATTTCAGTCTGCAGTTTTCTTTGGGGTTTCTGTAAGTTTCTAACAGTAGATGGAAACTTTCTCAAGTTTTGTCAAACTTTTTCTTTGAATCTTAGCTGCTTTTTCACTAATTTTTAAAATCACACCTAACCGTTTTCAGATAACTGGGGTTTTCTCCATTTTTCTATTTCTTTCCCTCTTCGTTATGAGAACTGGAGACTGGGAACATGGCTGTGGTTTAGGAACTAAATGTAAGGATGTAGCAGCAGACAGGAGGAGTCAAATCCAAAGTGGTTTAATCAATAATAAACTTACTTAAAATTATAGACTTGACTTGAATCAAACAAAAATACAAAGTTAGCATTGGCTTGCCTTAACGTGGCAAAACACATTCACATTCATAAAAATGTTAAAGGATCTGACAAGACCTGGACAGAGAACTTCTACAGTATGAAACAGGTGACAAACATGGGGGGTAATTAAGGACAGGTGATTCAAATGAAACAATGATGTACAGAGCAGGAGCAGAGGAAACAACATAACTTGGATCATGACAATCTTTTTATCTTTTCAACATTCTTCCCAGCTTTTCTTTCCTTCTGGCTTTTCCCACCTATTTTCTCCCCTCAGGTGAGTCTGGGTTGCCTATCTTCAGCCTCGCCCACAGGTGAGACTGTTAATACTGCTGATGAGTTGCACCTGAGGTCAATCCACCAATTACACCTGCTCTCCTGGCAGTATATCTACTCAGTATTTGTTACTCTTTGACGCCAGACCATTTAGTCTCTTGTAGTGAAGGCTCTTGGACAAATTTTTGCCCTAAATCAGTGTTGTCTTAAGCTGGATTCATGCTTACGCAAAGGTAAATGTGCTCCCACACGGTGGTGTACTGACGGAGCCAGTTTCTGTTCATACTACCCCGACCCTGTTGCAAAGAAATTCTCCGCCAGGACAGCAGGAGGCGCGTTCCTTACTTAGAGGTCTCCCAGTGCTTTATGTTTGGTTCCCACAACGAGAGGAACAAATAAAAAGCAGGGACTTTACGGCCACCGGCATCGCCACTGCTGCCCTTCAGACCTCTTTTAATACGGACAAATTTGTCTTCAAGACTGTCGACACTCGCGCTGTTTACTAAAGGGAAGCTACGTCTTGCCGGAAATGATGTTGGGTTGTTTGGCTGACCAATCACAGACGTGCATCATCCGACACGGCCATCGGAAAGTTAGAAAATAGAGAGTGACTCCAACCGACCATCCGAGTCAGTTGGAAAGCCCATACGACTTCGTATCATGGCGGTGCGTGTCTCTGACACGTCGAAGCTGCGTTAGTATGAATGCAGCTTAACTCTAGACCTCAAGGAAAAATGTCCAACATGTTTCAGTCAAGTTTTTTTTTATAAAGGACATTTAAAAACAAGTACAGTTAAAAGTAATGGAAGGAGTTGAAAGGATGTGGTTTCTTCCTTTTTGCTGCTGCTCGTTGTGGAATTCCAGCTGCTTGTGTTGAATACTTGGCAGCCTTGCAGACTCACATGTGATTCGTTATGGAACCAGGAAGTCTGGACTTGTATCCCTTTAACCCTCAGTAGTGATGACTTCATGAAATTCTTCACTAATAAAATAGATTCAATTAGAGAAAAAATCTATAATGTCTTTTCCACTGTTGTCTCTGGTTCATTGTCCAGTGAAGCAGCTTTAGAATCTGAATCATGTTTAGACAGTTTCTGTCCAGCTGATCTTAATGAGTTAACACAAATTATAGCTTCTTCTAAACCATCTACATGTATGTTGGATCCTGTTCCAACCAGACTTTTTAAAGAGGTTTTCCCATTGATTAACACATGGATATTGGACATGATCAATTTGTCTTTAATGAATGGATATGTGCCTAAGGCCTTTAAGGTTGCTGTTATTAAACCTTTACTTAAGAATCCTGATCTTGATCCAGGATCTCCAGGTAATTATTAACCTATATCCAATTTACCCTTCATCTCAAAAATTCCAGAAAAGATAGTTGCAAACCAGTTATGTGATCATCTACACAGTAATAATCTTTTTGAAGAGTTCCAGTCAGGATTTAGAGCTCATCATAGCACTGAAACAGCCCTGGTGAAAGTTTCTAATGATATTTTCATGGCCTCAGACAGTGGACTTGTGTCTCTACTTGTCCTGTTAGATCTCAGTGCTGCGTTTGATACTATAGATCATAAGATCCTGTTGAAGAGGCTTAATTATTATATTGGAATTCAGGGAACTGCATTAAACTGGTTTGAATCATATTTAACTGAAAGATTTCAGTTTGTTCATGTAAATAATGAATCTTCTTCATATACCAGAGTCAGTCATGGAGTTCCTCAGGGTTCAGTGCTTGGACCAATCCTCTTTACTATATATATATTCTACCGCTTGGTAAAAGTATTAGACAACATGGTATAAAATTCAATTTTTTTGCTGATGATACTCAGTTATATCTATCAATGAAGCCTGATGAGACCAACCAGCTGCAGAGATTACAAGCTTGTCTTCATGATGTAAAATCTTGGATGACGCTTAATTTTTTGCTTTTAAACTCAGACAAGACAGAGGTTGTGATTTTTGGATCTGAGAACCTTAGGAACAAGCTGTGTTCCTAACAGATCAATTCGCTCTCAGACTGCAGGTCTGCCTGTGGTTCCTAGAGTTTCTAAAAGTAGAATGGAAGGAAGAGCTTTTAGTTATCAGGCTCCTCTCATGTGGAACCAGCTTCCACTTTTTATCTGTGAGGCAGACACCTTGTGTAGTTTTAAGAATAGACTTTAAACTGTCCTTATTACACAATCCATTAGTCAGGGTTAGCTTGGGTTTTCCTGAGCTTTCCCTTTTGTCATGCTGCTATAGGCTTAGACTGCCGGAGGACATATTGACCACATTTCTTCTCTCTGCTGTCTCTCTTTACTCTCCATGTTTGTATTGATTGTTATAGCTGCCATTAACTGTTTCTGTTTCTTCTTTTCTCTGTTTATCTTTCTATAGACAAGATGACTGGCCAAAATCCATCGGTGTTTGTCTGTGTCTCTTTTGTGTCAGCTCAGACCCCAGTTGGCTCAAGCAGAAGGCCGCCCATCCTGAGCCAGGTTCTGGTTCTGCTAGAGGTTTCTTCCTGTTAAAAGGGAGTCGTTCCTTTCCACTGTCGCCAATCGTGCTGCTCAGGATGGGGGATTGTGCTGAATTAACAATTCAACCTAATCGGCTGGTTACTTAGATAGGAAATGTTTTATTATTAATTGGTTGATTTTTTCTGTAAAGTGCCTTGAAATGACTTTGTCATGAAATGGCGCTTTATAAATAAATAAACTTGAAACTTGACATTAGGCTGTTGTGAGTATTTCACTGTAAAATTCTTACATATTGTACCTTTAACTTACCCTTTTCAAAAGCACCTTGGGTCAGTTCCTCATGTCCATTATTCTGAACAGCTATGATGCTATCTGTCACTCCCTTAACAACATTCAGATATAAAAAGGCCCAAAATTGAAGTGATCAACCAGTGCTGTGTTTATCAGACAACTAAGTAAAAAACCTGTTTTAATTAGGGGTTTCAGGCTCTTTGACTTTAGATAGATACAATATGTTCCTGATTTTTTAGTTGGATCAGTAAACAATAACAAAGATAACAGTTTAATCGATGATTAATTTGGCACAAACGGGATGATTTCTAAGGAGCTATTTGCTGAAAACTTGACACACAATTTGATCAACTAAAGGGTCTTGTGTCAAGTCTTTACTAGATTTTGCCACATTTCTTAAAGAGATGACCTACAAATAATATTAATCTATTGTAGATAGTTTTTATGCCTGACACTTCTTTAGTCCTAAATTTCTTCACTTTTATTTTACTACACAAGATTCTGTCATGGTCAGGTACAAGAACTTGATTGAAAATTAGTAATTAAAACAATAAAAACTTTCAGAAAGCCTGAGGAACTTTTGAATAATACCACTTTAAGAATTTCAGCAAAGTTTTGCTCCTTGTAAGCAATAAATAAGGAAATAATTGGATATAACCTTCTCGAACTGAAGCTGTTCGGGAATTAGTTTTGTGTCAATGCTGTTAAGGATTATTTCCTAGTGTTATTACATGTTAAAGACCTGTTCATCTATACTTTTAGTTATTGCACTTTTATCACAATTTTGAAACCCCCAAGTTTCAGCAAATTGTTTCAGGTTAATTGATTCTTGCAGCCTGAACTTTTTTGATGATTGACACCAAAGCATGGACAGCACCAATTGCAATTCTATATACCATTTCTATCATGCAATCATCACAGAACTTTAGCTTTGTAGTTTTTTGAGCAAACTTCTATTCTTCTTCACTGATCGATTTGCTTTAGACTTATTTATTTATTACACACTTGCTCACACACTTACCTATACAGCCCTTCCCTCCCCCAAACCCACAGAGGGATACAGATCAGAGCGCTTGGCCAAGATCACGTGTGATGTAAAGTTCTGGAGAATAAAAAGATGTCTCTTTCAATAACGTATTTCCTCTATGTATTGAAAGACATGCCAATTTCAGTTACACCTGGTGCTGCTGCTAGAAAAACAGAGTTCTTCACTTCTGAAAGACAATGCCATACCAGTCACTCCCCACCAGAATGACTGATACATTAAACATGCAGAAACAGCAGGAAGACACGAGGGAAAGAAAGGTTCAAAGATAAAAACAATGCATCCAAACACACGCGCACACACAAAAAATATGTTGTTCGCTATTATGTGATGCAGTACGACTATCTGGTTCTGCAAACTAACAAGAAAACCGAATCTTACTCTTTTCAGGAACAGATGGTGCTTTACTGTATAACAATGAGCCAACACAAATTCTAACACTTAATCAGTTGGTGAATAAAATTCAACATATTGTTTTTCTCTCCAGCTGCCTAAAAATATATTTCTGTAAATTTACTGCAGCATATATGAAAGTATTTCTGAGATTTCCTTACAGTGTTATTCCAGATGAATATGATCACACAGTTTTGGTACAAGAAGCAGCAAAAGAGCATCTTCACTTTCTAGTTCCCTGACAGTTTTATTTGAGTACACAGAGGCCCAAAGACCAGACATGTGATAAAATATGCAGACCTTGCTCAGTAAAAGTGACGCAACTGCCCCAAGTTTGGCCTTTTGTAGAAAAATTATTCAGGCAAGTCAGAGGACACCTCAGTCAGCGAGTCAGACAGATGGATGGGGTCCTGTAAGGGAGAACCAGAGTCCCTGGTCTTCTTTATTCCCAGCTGAATATGTTAAGACTCTGTTCAGAAAGTTTGACTGAGCAACTTCTTAAAATAATCAGACTTCCATCTTCATTTTTATTATCTTACTTCTGCTCTTATGCAGTATTTAAAAGTATCAGCATTATTTCTTTAGTTTTTAGTTTCATACAAAAGGATATTTATTTATTTATTTATTCGAAATTACAGTTTCTTATACATTATTTTATCTGTTGTTGTTTGATGTGAATTTTTGATACTTTTTGCAGTTTGATTAGTTCAATAACATGATACACTTATTTAAAATATTAAAAACAAATAGATGTGTTTCACAAGAAGGTAAAAAAAATACTAACATCTACATTTGAAAAATCTTAATTCAAAGAACTAAATTTAGTGACATGTTATTAATTCTCAAGGAAAAATGAGATGTCGTAATGACTCATTTTAAAAGTATTCTGGAGGGTTATGGATGGATCTCTGAAAGTGTTCTGTGTAGCGGTTGATCTGAAGAAGCCTGACAACACCCTACTAACTATTTGT
Organism: Pachypanchax playfairii; assembly: GCA_006937955.1. Lineage (NCBI taxonomy): Eukaryota > Metazoa > Chordata > Actinopteri > Cyprinodontiformes > Aplocheilidae > Pachypanchax > Pachypanchax playfairii. Next base: position 2,963,649 of record SSNP01000041.1, on the reverse strand, counting down.
ATTTATTTTTTCTACCTCTTTGGGTGAAAATTATTTAGAACAATTAGCAAAAAATCCTTTAGGCCAAAAACGTTTTCTTAACTCAGATGATTAATAGATAGGAATCCAGTTCATTTCTGATTTTAAAGCATAAATTACACTAAATCTTAAATAAAGGCACATGTCCATAAAAAAATAATTAAACACAAACTATTCAACAGGTGGCCACACCCAACTTCATCACAGTCCGAACACAAAGAAATACAGCACACATCATCACAACTCCCCAACAATGACTGTTATAACTTGACTTGATTACTTATTATTTAAAAAAAAACACCTCCAGTGTCAAGAATAGACACCTTGAGTTTACAACACTAGACATGTTGACATTTTATTATTTAGGTTAAAGGAGAATTTCGCAATCAGGACTCAAAAGTTTCCTGAAAAACTTGCTTTGCAATGTCTCGATCATTTATATTTATTGCACATTTTATATTTTAAAACATTGTCAGAAATTTAAAGATATAATTTCTGAGGAAATGTTTAAAAATGTTATTTGAATAATGTGTAAAACAACAGATTAATGGATAAAAGAAAATATTATTTATTCAATGTAAGAGCAGTTGAGCTGCTAACAAACCCCAATGCAAAATGTTAGATTTCCACAGATAAACCAGAAAAAAAAGTTGCAGCCAGCAGCAGATTTCAATTTGCTATAGACAAATTGGGACATTCCCAACAGAATACATTTTAACCAATGTGTGTGTGTTTTTTTCTAATTCTCATTCACAGTTTTTAAATCCAGTTTTGACACGTTTACATTAGATTAATATTTCTTGTTGATGCAAGTTTTACTTAACTAAAGCTGGAGATGTGGACATTTTTTTCTTTGTTTTAATTAATCAGCTGATAGCTTCTATTGCGAGACTTTCATTCAGATTGCAGTCTTAATCTTGAGTCTTTAGTAAGGCCATGGGGAATCCTTGTTAATAGATCCTCTTACTTAGGGCCTCTGGCTTAATTCTTACCATTTACCACTTTCTACACTAGTTTTATAAATACTTACAATTAGTTGCCTGACAAGGCATTCTGTATCACTCCATGTTCTGACCACTCCTCTTTTTTTTCTTGTTAATATTTTGGGGAAGCCAGAGGACTGGAGGAGGGTTGACCTTGGTGATTATAGAAATAGCCATGATGGGACCTAAGCGATTCATCTTCAGCATCTCTCTGAATGTGCTAACTTCATAGTGAAATGATAATTAACTCCCAGCATCAATTAGCATTCAGCATGTAGAAGGATAACGAGGAGCCAATTACAAAAAAATATACACAATCAATTATTTATTCATTCTTAATTACAGCGAGTTTTAGCCTGTTACAGCAGCAGCAGTTCAATTAATGACCTTCAGCTATCTTCATTTGAAACTGCGGCGGAACAGAGGAATTTACCAAATCTCATTGTGAAACAAAGCAAAGGAAAACACTCATGCATACAGATACACATGCACACACAAACTTGCAAACTTGGAGAAGAAACAAGAGAAAGCATGAGAGAGTCCAAGAGAGGTGTAGCAAAAAAGATGTGGTGATAGAAAAAAGAGAGAAGTAGCAGAGGAGGGAAGAGACTGGCACTGTCTGTCAGTCAGATGCCCAGAGCTGCGGTGTGCACAATGTCACCCACACGACCGAGCCGTCTGTCGAGGCCACCTGCCTCATTATGGGAAATGTATGCATCTGGGGCAGGTTTGGCTGGCTCATCGTCAGCATGGGCAGGAAAAATGGCACAGTGGCAAATATTACTGCATTATGTTAGCAAGCTGAACACACTGCATGCGAACGTGGTGCCAGTACTTTTACTAAAGGGCCTCGAAAATGTATGGCTCACTGTATGTGTGGATTTATCTCTTGATCCAGATTCAGGCAGCATGTTGTTGTGAAACAAATGCTTTCAGGTGCAGAACTGGACGAATTCAACATGTAAGTTGAAATTATATTTAAAGGAGTCTCATCTCATGGTAAATTTGACAGATTTGACTGAATGTAACATGTAATAAAGTGGAATGTAGCGACTGCTTGGACCTCCTGTAAATGTCCTGCCCACAGGGGCTCTAAGGAAGCAACACGCACAAATGGAACAAACTGATCACACTAGAAAACTTTCTCCCTGTCCATCCCTACCACCCCATCCAACCCCCCCCCCCACTCCCGCCTTACGCCCATACCTGGCCTGAATACCATTAGACCTAATGGAGCGCGGTGTGAGGGACAGCCAATCATGATGGCGTCCCGTCAGTGACACCGACATGTATCTTGGTGCTCATTATCATCCTTGAACAGCACCAATTTACATCTGATGCTCTGACTAATTCTGCTCCAGTGTTGTCAAGAGGCATAGGAAGTGGCCTGGCCATGATGACAGCACACTTGTCAGGAGCCTGTGGATGGAGGATTCCTCGGGGCATGATTTAATGCCCATGTCAAGCCCCGCTGTCAGCCTCTTTCTCCCCCCCGCTCCATACGCTCCTTCTCTCCATCCAGCCATTAAGATTCAGCCAGTGGAGAGATGGAGCAACAGAGAAGGCGATTGGCCTGCTTAAGATTCACATTGGGTGAGAAAATAACATACCCTGTTTCACATCTGATTACCCTTTCTCTGTGAAATGCAATTAAGGGTAAATAGAAAGGTGGTAAAGAGGAGATGAAGAAACAAAATGTGTATGACTAAGTAAGGAGAAAGCCTGGAGTGGATTCCCTTGATGGTTTTGTATCTGCTTGTTTTTGTAATTTTAAAAGACGACTTTTCAGCGTTGTTGGACTGACTTGTTTTGGTTCAACAGATTTATTGCCCTCTCGGCCTTTTCTTTTGTAAACATATTGCATGTTGTCTCCAGATAGTTTCCCTCGCCCTGTCTGAGCCTCAGTCAGCATCATTTTAAAGGTGGTAACATGTTGTGGAAATTAGCTTACAGCGACTTCTGTCTTATTAAATGTTTTTGTTTGATTGTCTCTGCTCTTTTGAAATCATTCTTAACCTAAGACAAACTCTGACTTGTGTTGTCCTCTGCTGAAGGTCAAAGGTTACCAGGCCTCAGATGGCTAATTAGGACAGAGTGGGACAAGATGCAGATGTTTCTTAATCCCAGATTTAAAAACTGGTTTTCATTTGAGACTAATGCATCTTCAGACTGCATATTTTCATAGTGCTTTTCCCACAGTATGTCATCATAATAGTCCTTTCTCTGTGCAACAAGGCAGTGATGGATGACCAGAGATTTTGCTCCCTAATGTGTGGAGAGGGGGGAGAACATACATCTCAGTCTGATTCACCCTTGTGAGATCTATTTTAACATGGGAACAGCATTACACACACCACAGCTGCCTCACAATCAATGCTGGCATGGTTGTGTTTTAGTATAGCAGATATTAACAGATCCAGTTCTTTATATTAAATAATTGACAAACATTTTTTTGAGTTGATCTCCCTTGTGCATGTTGTGACTCTGATTCAAATCCTATTTTGCCATCTGAGGAAGTGCTTGCAGCTACTTATTTCCACCTGAACATGTTAGAAATAATATGAATAAAAAAAACAAAGTTTGTTTTAGTATTTTTACTGAAAATCAATAAAAATACCAGAAAATGTTAATGTGGATGGTGGACCTAATTCTTAGGCTGCACTGGATCTGAAGAAGTCTCTGATTGAAGACACTCTGTTGGTGAGTTGATACTGTAGGTGCAGATGATACTCTGGGTTTTTCATGTTTCTACTTTCATCGTTCTGGGTTTAGAATTTGTCTCATTTCATTTTCATGGTGCATTTCGACAGGTTTTCCTGTGTCTCTGTTTTTGCTTCAGTCTTTTTAAAGCAGTACTAAATAACTTTTCTGCCGTCGTGTCTCAAACAGCCATCGCTGGAACCGGTGTTCTGTTGAAATATGCTACCTGTTAAGATGTGCTACCGATTCCTTCTGCACATGTGCCGTTCTACAGTCTTGACTTCAATAAACAGATTTATCGTTTATTTTTTGTTTCTATATTGTTACATAAATAATTTTACCTATCAAATAAAGTCTCCCAGGACAGAAACACTAAATAGGATGTTATTTTTACTTTCTTTGCATTGACAGACTGACAGGCAAATGTTTGGACACACCCAGAGCAGAAGGACCCAACAATGGCTGATAAGGACCCAGAGGGCTTTTATATAGAAAATATCAGGGAAGGATCGTAAAAATATGTTTAAATAATTAACAGGACACACTCGCCATAAACACGAATACTGTATAAACTTCCAATAAAATCTCGTTATGAAATAAGTTGTAAATTTATATTATGGGGACATCTTACATGGCAGCATAAATCATCACTTAACAACACTTCTGGCTGTGACCTGAATAACTAAAGTTATTTAGTCTACTGTAAAACTATCGGAGGGTCCAGAGTGTCTCATATGAAGATAAACGTGTTTTTCAGTGAGTATCCACTTAGACAAGTCTCAAAACAGTACTCAAAAGTAAGAAAGCAAGAAATAAATATTTACAGGTTTTGAAGGGAAGGCTAATTGATATCTAATTGTAATTGATATTATGAACAGCATAGTTACTTTAATATGGTTGGGTGGTCTTATTTAGGTATTTTTAAAAAAGAGATGGAGGTGCCATGTTGTGTAAGGATGTCAAATTTGGAATGATATCCTCAATATTGTACAGCGGCATTACACCTCGCTGCAGAAGCAGAGTTCTAAACATGACAGGACTAATAAAAAAACTCAAGTTTATTCAACATGCACTTCTGTACTACCTAAAAAAGCTACAAAACAATATCACATATTATCTCGTTAGAAAATAAATTTGAGAAAAAAAATCAACAAATAATTGAAATGATTTTTTTGTACTCAAAATAAAAAATGCTTTCTGAAATAATTCAGGAATGTTTCCTCTACAGTCCTCAGATATTGATTAGAGGGAGGAATTCAGTTTTTAATTTGTAGTATTTGCAGTGTGTAAACAATAATTTAGTATTAGAACAAATAAGCACTTAGGACATTAATATATATATACAAAGAGCTTTAGTTGAAACCAATCCATGCATGCAGTTATTATTTTGAGTTTGTGGTTAACTTTCTGTCTGAGGATGGAGATGTATGCCAAGACTGCTACAGTGTGTCTTAAAGAGAACTATTGATCGCTGTTGCCATTGATTTCAGACCCAATTTATTGCTCTGCACATGAAAGATTAACTACATGGATCATAGAAAAGACTGTTTCCGTTGTGTATTAGGTATTAAGTGCTTGAACCTTAGAAAAACAGCTGTTGTACCACTCAGTAATTTTAACCCCACAGCTGTGTTTCCAGACGGACATTAATTTTTTGTCTATTTGCTTTTGGGAAATATTTATGTATCAGTGAACAACAACTGAAGCAGTTCATTTAATGATGCTTCCTGAATTATGACACTTCAACTCTCCATTTCTTTCCTAAATTGTATTTAGTGTTGTTTTTATTGCAATTTTCATCAGTGCCTTTTTTATCCCCTCCCCTTCAAGAAGAAAAGGGATCATTAGTTTAGGATTATTCAGCCATGCACAGAGGAAAAATGGCATCAAAAGTTGTCAGAAAATGTCCTTGTTCTCTAATTTATAAACAAAAAAAACACAGATTTCTTCTTTCATGTGGCTGCTTGGAGATAATTATGACAAGATGAAAGCAGTTAAATTCCTCCCTCTGTTCTCTGCTCTTCAGATGCTTCCCCCATTGTCAAAAATGGAGACGAGATTTCATGTGGCTGTCACTGCCCTTGTCCCCATCTCTCTCTGTTTCCCTCCTATACTCTCATGTTTTTTTTCCTTCTCCTTCCTGTCTCTCGCTCTCTCTCTTGCTGTCTTGCTGCTTCATTCTTTTTTGTCAGATTTTTTTTTTTTATTGAACTCTGATATCTGAATCTGTAATCTTTTCAGAACTGTCAATCAATCAGTCGCTATCTGTCCCAGAGGTTGCTGTTCCCTAATGGAAGAGAGTGATTAGCTTTTATCGGCTCAGTGTTTTTTACGGTTTCAAGCTTTAGCGCACAGTCAAAAGGACAAATAACTCCTCCCTGTGCAAGCATATGTTACTTTGCACACTCACACACACAAATGTAATGTCAAAGTGATATGTACAGACCCCTCCCTCCCTCTGAGGAGACAGGAAGGTGCTTTGCGAGTGTTGTGCCGTGCTGTGGTGTCTGCTAGCGTGTTCACGTCTGCCCCCCTGGGAGGTAATTACTAGAATAAATACAGTAAAGGCTGTGACTGCTAATTTATGCCTGATTGTTGACGGTCAGTGTATTGTTCAGCATGCACAGAGAAGGCCTGTGGTATTTCTTTTCATAGTTGCAAAACTAATTGTAAGCTGAGGAGGTAGAAAGGACGATATTGTGCAGAACTTTCTTAGTTTCTGTGATTAATCTCTGAGTAATTTACACATCTGTAACAGTTGAAGTTACATAGATCCCATTTGAAGTAGACCTGTATGATCAGTCCCCCTAAAACTTTGTTCTGCCAAATTCTGCAAATTTATCATCTTATTTTTTTCTACAGCTACTTTTTCAGCAGTTTGAGTGTAAAAAAAAAAATCTTAGAACCCTTTTACACTGGAGGACTGGAGGTTAAAACAAGGCTGAAAAGCTGCAAATTTGGAAAATCTCCTTCAATGTGACGCCAGTTGTGCTTTGACAACTCACGAAAATTCATTAACTTCATCCAAATGCTATTTGATAAAACTTCACATTGCTGTCACTTCTGCATTATTCATTTATTTACATATAGAGGTCTCTGGTGTAATCCAGACTAAATTGGTCTGGAGTGAGACACTGATTGCTGAAAACAAAACCATGAAAAATTGCTTTAAAAATCCAAACCATACCTTTAAGTGTAAGTGCTTTTTTCAGTGGTTCTGGATCAAGACTGACACAAATTCCTGTGTAGTATTTGGAATTGTGGTAACAGGTCATTTGATCATCATTACATTTTCTAATTTCTCATTAAAGTTAATTTCTATTACAGTTGTGTTGGTGTATTTTTCATTTACAACTCATCACCTAGTCATACATTGTAATAGGTTAACAAGCTTTTAAAACACTTTATTTGAGATGATCTCACCCAACTTTGCTAAATTGGTTTACTGCTAAAACTAAACCAGTTGTGATGTTTACATCATAATTAAAGTCTTTCAGGAGACTCATATGCCACTTTTCCACCGACAGAACACGGTGCGACTCGGTTCACTTTAGCCCCTTGCGGACCCTTTTCCACCGCCTTTCTCGGGTCTTAACCGCGTCATTCCGCGCCAACCCGGCCTCTTTTTTCAGACCACCTCCTCGGTGGTCCGAAGCGGCCCAAAGCGGGCCCACACGCCCACCTGTCTAATGATTGGTCCAGTAAACTGCTACCAGTGACACGACTACCTACGTAGTGGTAGCCCCTGATTGGCCCCGCTGTGTGTGGTGTCCACGTGGTGTGATTCAGAAGCGCTCCCGCAAAAGGCTTTATAAAAAAACTCCCAGCAACCATACAAATATTTTATTTTAAAATACAACTGACTTTGGACAATGGCGACTTCCTCCACAAGAACCAAAAATCAAACCAACATAAATGAACCACTGACAGAGTGCAAAGTACAAAAACACACGTATATCCGCCATTGTTGTTGTTGTTTAATGCGCTGTGACGTCGCGGACAAAGACTTTTGCGCGGCACTTTTCATAGCCAGATGGGCACGCCCCTATCCCCACTTACGTCCGCTTTATGTTTCCACCGCCTCAAGCGAGTTGATCCGCGCTATACTGTACCGCTCTCAAGCACGTCGTGCCGATTTGTCGGTGGAAAAGGGGCAATAGTAGAGTAGTGTCCAAAATGAAAGCAATGATGTGACAAGTGGGCTTAAATCTGGCTCTTAAGTGCAATAGTTCTGCAACATTCCCCAGTGCCACTGGATAATAAAGCATGCCGTTATGAGTTTTGCCCCAGATTTTCCATAAGATGACCCAACAGTACACAGATCTCAAATATGTAGTTTTACTTCTAATATTCTCACACAACCATTTTTGCACAAAAGTTTTCACACAACTTACCGTAATGAGTTATTGACAGTGATCATTTTCAGAGTAATCCCCCTGACCATGTGACATGTAGGTCACATGGTTTAGACAACACTAAAAATGATTTATGCAGGATTAAGTCAAATCAGATTTTGCCATCTGACAATATTCATAGAAAAGAAATGCACTGTTATAATGTTTCCTTGGGGTTTTATGTGAAACGTGTTAAAAAACACATTTTATGTTTTCTTCTTTTTGACAACAAACAAGAAAAGGGGTTAAAAAGTGGTTGATTTGAGGTTAAACAGAAATCCATATTAATTCCTTGTTCCACAGCCACTTTGTACTGGTTCTATCCCTTCACCAAACAGTTGTTAAGCGATGGGCCAACAGCAGCTACGCTGTTAAAGGGCTTTTTATGTTCTCGTTGACGACTCATGATCCTATGAGCATAAGACCACAGACTTCACAGTGCTGCAATAGGGGGCATTCCTATGTCTCAGTTTTGCCCAAATTATCTGCAAAAAGTCCTTTGACAAGAACCACAGACTCTGCCACCCAAATTAGCTTTGAATGAAGTTAACTCTTGGTCCAGAACTTTTAACGATAGTCGAGGTCTGTTCAAGATATTGGGTATTAATTCATTAATAATAAATACTAATGATCTTTGAAGTGTTGGACTTTAGAAGCCCCCAGTGGGTAATGAAGCCTGTGGAAACACCTTTGAGATACTGAGGGACCGGGGGGCCTGACTATAGGAGGCACTACAAGTCTTTGTATTAGAACTGATTGAGCTGGTCTGCGCCCCAGCGTCATTACAGACGACCACTTCCACGCCCTGAATTCTTCTGAGGAGACCACTGATGAATTTGTTTAATAGAACGTAAATAATGAATTCCCAAGGAAGAGATTTGGCTCAGTTGTAATTGCCAAAGATCAATGTGCACAATGAAAAACTTCAAAAATGCCCCAGTCAGGCAGTCGGACATGACATAATGATGACTTCGAAGAAATAAAAGTAAGGGGTGGGGGTTCAGAGAGGAGGAGTAAAACACAGAGATGGAGAAAAGAAGCTGAACTAATGAGGAACAAAGACCTAATGAGTTTCGTGAGGAAAATGAAGTGTTTCCAAAGTCGTCTTTAAACTTGGCGAGATGAAACGGGTGAGCGGCAGTTGTTTTTGACAGTTCGGGACAAGATAGGCCACAGCTCACAGAGAGAGGGGTAATTCCCTATTCCTTTATGTTACCCACTTCTCTCCCTCTCTATGTCTCTGCTGGGAGTCAGCTCATCTCTCTCTCCCTTCCCTGACATTGATTCTTGAATTAGACTGTTTCATTGAATAATTAATAGGCCTTTTCCCATGATTGATGATTTGCATGGCTTGAATATTAGCTTTTCAATCAAACGCAGCTTGTTCTAATGTAACCATATTGAAAACATGTCAAACACTGTTTACCCACTTTGTGTGCAATGTTGTCTTGAGTTTTAGCTGCTGAGGCCTCACAATGCTCAGTGGTGGGGAATGGCCTTGTTGAACACTCGCTCAGAGCTCATTACAAGGCCCTGGAGTTCTGACACTTGTGCTAAACATGCATACATATGCACATGCATCCATAAACATGTGGCTGAGCATGCTAATACACAAACTTACACTAAAATAAACATCATTTGTAAAATTACTTACAAGCACAGGTATCCTTGTAAATAAAGTTAACATACACAAAACAGCCCTTAAGTCTTTCTTGGTATTTGAAATACATCAGTTCCACAAAAGAGCCTGTCTTATACTTCTGTAGTGTTACACTGAGTGGCAGCACAGCCAGTTTGGGAATAGATTGTCAGGCATATTGCATCTAACATCTCAGGGCTATATCACAGAGAGAGAACACATCAGTGATGGGAGAGACTCATGCATTAAGATTCCCTTTTAATTTTATTGGGATTGAAGTTGAGCATTAATTACACTCCTACCCTCCCCCACACATCCCAGTCCTGCTCAGGTTCCCTCCCTCCTCTTCTCACCCCCAGCCAAGCTTGTTTTTGTTTGTTTCGCTCATTTATTTATTTCCTTGCCTTACTTATTCATTCATTCTGAGTGTCCGATTATCTCAGAGTGTGTCAGAGCATTGCTTGGCACATGAAAGCAGTTTGCGTGGTGCTATGCCTGTGTTTAGACACTTCCAAACATGTGCATGGTTAAATAATTTACATGAAAACTTACTAATGACAGGCAGTGATCATGTCAAGTCGAAGAAGCCTGGGTGACTACTGATCAGGGACTGAGCCTGTCTCTTCCTGTCATACTCACTGCTACTATTCTTGTGTGTGTATGATGTGGATTTGATTATTTTCTTGGGATGGGAAGAAAATACCACTCCCAGCCTCTTTACAATGTACATATTCCTAATACTTGGTTGGATCACCTTTTGCCCTTTGAACTTCCCTAATTATTTGTGGAATACATTATCCCACAGCGTTTAGTCCATGTTGGCATGATGGCATCAGTAGGATTTTTTGGGAGTACATACATGATGCAAATTTTCACATTCTACAGGTTCTCTATTGGATTGACATCTTGAAAGATGCCCATTGGTCAAGGCGAAGGCTTCTCATCCTGAATCTGGTTCTGCTGGAGGTTTCTCCCAGTCATTCCTTTCCAGTGTTGGTAGTTTGTGCTGCTCGGGACGGGACATTGAGTTGAAACGAAGATTCAACATGATCGAGTGGTTTTCTTAGATAGTAAACTTTTTATCCAGTGGGATGTAATTATTCCCTGACTTTGGTAACGTATTACATTTTAAAAATTTATTTATTTATTTTATTTCCTGTATTAATCCCTCGTGGGGAAATTTGGCTCTGCATTTGACCCATCCTCACCGTAAGGTGAGGAGCAGAGGGCAGCCATCTTGAACAGCGCCCGGGGGGCAGTTGCGGGGTTCAGTACCTTGCGCAAGGATACTTCGACATGTAGCCTCTTGCCGGGACTCGGGATCAAGCTCCGGTTTCCTGATCGGAAGTCGACCTCCTCCCCGACAAACTACAGCCGCCCCGATGTAGCTTGCCGGCACCGGGGATTGAACCCGCCATCTTTTGAACGAAGTGCGATCGCCCTTCTGCTAGACTACGCTGCCCGACATTTGGATTGAGCTGTTCGTATATAATTAACTTTCAATCTTTGCCTGTTTATGTTAATTATACTTGCTGTTTGTGTACAGTTCTGGACTTATATAAATGAACTGTATTAAATTGAAAGGCATGAAAAAGAAAAACAGAACAATTCTATCACCAGTTTAGTTTTGACTTTGATGTTCGAAAACTTTTACTCACATATGCAGTTTGGGCAATTGTGTGACTTTCTGTTTGTCTCGTTTGTATATTTTAATTGTTGCTCCATGGAGTATCTGGGCTTTTTAGTGAATTAATACTTATTTTTAATGTATTTTAATGTGGTCCATAGCCATTTCTGTTACAGTTGATCTGCATTCACTTTTTTCATCACTTTTTTTGTCATTGTGACGAGGTAAAATGACTCTAAATAACTGAATGCAGAAAACTGTGAAAGCTGAGTAAAATGCTTATGAACACAAATAAGAATGAAGGAACTGGAACCAGAGGATATGCAGATCTGGAGGCAGAGCAGAGGTGAATGAAAAACAGTTTAACTGATATTGGGATATGTGATGGTATTAGGCGAAGGTATTAGGCTTACTGAGTCTTTCTTTGCAGATGAATGGAAGGGGGTGAAGGAGCTCCAAGGAACTGATGAGCCAACCAGGGGAGAATTGAGCCAAAGGTAGCAGGTGCGTCCGAAGGAGGGAGATGACAAAGATGGAATCTGCATAGGGACAACTTAGCTTCAAGAGCACAGAGTGAGGGAGTGTCTTCCAAAAGAAATGGGCACAGGACAGTAACAGCCAGGTAAGTGAAGACGGGAGATTTTCCACTTCTGATTACAGCCAGTGGAGTTCACACAGAGGGATGGGTTGCACATGGAGAAAACACTAGAGAAATTACTTCAACAACAGAATCAAACACTGGGAAGATTTCTTACAGTTTAATGTATTTATGAATAAATAGGATACTGACCAAAACAATCGCTGTAAGTGCTGTTGGAGTTTAACAAGTGCTGTGTTTAATAGTGTATAAACTAGTTATACTCAGGTGTGACCCATTAAGTTGCTGCATCTGACTGTGTGGGGTTGTAGAGAAACAACCAGGACTCATCTGAAGGAAAGAGAACAAGGAAAAGGAGCAGAAGGAGAGAAAAGGAGGAAAAAGTAAGGTAACGCTGAAATGAGGTAAAAAGAGAAAAGAGAGGAAAAATGGAAAACAAACAGGAAGAAATCAGAATATAATCAGTTCAACTTTAGGATTTGCTAACACAATAATAAAATGAGTATGACCTATTAGTGAGATGCTGAAGCTTCCAGGGTTTGAACTAGTATCCCTAAGGTGAGAGGACAGTCTGTTTAAATATCTAAGTCTTAATATTAATTCCACTTTTCTCCATTATTAACAACTATGTTGGATCTTCTATCATCAACTCATAATTGGGACATAAATATTAAGTATTACTGCAGAAATGAGTCCATGGTACCACAAACCCTGACATACGAGCTAAAAGAGGCCAGTGTTTACATGTTACATCATCTGATCATGTCTTCACTAGCATAACAGTAACATGGTTAAGAGAAAAATCTTTCTGCCTTTTTATTTTATTAACTGTATATTGCTGCAGAACAAAATTTGCTGTTTTAGCTTGAAGTGATTCAGTTTATTGAAAAAAGCTCAACATTTGACCCTGATCATGTTTTGAGTACAAATTTTCTCTTAAATACCAAAAATTCAAAAAGATCTTTTGGAAATCTTTCTAAATCTACCCAAAATCCAAATATGTCATTTTTAAAGCAGCGCTTTCTAAATGCATTTACAAGTAGATTGATCTGGATATATATTTTTTATCTACTAATAATTAAGTGCTCTTTGTCAATGAGAAAATGTGTTCTTGTTTAAAAGAAATATGAGGAAATAAAGGCTCTCCGATTTCACAGAATCAGTTAGCCACCAACAATGATATTTAATAAAATTCAAACCAGCATCAAACAAAAACACATATAGCACGATAACAACATCCCAATCCTCAGATACTCTCACAATAAAGGCACCTTGAAGAGGAGGGCAGATCCCTGGGGCTTACCAAGTATCTGATCTATTATGCAAAAAATCATTAGGCTAAATTAAAAAGCTGTTTGAGGGTAACAAGATCTTTTAATGAGGTCAGTGAGTAGAAGAGTAACATTAAAACACAACCCCAGAACAGAAACACAAGACAAGAAGAGATATAGGCTTATTGATTATCAATCATCCAGGTCATTATCTTACAGACTCTTTCTCAGTCTCACACACACGCATTTATGAAACACACACACACCAAAATGCACTCAGCTGAAAACCACATTCAATATTCTTTTCACTTCCCTCTCTCTCTTTATCAATCAGGCTGGAAAACTTTTTTATTGTTTCACTAATCATTCTTTAAATGTTCCTCACAACTTCACGGGTCAGTCTGTGACAACTGCAGCAATCAGAACACGTTCTTCTTCTCCTCCTGGCAGCAGCGTTTTCATTTAGGTGTGTGTGTTTGTGGGATTGTTTAGGTTCGTCTGACAGTCTTTACAGAGTTCCTAGGAGAAGACATCAGTTTATTTGGCATGGAAAAGCATTGCTGTCTATTTAATTAACTCTGTTAAATTTCAAGTAGGCTGCGGATCTAAAAATACAACCAAAATGATGTTAAAGAGACAAGATACGGTAAAAACTGACAATTATGTTAATCTGGCTCAGCTTTGATAAAGATATACTCTATTATGTGTCCAGTCTGCCTCCTAATGCTTCAGACTGCTGGTAATAATGTGTGTATGTTTGTGTAGATGCAACTCTGTGGTAGAACTACAGGCTTCTATCTGTTTAACTGCACATATTCCTGATTATATTAAATTCTCATACTCATAGAACTCATTCAGCTTGACATCATGATATGTGCAGGAGTTTACTGTCTTGTTAGACCCTTCTGCAGCTTTTGATACTGGGGATCACGCCGTCTTAATTAATGGACTTTTTGGAGATTTGGTGGGAATCCCCTTTGATGGACAGGGAACATAATCAGGTGTAACCCCGCCTCTCGCCCTATGACTGTGGGAGACAGGCACCAGCTCCCTGTGACCCTGAAAAGGAAAAAGCAGGTTTGGAAGATGGATGGATGGATGGATGGATGGATGGATGGATGGTTCAAATCATGCCTTTCAAACAGAAGTTTCAGCATAAATTAAATAATATGTGGGGTATCCAAGGGCTTTGTTTTGAGTCCAATCTTATTTTCAGGGGTGCACATAAAATTCAAAATTTAAAAGGCGTACCAGATGAAAATTTGCAATGCGTGTTGTTGGTGTACTTAACATTGGTTTGATGGAGCTGCATGAACTTTTACATTAATCAGAGGCAGGGTTCATCATCAAATCAATGAAGAGTCCCCTTGACTTATTTTGTTTGTTTTGTTTGACTGACACGTTTCTCAACCAGAGCCGAGGCACCAGCTGACTTCTGATCAGCTGATCTCTCCCGTCGCAGCACAGCTCTGCATGAGTGATGGATCAAAGTCATGAAGATGTCCGATTTTTGTTATAAACTCCACCGGGATAACCATGTGGTTAAACCACCCATCGCCATTCACTGTCTCCTGCCTGTCAATAATAACCCCCACCCAGCTCTAACAATGCCAGCAACCCCCCTCCTCCCCCACTCCCACATTTAGCACATTAAAAAATATAAGGACCAAGCAGCAACCCTTGGTTCTCCTACACCTCATTGAACAGAAGATCTCCTGCCATATTTAAGCAGATTACATTCAGCTGAACTTCTTTAAAGACTCTGATTTTTCCAAACTGTCTGACTTGCTAAACTGTCAATTACTAACTGGCTAAAAAACCTTCAACTGAACTCAACATCAGCTTAGTTCCTCTGATCAGGCAATGTGGTTATTTAAATACTGCCAAATTAAGATGTTTTTTTGTGGACGTCCCTTGAAGTTCATTTAAAACAACTGGTCTCACAATTCACTCATAATGAACAAATCCAGTTCTTTTTCTCTGTGTGCAACTCAGTGCAATAAAAGAAAGTTGTGCAAAGCAGCAAAAGAAAGGAACAATCACAGGCAGAGTTTGATATTCATCGTTCAATAACTTTTTGATGGAATTTGTGTGACATAAGGCTAAATCCCCTCGGTCAGAGAATGATTCAATTTAGTGTACAATTATTTTTAAATCACAGTTTGAACTATGACTTCATGGCTGCACTGAAATCTCACCAACATTTAATCAAAGGTTCTCAGAAACCGCAAAGAATATGAGTCTTTTAGAAATTAAAGACAAGTTTCAGCTGATATGTGGAGCATGAAATTCTTTTTTTTTTTATTTCAAAGACTTGTTTCATGGCTTATATTTATTATTTTTGCACTAATATTTGATATGATTTATTGTGTTGAGACATCCTGAACCAAAGCTAACCCTTCCTGAAAGCAAATCTTCATCCTCTGCTGCAGCTCTCGTGCCTTGTCCATGTACGTATCTGGTTTCATCTCTGTGCCTGTGTGTGTATGCATTTACAATGTTGATTAAAACCTAAAATAGTTGCCTGGTGATGTATCCAATCAATCCCTCTCACCTCGCTTTGGCCCAGACCTTATAATCCATCTCCTCTCCTCTGACTGACGACCTCATCGGTATCATCTCTTCGTCACCTGGCCGCACTCTGGCAGTGGCTTTCATGTTTCTGTCTGTGTCAGTCAACCCCTTGACCTCAGGGGAGCTGAGTGAGAGGTCTCAACCAGGGCACACATCAAATGGGACAGTTGGCACTATTCAGTCATTTGCAGTTACTTCAGCAGCATTTAGTGCTGTCAGTGTGTGAAGCAGGGCCATGGGTGGAGGCAAAGTGCTCAGAATAATGGAGAATTTGGCTCTTACTGTAGGTCTTCAAATATGTCCTGGCCCTGATCTCTTCTCACCTGCGAGGAGGACTGTGCCAGGCACTGTGTTATTATGCTACAGTGACAACTGTCAGCTGTAGAGGCAGTGAGACAAAGCAGACCAGTGATGACTGAAATACTGAAAGAGGACACACAGTCTTNCATTTCATGGGCTGTAGTGCTCTGAGAGCAACAGTTGTCAGGTGATCTGAGGACAATTACTACAACACCTGCTCCATGCTTTCTATCTCATGCATTGAACCCTGTGCAAACTTAATGGACACATATACGCTAACACAACCACCCACCAACATCACTGTGCTTTTGAAAACAAATTGAGCACAATGTTTCTTTAAAAGATGTATTTCATCATATAGATAATGTGTTTTCTTTGTTTTTGATCCCTATTGACTATGGTCCAGTTAAGAAAATCCCTGACATGGTTTCCACTGTGACACATGCTTTAACCTCAGCTTTTGATTGTGCCTTCAGACCAGACTTTGATTGGCAGACTTGTGACAGCAGATAAGAGCAAGGTGTGTTTGTTTGATTAGGGGCTTGTGTGAGGCAACATGCTGTTAGAATTGGCTTTGGGGCTGTATTCTTTCCATTTGACTGTAATGGAGCACCTCTGCGGCCTAATGATTAGAGGGGTCATAGACTTGAACTCTGCACCAGCTGTTTCTTTCAGTCCCTGTGCAGTTTCAGTCGCAAATAGGAATCGCTTTCTGACATCACAGTCACAGCAAGGTCGGTGGGACCCACACCTCTGGGAGGGTGTTAATGAGTTGCACCCAGCTCTCTTCTTCTGTCCATTTCCATCTGCTGTGCTTCCATGGTCCTGCTCTGTTTCAGAGTCATCACAGAATCACCAGAGACATCCTACAGCTCCTGTTGTTGCAGCTTTTTAACAATTTTGCACACAGGAGATTAAAAAAAATCAGTTTTGTGCTTTGCCCAGCAAGGATGACAGCCAACTCCATGTTTCTGTGTCCTTCAGATCTTCTCAAAGCTGCACTGTAGTAGGCAACCTTCACATACTGTGATCTGAATAACTAGCTCATGCACTGGTTGATTTGTCAGCCAAATCTCTCCCAAAGAAAAGTCACTGGATACAGGCAAAAACCTTTTGGTCCACTGTGAGGAAACAGCATGTGTCTCTTTATTGTCTAAGGGTGAAATATCATGTGCTGCAACTGAGTACTTATACTTAGTCACAAGGGATGGTCGTTTGTAAAAATAAATGGACATGTTTGGAATTGGATTAACTTGAGCATACGAAGGCAGGGAATCAGAACGAAAAACAAAAGCTACAAAACAAACCAAACAAATAAACAAACAAACAAAAAGCAGTTATCAATATGCAAAATCGAGTGATTTAGTATTCCTGTTTTGTTTTGTTTAAAGTGGAACTCGCGTTTTTTGTGTGATACAACAAGGCTACTGGAGTACAGTCATTAGAAATTCATAAACAAAATAATGATTGTACCATATTTATCAGAAGTTGCTATTTGTTGCAAGTGAACTGGTATATATTTAAATATTTTTCTCATCAAACTGGCAGTTCCATAGAGAGTAGGCCAAGCAGCTTTCCTCTCACATCTGCCTTCTCGCTCCCTGCGTAGTAAATTCACTTTGCCTCAATTGAAAGGAGCCGTGAGGTTTTAAACGCCAACCGCAGTTGAAAGACAATACAGTCGAAGGTTGTATGCGACTTTGAAAACTGTAATCTTTTGCTGTTTCTAAAGGGAACACTGACATGACAGGATGCACAGCTCCTAGTCTTGCAGTTTTGTTTTTCTGTTCAAAATCAAAAGACGCTGCTCACTTTATTTGGCCCTAATCAGCATGCAGCTGCTTTGGTGGTGGATTGCAGAGGTGTAAACGGCGCTCTTTTCCTGCACGGTGTTGTACATCTTTCACAAAAAGGCTGCGATTTTTGTAGTTTACGGCTTCAGAAAGAAAGAGAGCATGTCTTGAAAAAAGAGACGTTTATTTTCACAAACCTTTAGCTTTTTTATCTCATGCTAGATGTTTGCTGATCTCTTTTTATGCTGTGGTATTGATTCAGATACTTTATTTATCGCATACTTCACCTTAGAAAACATTTTTAAAACTACTAACCAATTCAGTTAGTTGTGTGTGATCTGGTTTTATTGGTTTTAAATCCCGTGATAAAGTGATTTCAAGTATGATTTTACATCAGCACTTCTTATTTGGTCTCTCTTCAAGCCGTAACATGTCTCACTTGGCAAATATCTAATGACCAGCTTGTCTTTTTTTTCATAGCTCTGTGTCACAGAGTAGTATTAGAACAGCTTGTCTTGATAAATACAGACCTGGAAAATATCTCCAGCAATACAGCTGGACTGAAGAGTGAAGTCAGAATCTGGAGGTCCCTCAACTCATGCCCAGACTAGAAGGAGTCACAGCAAATGAACAAAACCAAAAGTACTCATAAATTAAGAATATATGTGATTTGTGCTTTTTATTTAAATTGGTGTGGCATTTGACAGTTTTTTTTTTCTGATTGCATTCAAGAGTTTGAGCAGAATGTGTAAACACAGTGATTCGGTGTAATGTTTGAAAGATGATGGGAGAAGGAGAGAGTGAAAGAGAGAGTCCAGGGAAGATATAGCTTTTATTTTTTTCCTTTTTTTGGGGGTCTAGAGCTTCTACTGTGCTGCACATTTTTCATTTCCAACTGAGTTGAAAAGATCAGGTAATTGAAAAGGAGACAATCCAGCAGCCAAGGCTCCACAGATGCCAATAAAAGGCTTGAGAGACATTAGAGTATTACACTACGGGCCCTGTCTTTGTATTTCTTTCATATGGTGTCTCTGGAAGGAAAGACAAAAAAAATTAAAAAGAGTTTCATAATGACAACACCTGAAAAGTGTTTTCCATCAGGCTCATTCATCATTGTCAGGGCTGGAGATGAAACAGTATTGTTTCTTTTTGGATGGACATTATCAATAAGGGGACAGTAGACTGGAGAGGCATTGAAAGAGAAGGATGGATTACACTGAGCGAGATGTAGTCTGCTGCTTAAATGCAAAATATATTGAAATGTAATAAAAGTCAGATGTTCAACATCTTCTCTCACACACCTCTTTAAATATTTGGAAAACTTGGCTGTGCAGGACACTTATTACTTTTTGGATTCTGTACGTACTCTCGGGCCACTATCAGATGATTTATACTTCAGACTTATACTAGTGATCTTATAAAAAGTTATGCCCTGCAGTGCAGCCTCCCTGCAGAAATCCACACTTAAAATGTATTAAGTCTAGTAACTAAAGGAAGATAAATAAGTGAATGGTCACATCTGGATGAATGAAAAACTAAACAAAAAGCATGATGTGGCTTAAAAAACAATTTATTTATAAATGGAGTGAATAACGAGGTAAATACACACTCTTTTAATTAACGGTTCCTGAATACCTTGAATTTTAGAACTCCTCCATATTACAGAAGAAAGTTAAATATGCAAACAATTGAAAATTCTCTCAGCTGCATGGGAATGTCAGATGACTGAACATGCATGTCAGACTGGAATTCTTCATATTTTGAATGAATCTCATTTTTCTAAACACACAACCCCCCGTGAAGCCTTCCAAGTGGGATTTGTCCAAGATTAATAGTTTTATGATTTATAGGCTGGCAGCATGTGAGCAGTGCTGCACCTCCAAAACAGCCAGATATACAATTATCCTCTGCTCTTGCCCTATATGAATGCCATTTCCCTGGCATCCTTTCTTAAAAGAGACATGGGCCATTTGTCTCCCTTGCTGCCTCGTCACCCAGGCCGGTAATAAGCCATCTGCTGGATCTGAGCATGAAAGATTAAAATGATATACAGTATGAAAGCTCTCTATTCAGTTGCTAATGTCCAAGATTCGGGAA
The DNA here is from genome assembly GCA_006937955.1 of Pachypanchax playfairii. Lineage (NCBI taxonomy): Eukaryota > Metazoa > Chordata > Actinopteri > Cyprinodontiformes > Aplocheilidae > Pachypanchax > Pachypanchax playfairii. Next base: position 2,943,655 of record SSNP01000041.1, on the reverse strand, counting down.
AGCAGAGGCCAAAGCTGTCATCTCTCTCAGGAAGAGGTAATTATAACTCTTCCTCCGAGGGGCGGCCACTGCCTCCGCTTCAGCTTCACACAGGACCCAGCCCCAGTGCCGGCTGCCACAGGCCAAACCTCATTTAACAGGCCAGAACAATACCCGACCAAATGCCTAATCCCCATAATCCTTTGTATTCATTGAGGGCTGGTCATATGGGCCAGAGAAGAGGGACCTGCTGCTTGTGTCTACTTGTGGATGCTAATGGAAATGTGTGTGTGTCTGAGGGCGGGGGGTCAACTTCATGTCCAAGCAAACGGTGTGATTATTTCACTCACTGTCATTAGGTCTCCATTTGTGCATGTGTGTATATGTGTGTCGAGTGGGGGGGGTGAGGGTTTTGTGCTATCCCTGGGTAATAATAAGAGATTAAAATGAGACACATTCGTTGTGGGTTTGATCTACATGTGATAGATGGTGCAGCGATGATGCAGAGAAGAGAGAGTTAAATTGGCCACACCGGAGGGAATGGACTGGACTTTTCAATTTAAATGTTATTATAACTTAATTTTTAAAAGTTTCTTACATTCCACTGTGTTTCACTGAGAGCCCATTTGCATTATCTGACAAGACATTTACCTGTCGTGCTGCAAATGTTGACATTATTTTCTGTAGTATCAGATTAATCCTCAACTCTTTTTTATCTAAAAATGCTTTGTTGACACTTTGCTCTATTTCACTTTTGTCTCTGACACACTGTGAAGAAATGCTAACAAAAATAAAACAAAACAATCATAACAACATATCTAAAAAAGTTATCACCAGAAATGATCCAATTTTCAAAGTGTATATTTTGATTTGTTGTATCTTTTATATTTTCATTGGATTCCATGAGTTTTAAGTTACTCTTTTTTTGTAAATGGTTAATTTGTTTTGTCAAATTAAACATTTTACTGAATAACACAGTTTTTTTTTAATTAGACCCCTTTATGCATTATTAAATACATCCTTTCTCAAGATTCATTTGCTGAAGTATTTTTATTTTTCTTTAGGCAAAAAATTACTTCATTTGCTCTTTTCTTAACTATATAATTTTCAAATAAAGGTTTTATGTCTACGTGAGTTGACAACATGTATTTTGACCGTGACACATGTATTTGACAAACCAGATCATTATATCACGTTATCTGTAAAAAAGTATAAAAATCAACATACACTATTAGAAGGCAGGAAAACACGACACGTGAGTAAAATATATGGGCTTATGTACAAATGAACCCAAAATACCATAAAGCAGCTTTAGAGTAGACGTTCACTGCAGTTACCATCAAGCATACACTCAAAAAAATGACCCAATAGATGAACTCAGTTTATTTAATGGCAGTTTTTCCACAACAAAAAAAATATTTTGGCTGCACTCAAATTGTGTTTATAACATTTATAAAGTATATACAGTATTTTGGGGTGGAAAACTATCAAATAGAGTTCATCTCATGAGTCATTTTTTTTTAGTGTGAAACGGTTTATTTGATTCTCTAAAACATGCAATACTGACAAATTAATAGCAACTCAACTTACTGCTTTAGAAATATTTAACCCATTTTTACATTGTCAATTTTTTACCTTTACAATTGTCATAATTTTGTAATTTGTTGTATCATATAATCATTATAACAATTTTTTTATTTTTCGTGGGTCAGCATCAGTTAGTTAATGAGATGAAGTAATAAAATTAAGTAAAAGCAATGCAGATTCAAAGATAATCATATAATAAATGTAAAAAAAATTTCAGTATCTGAACTGCACTGAGGGTATTTAACTATATAGTTAAATCAACCAAGCAATAAAAAACTATATGATAGAAATATCATGTAATATCATACGAGACAAATACTGTGAAGGCATCAGACATTTCCTTCAACCTAATCAAGATGCAATGTCTTTTAAATAACTTTCTAAAAATAAAGAAAAATAAATAATGTGAATGTTTAACATTTACATTATAAGCTGTTAGATCTTCATTCTGACAAGTTTTGAGGCCTTTGAACAAAAACAGTTAAATGCCAGTATATAGAGTTTTTTTCAATCACTTTGCAACAATTTTAACAACCTTGATGTCATTTTTCACAACTCTATATACAAAACTCAAAACGGTCTTCACTTGTAACAGAAGGCTATCCAGTGTTCAAAACATTGCATGATGCATTCACATCTTTAAAGACATCTTGCACATGCAAAGATATTGGTTCCAAAAAACAAATTTACTGTGAAATACCGTTGAAACAAAACTCTTGATCACCTAAACACAGGCAAGCCATAGTTTCATTAAGTCATTGTTCATACAATCATTAAATATTGTACAACAAAATAGATGATACAGATTTCAATATTAAAAAATTCAAAGTCTTTATTGTCATATGAACAATGACAGTAGAAAAATGTTTCCTGCACAATGAAACACAAAAGTAAAAACAAAAAATTGAAACAGAAATACAAGCTTACAACTCTACTTTGCAGAACAAAACCACCTTTATGGTACTACATGTACAACACATCTCTGGAAAAGTACTGCAGTAGTAAAGAAAATACACAGTGGAATCAATAAACAAGTTTTGCAGAACAAAACACGTGATGCAAAACATCACAGTGCAATGACAAGATAGATTTATCTGAATCAAAGAAAAAATAATTATAGTAAATGTAAATAGAAAAAACAACACTTTTAAACATCATAATCTGTGTTCCTCAGCTTGTTTGCAATGTAAGAAACAAAAGACTAACACGTCCTCCTTGTCCTCGTCCCACCACTGCTGGATCTCCGTTGTAACCTGGATCACCTGCTGGCTTCATGTCACCATGCTCTTATAATTACATTCATATCAACTCATTATATACTCATTCTACAATGTGCACCCAATCATCAGTAACAAGTTGGCAGAATTGGACGTCAAATTACAAATGTCACCTATGGTTGGGTTGTTTGTCTGTATCCATACAACATTGAGAATTTTGCAACAGTTATTTATCATTTTGAGCAGCTGTATCAATCGATAATTAGATAATTGAAAGCAAATGAATAAACACTCATTTGAAATGTAACGTGTGAATTGCATTTTGAAACAGTAGTACTTTGATGTTAAGTTGTATCAAATTGAACAGGTGATTGTTGTTGAATGAACACATGATCTAATTTTTATGTGTGTTGTATCCAAGCAACTGTAAAAAAAGGGTTAGAGTTTTGAAAAAAATGTGCATATTGATCATTGGTTGTGAGTTTTGTGTCTAGAGTTGTGAAAAATGACAACAAGGTTGTGAAAATTGTAGCAAAGTGAAAGAAAAAAAAAAAAGTAAATAAATAAAATGTGTATATACCATGAAATCTTGAAAAGGCCCTTCAGGGCTTTCTGAGTATGTTTATAACTATCACTGATATTCAGTGATAAATTACCATTAAGTTAAAGAGCAATAAGTTGTTCAAGTCCTCGCAGGTTCCTCCAACCAAGTACTGTATATAGTTCATGGATATAACTATTGTTGTTGTTAGCATAAAGCTAACAATAAGTCATAGTTATGGGAAAGAGAGAAATGGAATAACAGGATCCTGAACACTCATGACTCAGCGATGCAGGTTATACAAACCATAAAAAATAAATCCGGAAAGGAAATGTGCAGATAGATAGATAGATAGATAGATAGATAGATAGATAGATAGATAGATAGATAGATAGATAGATAGATAGATAGATAGATAGATAGATAGATAGATAGATAGATAGATAGATAGATAGATAGGTAGATAGATAGATAGATAGATAGATAGATACCCAGAATATGTTGCATATGCATCATGACAAACGTGTGAGTGACATTTAATGATACGGGCACCTTGAGAGTTTTTATTCTTTTCTTTATCAGATTGAAAAAATAAATCTTTCCTGTCATTGTCCCATATTTTCAACATCTCTAACCTTAGAGAATAAATTCATTATCCATGTAGAATACATAGCTTCATTCACTTATAATCACCAGAGCGCTGGCTGCACGTTAGCAATGGCAGTGATGGTACAGGAGACTTTCTGTGTCATGTGGTGAGAAAATTTTAATTTCAGCTGGGAACTTAACTATCTTGATCCTACCTCGCCCCCTCTGGACCAGGAACGAGGCTGCCCTCCCCCCCATCCCTATATTCCTCTTCCTTATAGCCTTCCTTCTTTCAGTCATAAAAAATATGTCTCTTCATTCTTCTTCTCGTAAAACTGGCCTCAATTATGCACAACTTGTCAATTTAGCTGTTCAAAGAGGAATGACATGGAATCCAGTGGAGAGGGCTGTCTGAAGACATATCTGTGACAGTGACAGCAGGGAGCTTAATGCATGTCTTAGTGGCTGTCCTGTCTCTCACACCCACTCCCCATGTGACCCTTCCTCATATTCTTATTATTAAACATATCTGATAGTAGATAAACCCAGCTAGCAACTGAGATGCCATGATACACACCCCCGTTATATATTTTTACATCTGCCAGCTCTGCTGCTTGCTGCTGGGCTTCATCATTACTTTAGCGTGAATGAACCCGCCTGCAGGACTTTTCTTGACCTCAGACTTCAACCAGCCTGTTGAAATAAAAAAAACATCTGAACTCAAACCTCTTACTGAGCAAACCTTCAAAGCTTTGCTCCTTTATTATTGTGCATTTTATCTTGAATCAATATGTTTGGCTTCAAGCTTTATTACATTTACATCTTTTTCTCTTCTGTTTCCTTCTCACGTGTTTTAAATACGATTGTGAGAGAAAGACCACCCCAGTCCCTGCTGTCTCATTCTCTGTACCTTTCCATGTATTTTCTCCTTTCATGTGAATCCAACTGTACCTTTTCTGTGAGACAATGTGAGTAAATGGTTTTGTCATGCCTCCTGAGTGGATTAAAGTGGCCCTCAATTACCTTCATCACTGACCTTATGAAGCTGGTTAACTGCAAAATCCTTAACCCTAAATGCAGCCATTATACACTCTAATTCAACCTAATACACATGGTGACAAACGCACATTTGTGCTCACAACATTATAAAGGGGGATAAAAATGGGTTAGAAAGATCTGTAAAGAAAAATAGGTTCACGCTGAAATAATGCATTCTGGAAGTTTCCCTTTTTTCCAATTTTGGTTGAGATCAAAGCCTAGTTTCAGTTCTAATTAACCAAACGAATGCAGATCCCAGACCTTCTGGCTACGGGTAAGGCCTTGGAGGGATTCCTCTCTGAGAATCCACATCAGATTTAAATAATTAATATGACACCTTGAACTCCACAGAGAAAGAGGGGCTCCATGTTGGAGTTTAGAACAATGTCACTGCCAAGTGTAATGCTGTTTGTCTCCATGAAAATGAGCAGAAGAGAAAGCAGCCACACTATTGTACTGCCTCCTTGGCAGATCAGGGGACTGCGATCTCCTTTGTCATGCTAACAGTGAGCTTTAAGGGGCCGTTAGTAAAAAAAAAGCCTACGGCCAGGGCTTCTATCCTGGCTAGGCTTGGCCGAGACAAGCTGGGCCTGGCTCTGGGGACTTGGAGCTGGGGTCATTTTATGGTTTTTAATCCTCTTAATCCCCGTTAGAAGGGGCTTGGTGGAGACAAATCCGCTCCCAGAGGTCCTTAGGATTCAAATGCTGCGCTTGAGCAACTGTATCATTTGATAACAACAATGGTGGAGGATAGAGAGAGAAAAGAAGCTGGACAGATGGGTAAAAAAGGGAAAAGAAAGTTAGAAATCGACATCACGATTTAGTGACATAGATTTTTATCGTTGCCCTCTGGTTATTAGTGCTCCTTCTCAATTGTTGCACTCTCAAGTTTGCATCAAGGTGGAGAAACTGTTCTGGATCCAAGACCCAAATGCAGATAACCCATAGTTCAAAATTTTTCACTAAGAATCCTTATCATACCCTGCGGTCTATTAAGAGCTCTTGAATAGTTTGTTGAAAGCACAACAGTCCTTTTTTTAGAGTGGCTCTGGAGCCGAGGATAATCCAAAGGGTCCTATTCAAATGAATACACTCCTGTTAACCTCATCTTGAACAAACTCTCTTCATTATCACTCAATTAAAACTGCATATGTGATCAGGTTAGGGCTGGATAGGTCACAGTCTGTCTGAGCTTAGAGTCCACATAGTCAAACCAGGAGGGAGTTGGGCCACAGTGGGACATGCAAACACTGACTCATCTGGAAAATAGGGCTTAAAGTACACTCAATAATCACAAGCTGTAGATGTAATAAATAATAGACACTTTTTCCGCTTTAATTTCAGAGAAAAGTCCAGTTCCAAAATGCATCTTTTTAACTTTCTGTTTTTTATGGGTGTCACTCTGAAAAGTCAGGACAAGATTAAACCTAGTTGTTGGGCAGAGAAGCACTATTGAAAAATGCTTCATTGCAGACAACGCTTGAGCTTTTCTGTCATTTCTAATTGAAAGAGTATGACGGTTGATGGTTAGGTTGAGTCACAATTGCTCGTGGCTCACCAAAAACCCAAACATAGCCGAGAACATTCCATTTTGAAAAGAATGACATGAGACAATGTGAGTTTGTGGTTAGCCATTTTTGACAGGAGAAACCAAAGAACTGAATGATGCATGGGAAAAAAAAGTAGCTGAGGAAGAGAAAACAATTTAGGAATTATAAGTTTCACTTTTCCTCTTCGAATTCAACTTGCATTAAAATCTTCTCTGCTTATCTTCACGTATCTGAACTAGCTCACAGTTATTCATACCAGCCCTCTCTTCCTCAACTCCTTCTCTGTTTTTCTTCCTTACAATTGCCCACCAGATCTTTCCTTGCTAATGTTTCCAGAATGGAGTATTGGACTAAGCACCTTTAGCGCTGAACCCTTGTGTGGGAACAGGCTAGCTGTCTGTGTTCTGCATATAGCCTGCAGCCAAAGACTGAGCAAAACAACAACCACAAGTCTGGCCTGTCTGCAGAATGCCAGGACTGCTTAGTGGTTGCCAGCCTCCAACACACCAGGGGTACACTGCTGTCATTTGCAGGGAAGAAATGGTCAAGATCCCAAATTCCTCAGACAGGGCACATGTTACTTAGAAATGAGAAGAGTAAATAACTCGATGAGTTTGCATATGTAATGTTGGGCGTATGATGACAGTCTGAAGGCACTTAAGAAATGGCTGTTATCTCTAAATGAGTTCAAATATGACAAATTGAGCCAGTTTCCCTCTCTCATGTGTTAAAAACCTGTTTATTGAAATCCTAATTTCTTTGTAGATTTATACAAACTACTACAACTAGACGCAAGATTTTTAAATGATTACAGAAAACATTTTTTTTATATTTGCTCTCATTTACGTGTCTAATATGTATGATATCATTTAAGGAGTACATCAAGATTTTCTTGTATGTATCTTAAAGTTCTGATGTGGTGGAAGAAAACAAGATTTTTAAATAACTATGTATGTTTTATCCATCATGTAGTTTGTGTTCTTGTCTATAATACATGCGTAACACTTAAACCTGCATAGTTCATACATTCAGTGTCATCAAACCATGAACCCTACAAACATTTTAAATCATTTACCTTTGTTCAAATGTTTTCACAAACTTACATGAGATTTAACAACACAGAATTTTAACTTTAACAGAATAACAAAAATAATAATAAATGATACACATATTATCAGTACAGGTGAAATATTTTTAAAATAGAATAAAAATACTGATGCTTGCTTTAACTAAGAACCCAAACTAGTCTTGTTATTCAATGATGATGTAATAAAACTTGTTTTGCAAATTTCACAGTTTGTTGTTTTAAAAGCCATCTTTTAATTTTATGAGATAAATTACTATTTCAGCTCGAGTGAAGGATTCTGTGTGAAGGATTGTCTGGAATTCTACCTTATAAATTACCTGACCTGGTAACATCTGAGGGTAATAAGAGAACACACAACTTTGTTCTGTAAAGTCAGGTACAAATCTGAAGAACCACTTTTACAACAAGTTAATCAAAAATAACAGCAAAGCTCCCGCCATATTAAAACAAATGGAAGTTTAAAAGTATTGTTTCACTGTTCAGCCTCAGGTTTACACAGATCTGGCCAGAGAAATGTATGACCCATATACTGTATGTTGTTTTGTGATTCTCCACCCTTTGAGAAAGACAAACACAGCCATATAAACTGTGTAATGAGCATAGTGCATGCTCGCATGGATGTATGTTTATGAATAAAAGTTTACATTGTTCTTACCGGGAGTGCAGCTGAGAATGAAAACGCTTGTTGGCCTATGTATATTGATGTGTATTTGTGGGCGCACTGACAGCCTTTGAGCCAGTTCTCGCCTTCACAAAAAAAAAAAAAAACGCTTCAGGCAAAAGCAGCCTCAGCACCCCCACCCCCTTCTACTCCTGAGCACAGGCCCTGCTCTCGCTTCCTGACAGGAGCTGAAGGTAAGCACCAAAGACATCCTGACACAAGCACGTAAAAGCACTTTTGATGCAGGGAAAATGGACCGCTTTGCACTGTACAAATAACAGCAAAATGTCAACAGAATGTGAAGAGTCCGACGGGAGGCAACAACACAAGCCAGGTTCAAATGATATTACAGCAAACAAAACATGAGCATCAAAGGTCTTTAGTTTGTCTACCTGGATCCTCGGGTTGTTTTGACTTTTTTCTATGTACTGAAACCATCCTTTTCTCTATTAAGTTAAAAATGGGAAAACTTCAAAATAAATGACAAAAACACACAAGAAAAGGGAAGGAATAATAGAAACTGGATTTTGAATGTACAGTAGTTTGTAAAAAAACAAAACAATACAACAATTCTCTCCATAAAAATATATTTTCTTAACATTCAAAGGCATCTGAGAGAATTCTTGGGTTTAGAGAGTCTTCTATTCTTTTCCCTCCTTTCTTCTGTTTTCCTCTCTTTTTATCTTTGCTCTATTATTTTCTCATTCCAGTTTTCTTTCTCCTCTCTGGTCTTTTACAATCCTGTTCTTCAGGTCCTGGGCTGATTGGTGCTGGCCATGTGTGCTGGTGGAATCTGCTGCAGCTGATGGTCTGTTCCAGCTCCTAGAGTCTCTGCTCCTCTGGTTGTGTCTTCGACCCCTCTGGAACCCTCACGCATTTAGAAAACCCAACAGTGCATTCAGCGTACAGAGCATATTTTTGAGCCCTTGTTTGCCACAACTCTGACAAAATCCCCCCTGCCACAGTTTGTCTATCTACAAGACAAGACAAGACAAGGCAAGGCAAGGCAAGGCAAGGCAAGGCAAGGCAAGGCAAGGCAAGGCAAGGCAAGGCAAGGCAAGGCAAGGCAAAACAAAACAAAACAAAACAAAACAAAACAAAACAAAACAAAACAAAACAAAACAAAACAAAATAAAATAAAATAAAATAAAATAAAATGGACAACTGGACTTCTTCAAAATATTTCACCTTTCATCCAAAAGGCTTCTTCAGCTCTAATCCTGGTTTGGATGTTATAAATTGTTGTGACCACTGTATGAACCAGCTTCTTAGAGTCACATGAGTGTGTCATGTGTCAACGCCCAAAAGTGCATTGACAACACATCCAGGACGTCACAAAAGAGCCCAAAACAACATCTATTACATTGCAACTCTCACTTGCCTGAATTAAGGTCAGTGTTATCTTATCTATTTACTTCTTCGGGTCTTCAGCGACTTTGCATAATGGATGGAACTATGAATTTTACCCTCTACCAGTAAATCCTGATGGAGATGGTCTGGCCATTGGTTACACACCTTAAGCTTAAGTGTGTTTGGGTTATGCAGCAATCCAAAGAACCATATCAGGTCTGTCTGTGAATGGCCCAACAAAAACAAAAATTAAGGTTTTCAGAGCGGCCTTGTCTAAATCTGGACTTAAATCTAATTGAGATTCTGTTGAATGACCTTAAAAAAGCTATTAATGCTCAAAATTAATCCAATGTGGCTGAATTAAAAGAATTATTCAAAGAAGGGAAAGCTGAAATTCCTCCACAGCAAAGTGAAAAACTCATTGCCTGCTATTTTTGAATCAATCCTTAAAAAGCTTAGCCTTGATTCAAAATTTTAAAAAAGCTACAGGCCAATATCAAAACTTCTGTCCCTGTCGGAATCTTGGAAAAATATGTAGCAGGGCAGCTCACCTCTTTCTGAGAGATACAATTTTAGACAAACGTCAGTTTCACTCAACTGAAACGGCACCACTTTGGGTTTCAAGTAACACCATGTTGGTAAGCAAATTTGGACAATATGTTATTTTATACATGTGAAACATGCTGGAGTGCTTGCCAGGCTGTGACAGCAGGGTTTTCATCATGACTTCTTGTCCATTTGATTGACAAATATGCAGTCCCTCCCCAACAAAATTGATGAGCTGCTTCTCCTCACTTAGAAAAATTCAGAATTCTTCAGCTCTGCAGCTCTATGTTTAACTGAAAAATGGCTTATCTCGTATTCAGTGCCTTATCTTCAGGGCTTTCAAATTCACCACGCAGAGACTCTGACATGGACCTCATGGGGAAGATGAGAGCAGGTGAAATCTGCAAATGAATGTTGGTGTACAGATGACAGTGTTAAACAGAACATGCAGCCCTCATGTGAAATCCATCTTCATCAATGGTGGATCGTTTTATTTACATGAGAGTTTCCCTCGTTTACTCTGATTGGTGTTTACAACCCACAACGGGCCTGTAATAGTGAGGTTTTAAGAGACTTGGCTGACCAGATAACCAGTGTGAAACAAAATGACCAAAACTCTCTGCTCATTGTTCTAGGATAAAGCTAACCTCAAACGTTTACCTGATCAACCAGGCCCTCACGTCTTTGACAGAATACTTTACAAAGACGTGAGGGCCTGGAGCTGAACTGCTGTCTCTCAATTTCAAAGGCGGGCTTAGCCAGTTGAGAGAGAACCAATCACAGAAACCTGGAAGTGACGCAACATATGTGACGCTAAAGCAGATACACACGAGGCGGAACGAAAACAAAAGGTTTAGCGAGCGGAGCCGTAATGGTAGCTACAGAGCCGTAATGGCAGCTACAGAGCCGTAATGGTAGCTACAGAGCCGTAATGGCAGCTACAGAGCCATGGTTAATAGAGGAGAAAAGACGAATATTAATGATAGTTGTCGCTTTTGTGTCAAAAACTTGTGAATACGAGGTGTCATTGCAGACTCAGGTCACGTATTTGACCGCCCCAAGAAAACACTGTGCAAACACAGAAGTAAACACTTCATCCACAGCCGAGTCCGCCATGTTGAATGTTGTGCTCTGGGTGGAAAACGCTAGTTCCGTGTTTTCAGGATGATGCACAACAAAGGTGATATGTAATTGGTCCGCCATAAAATTTGACGTGGAAATGATCGGGTGCGGCTCCGGTGTCAGACCCTTCTGCATTTGAACATAATGCAGGAGGATCTGGTCAGGCTACTCAAACTTTAGCCCCCAAAATTTAGACAGCATGTTACCTAACCCACCAAAGACCAATGAGGATGCCGATCACTCCACGTGCAGCGTTGGGTTTGTCTGATCAATGCATGGTTGCATTGAATGCATCTTCTCTCTACCTACAGGCAGAGTCTTAAATGTGTGAATCCTACAATCTAAACTGTGAGAAGATGGACTACCGAGGCAAAGGAGGAGCTATAGGCTGCTTTGACTGGACTGCTTTTTTTAAGTTGCTACATCAAACCCAGATGAACTCACTGACATTGTGACCTGTAACACCAACTTTTGTGAGGAGTTTTGTGTGTCAACCAAAACTTTACAGACAGGAAGTGGAACAGCTGGTCTTCTGGTGCAGTCAGAAGAATCTAGAACTCAACACTCTACAAAACTGTGGAGATAGTATCAAGTCTGTAATCTGCCAGTCCATCAGGGTCTGGTTTGATTCTGCAACCAAACTTGACAGCAGGTACCCCTCTCACCCAGGATCTAACTTCTTCTCTCCCCTTCCCCCACCTTAATGAAGAAAAAAGAATGAAACCTGTTTATACAGATTTCAAACATCAATCAGACATTTATGGGGGCCTATGCTGTTAACTGTATCTCATGTCCACACACTATATCTAATAATGTTTGTTCATCTTGACATCTGTCTATGTTATAATTCTTTCCGGCTCATGCCACCAGTCAGTCTGTGTTCAGTGTTCCACACATTTGGCCTTAGTTTGATTAATTTAGCATTTTGGTTTCTGTCTGAGTTAGTTTAGTATCTTGTGTTTTTCACTCAGTCCTGTAATTCAGATCATGTCCTGCACCTGTTCCCTGTCATCATACTCACTCTACACACCTGTCTGTCTCCGTATTTAAACACCTATGTTTCTCATGATCGTTGTGAGTTAGAGTTGTGTGCCTTGTGTTACTCTAGCACACACTCATCTGTCAACCTGTTAGCCTGTATGTTGGTTTCTATTTAGTTTTTGATCTATGGATCCTGGACTCTGCCTACTCCCTGTCAGATGGGTCACATGCTGCAGGACTTTGAACTGGGGCATGCAAACTGACTCATACATGTTTTAGCATTTATTCACTGGTTAAAGCATATTTGGGAATGTTTTTATAATGTTGACCCTCACTTTTAGAGTCTTGCAGGGTCAAGCTCTTTTCTAGATCTCTGACCTGTTACAGCTTCACACCCCTGACCCACACTCTGTGGGCAGCAGGCTAAATGTTTTTGTTGGCTCAAAAACCCATTTCAAGACACAAAGTGACCAATCCTGTGAAGCAGTATCACCTAAGTTGTGAAATACTCTCTCTTCTGTACACACTACCTAGATGCTGTGTGTTTAAAATCAAAAAATAGGTTTGTTTTCAAACAGGCTTCATTTATAAAAAGATTTTTGTTTTTAATTCTGTTTTAAAAACTGTTTTTAAATGTACCTTTGTCTGTATTTTTTATATTTTACTCATTGCCTTGAGAAGCACTTTGTGACTGCATATCTGTGGTGCTATATACGTAAAATGTACTTATACTGTATGTATTTACCAGCAAAGTCAAATAATATTTTTCTGATAATGACTTTTTTTTATACAGAAAGCTTTAACGGATTACAAATTAAATCTCAGTTTTATTACATTACTATCAAAAACACTTTTTAAATTCTACTCTTGAAGCTGCAGATCTCTCAGCCTTTTTCCTGGTACAGCTCAGCACCTCCTCCATCTGTCTTTAAGCACAGTTTTTTTTTTTTTGAAATGCGTCTTTGGTGAAGGCCAGAGGTCAGAGCCCAGATAAGATAAGTGTCTGCTCTAACCTAGGGCTACACCTGTAGGTCACTGCAGGGGGATGCTAATCCCTCTGCCGCCTGCTAATACTGATGATCTGCATCTGAGACCCTCTCCCCTAAGAGCATGTGTTTCTGTGAGCATGATGCTGGTGTGTGTGTGTGTGTTTGGTTGCAGGGGCTGACAGATGAGGCAACAGGGGGCCCAGCAACCTGTGTCTGTCGTGTGTGTGTGTGTGTGTGTGTGTGTGTGGGTTTGTATTTCTGACCTCCTGAGGACCCGTTTCCTGACTTTTACTATCTTTCTGGGGTCCGAGGGTTCTTGTGGGGACCGAAGCCTGGTCCCCATGAGGGGGACTCCCCTTTTTAGGGTTAGGGGTTAGGTTTATAGGTATGGTGTGAATAGAGTTTTAGTTAGTCTTAGGGTTAGTTATAGATCAGTAATGGTTAAGGTTAGGAAAAGGGTTTGGGTTAGGTATAAATCTAGTTACTAAAATCAATGGAAGTCAATGGACGGTCCCCATAAGGATACCAAAACACACTTGTGGGTGTGTGTGTGTGTGTGTGTGCAGAGTGGGGGCTGGGAGGTATTATTTTCTTATGTGTGTGTTTCTGTTTATATGTGAGTACAGAGAAGAAGAAGAAAAATGGGAGGTTAACTGGTCCATCTTTTGGCTTCCACCTTCAGACGAGGCCCGGATGCTCAGATCCAATAGTAAATAATTTGTAACCTATTTGCATGAAGTGAAGATCTAGAGAAATGGTAGAAGCAGGTGGTACGACACTCTCCCTCCCTCTCCATGCCTCAGACAGATGTGTCTGACTGCAAACATCCCCCAATCCTCTTGTCCTCTCCTGGGGTTCTTATTCAGTGTGTTGTACGGTTGTCTGAAATAAGAAAAGCAGCTCAAGAGTTGATATGGCTCTGCTGATCATGATTTTTTATTGTTGAATTTGCCCTTCTTTTTTAATCTATTTATATTGTTGGCCTAATAAACAATCCCTATAGATTTCAGAAAGGTAACAGAATATTTTAATTTCAATTTGTTTTCTTTATAAATAGTTGGATTTGTTAACTTTTAAGACAGCATGAATAAGGTCTTTCTTTGCAGTTGTTAGACCGTATTGTGTTTGTTTGTTTATTATTTTAAAGATATCACATTAATGTGACAAATGAGTTCTGACAAAGGTTACCTGCTTATTATCTAATTTTCTATTTTTTAATTTTCTAAGTCTAACTGGTTGATTACAGCGTCACTGACAGAAATAAATAAACTGAAATCAGAGAGAATGGATTATTTAGCACGTTTGACTCTGCCACATTTTTTACTCAGTATTTTTCAAATTCTATATATTATTTTATATTCAGTTGTTTTCTCATTTTACATGTGCAGTATTTACAAAAGCAATTAAATACATTCTGGCCTTTCATCGTGCTGAAGCTTTCATCATTATTTCATACAAAGATTAAAGTTTGTTTTACAAACTTGGTTTTTGGACCTTTTCAAGCAGTACTTAGGAGCTTTCAGTTTAGGTTTATTTTGGCAGCGCCACTGGACAAAAGCGGTATTATTTTACGTGAACGAAGCCTGCATTTCCCATGAGCACCAGCACGTAGCGTCGTAAAATCCAGATACCCCGTCCGCCAGCAGTTGGATTGAACTACATTACATTTCGGTTTCCAGTGGCTGAGTGAATGAACTGTCAACCTGGTGGCCAGTTATTACTTCCATACAAATTTCCGAAAGCTGGCATTAGCATTTTGATTTGAGAATAGAAAGATACTTACTAGTCCAGCAGGAACAGAGCCACGGCAGCATCAGTCGGAAATCCCTCCTTGACTTTGAGCTCACGCCAGCGAGTGAAAGCCGGGTCTATGTTGATTCTTGACTGTCCTTTTATCCGGTTACTCTCCCTTTTTCTATTTTTTGTCTCCTCAGACAAAACGTTTCGTTTTTTCGGGGCTTCTGCCATGTTAGCTGCAGTTGCGCGTAACAGGTCGCATCGAGTTCCGTGTTTATGACGAATGGGGAAAGGGGAAGTGACGTATGCCGAAAAGCAGCCTATCCATTCGTAGTTTTTTGTGTGGCAGGCTGGCGCGGATTAATACACAGGCTATCCTAGGCTGCAGCCTAGGGGCCCCACGTGTGGAAAGGGCCCTCATAGGCCAGTAGATCTTTAACCTTGACCTCTATTGGTCATTACAAACATTGAGGAAAAAGCAGTAGCTGATTGGCTGACTAATTCTTAGGCTAAATGTAGCTGATTGCTCCCTGCGGGAGTCTCCGGACCAGGCAAGGGGGACAGGCCGAGCCGCTGCCGGGCTGACTCTCCGCGCAGGCGGAGCATTTCTTTCCCTTGCTGTGGGGGTTGGACCCGGACCGGCACCCGACAGCTCCAGGGCCCAAAGCTAACCGGGACGTGTCAGCAGCGGTGGTGCCGGTCGGGCTGGCAGGAGGATGTTCGGCGAACCCCACGGTCGTCATTTTTCCTGGTGAGTCTTCTGTTCTACGATCTGTTCTCACAACAAAGCCCGCCCCGTCTCCGAAACAGCGCGAGCGCAGGGTGGACGCGCGCGGTGCAGCCCGCCAACCGTTGAGCTTGATACAGCTGCACGCTCGCGCATCTCAGAGGCCCCGACGCTTCTACGCCCCACCAGTCTGAAGTTCACGCATGCGCACAGAAAAAACAAACATCAACGTCCTCTAAATGTGGTTTGTGTTCTGATGTTTTTGTTGATTTTGTCCTACAAACAAGGTAAGACGTCAATGCGTGTATGGAAAGCCGTTAGTGTATTTATTCTATATCTACTGTGTGGGTATGTGGTGTGTTGTGGTTTGTTTGAGGCTTTAGAGTGGTGGGCCTGAAAAGGGTGGGGACTGAGAATGTAGCTTGCTGCTGGACTCTAGACCCTTCTCACCGGTGTGAGCCTCTTGTGATGGGGGTCAGTTTTAATTTCAAAATAAAACCAGTGACATGTTTACATAAGCCCCATCCCACGTCACAAATGACTGAAGTGACTTTATGCATGTTCTTTAACCAGAACCCATATGAACTCCTGCACTTTTTGTTAGTACGCAGGTAGTTTACTGTCCTTGTGTGCAGGCCCAGCTTAATGCACATGCTAGACATGGCTTGAGCCCAGGGGCCCCCATTGGCTAGTTAAAAGTGTTCTGGGGGCCCCCACTGGTCGAGCAGAGGGTGTGGGGGGGCCTCAGACAAGTGTAGCCTAGGGGCCCCTGCACACCTTAATCCTCCCCTGGTGGCAGGGTTCCCACCATCCTCCTCAAAGTTGTTTAGTGCCAGTGAAAGCGATACAGACCCCCTCAAGCCATGACAGAGGTGTCATTCAACTTGCTGTAAGTCGCCATATAATCACAGAAGTTATGAAACTATTTCATGAAGGTTGAAAAGTTACTTAGTGTTGGTTTAACAAGTACAAATCTTTGCAAAGGCAACCATGTTTTAATAGGTTGGATTTTTAAACTAAACTATTGTTAGTTTTTAAAGCCTAACCAAGTGTTGGTAACATTATAACTATGGAGTATCGATTCCCTAAACTAAACAAAAAGAAAAAGCAAATGTAAAAAGTCTGCTGAAGTAAAAAAAAAAATGAGGTGGAATATAAATCTTCCAAGTGCAATTTAATTTCAGAATCACTCACTAGGGCTGAATCCTGTTTTCATGGGTTAATTGTTCATATAAGGTGTTAAACATGTTTGTAATGATGTCCTGTGTGAGGAAACAGTCTTTGTGTCTAGTGGTTTTGGTGTACAGTGATAGCACGGAAGGAAGAGAAGAGCTGAGATCCTGGTAAAAGGGGTCCCCGGTAATACTACCTGCCCTTCTCCTCACTCCAGAGGAGTGCAGGTCCTGTATGGTGTAAGATATTTACATCAAATTGAAATGTCTGCATGCTGCTGCACATTTACCAAACATGCAGGGATGGTCAACTCCAGGCCTCGAGAGCCACAATCCGGCTAATTTTATATGTTCCCCTGCTTCAACACACCTGATTCAAATCTGCAACCTCTAAGCAAGTCCTGTAGAAGCCTGTTAACGACCCATTCGTCTGCAGCAGGTGTGTTGAAGCAGGGGAACATCTAAAATGTGCAGGATTGTGGCTCTCGAGGCCTGGAGTTGGCCACCCCTGCCATAGAGCAATGCAATGATTTATTTAAACATTCTACATTTCTACATTCTAAACCTGGTCAGGAAGACAGGAAGGGAAACTATTAGATTGAGGACCCTGAAATGAGCTGGGTTGTCTTTTCCAACAGGTACTGAGATCACATTTGAACATTTTGTACTGTATAACATATTGCTACAATGAATAGAAGTATTCTTACCTGGAGTTTTATTGATCATCCACCAAAATGACACTAAAGAAACAGGGAAACTCAACAATGGAGGAGTCCAGGTCCTGAATGGAGGAGTCCAGGTCCTGGATGGAGGACTACAGGTCCTAGATGTAGGAGTCCAGGTCCTGGATGGAGGAGTACAGGTCCTAGATGGAAGTGTCCAGGCCCTGGATGGAGGACTACAGGTCCTAGATGTAGGAGTCCAGGTCCTGGATGGAGGAGTACAGGTCCTAGATGGAAGTGTCCAGGCCCTGGATGGAGGACTATAGGTCCTAGATGTAGGAGTCCAGGTCCTGGATGGAGGAGTACAGGTCCTAGATGGAGGAGTCCAGGCCCTGGATGGAGGACTACAGGTCCTAGATGGAGGTCTCCAGGTCCTAGATGGAGGTCTACAGGTCCTAGATGTAGGAGTCCAGGTCCTGGATGGAGGACTACAGGTCCTAGATGTAGGAGTCCAGGTCCTGGATGGAGGAGTACAGGTCCTAGATGGAAGTGTCCAGGCCCTGGATGGAGGACTACAGGTCCTAGATGTAGGAGTCCAGGTCCTGGATGGAGGACTACAGGTCCTAGATGAAGGAGTCAAGGTCCTGGATGGAGGTCTACAGGTCCTAGATGGAGGTGTCCAGGTCCTGGATGGAGGACTACAGGTCCTAGATGTAGGAGTCCAGGTCCTGGATGGAGGAGTACAGGTCCTAGATGGAAGTGTCCAGGCCCTGGATGGAGGACTACAGGTCCTAGATGTAGGAGTCCAGGTCCTGGATGGAGGACTACAGGTCCTGGATGTAGGAGTCCAGGTCCTTGATGGAGGAGTACAGGTCCTAGATGGTGGAGTCCAGGTCCTGGATGGAGGTCTACAGGTCCTAGATGGAGGAGTCCAGGTCCTGGATGGAGGAGTACAGGTCCTAGATGGAAGTGTCCAGGCCCTGGATGGAGGACTACAGGTCCTAGATGTAGGAGTCCAGGTCCTGGATGGAGGAGTACAGGTCCTAGATGGAGGAGTACAGGTCCTAGATGGAAGTGTCCAGGCCCTGGATGGAGGACTACAGGTCCTAGATGTAGGAGTCCAGGTCCTGGATGGAGGAGTACAGGTCCTAGATGGGGGAGTCCAGGCCCTGGACGGAGGAGTACAGGTCCTAGATGGAAGTGTCCAGGCCCTGGATGGAGGACTACAGGTCCTAGATGTAGGAGTCCAGGTCCTGGATGGAGGAGTACAGGTCCTAGATGGAAGTGTCCAGGCCCTGGATGGAGGACTATAGGTCCTAGATGTAGGAGTCCAGGTCCTGGATGGAGGAGTACAGGTCCTAGATGGAGGAGTACAGGTCCTAGATGGAAGTGTCCAGGCCCTGGATGGAGGACTACAGGTCCTAGATGTAGGAGTCCAGGTCCTGGATGGAGGAGTACAGGTCCTAGATGGAAGTGTCCAGGCCCTGGATGGAGGAGTACAGGTCCGGATGGCGGAGTCCAGGTCCTGGATGGAGGAGTACAGGTCCTGGATGGAGGAGTACAGGTCCTAGATGGAAGTGTCCAGGCCCTGGATGGAGGACTACAGGTCCTAGATGTAGGAGTCCAGGTCCTGGATGGAGGAGTACAGGTCCTAGATGGAGGAGTACAGGTCCTAGATGGAAGTGTCCAGGCCCTGGATGGAGGACTACAGGTCCTAGATGTAGGAGTCCAGGTCCTGGATGGAGGACTACAGGTCCTAGATGTAGGAGTCCAGGTCCTGGATGGAGGAGTACAGGTCCTAGATGGAAGTGTCCAGGCCCTGGATGGAGGACTACAGGTCCTAGATGTAGGAGTCCAGGTCCTGGATGGAGGACTACAGGTCCTAGATGTAGGAGTCCAGGTCCTAGATGGAGGAGTACAGGTCCTAGATGGAAGTGTCCAGGCCCTGGATGGAGGACTACAGGTCCTAGATGTAGGAGTCCAGGTCCTGGATGGAGGACTACAGGTCCTAGATGTAGGAGTCCAGGTCCTGGATGGAGGAGTACAGGTCCTAGATGGAGGGTGGATTAACACCAGTGATCCTCTTTGCAGACCTTGTAGTTCTCTGCAGTCTGTTTCTGCCTGTTTGTTACGGAACCAAACAAACCGTGGTGGACTGGCAGAGCACTGACTCATAACTGCAACACTACAACTTCACCTCCACTAATCTTCATTAACCTGACTATGTTAATTTTTAGACTTAAAGATCTACCATCATTTTGTAACAATGTTTTCAAATTATGTTCTCTAGGATTTTACTCTTTTTTTTTTTTTGCAAACAGACTAATTGATACTGATTCTAAGCAAGTCCAGTGATTAAACACATCAGCTGTCAAATAGTCACACTGGGGTTAGAAAAATGTTTACAATTTCTTAACTTCATACATGTTTACTGGTATGATAAAGTGAATAAATAAAAAAACAGATCATGAAAAATGATTAATAACTAAAGCAAAATCTCACCAAACCTGTTACAAAACATTAGAGTCAAATAATTACAGCCATAGAAGTGAGTCTAAATGCTTGAAGGAAAAAGATGTTGTGGAAGTAAATTGAGAACAAGAATATCTCAATATTGTCCAGCTGGGGGGAAAAAGCAGTGATTGGGTATGTCCTGAGGCTACGCACTCATACTGGATGCAAACCCTGGATCGGAACAATAATTTTATTTCACTTCAGTCACTAAAACACACATCCCTATTTGATGGTTTGTCCCAGGTGGCCTTTTCAAATGATTTTATATGTGATTCCAACCACACAGAGCTCAGAAAAAATGTTTACTTTCTTCAATGAGGCGCTGGATAAAGTTGAGAGCAGAAGCTAAGTGTACTACAGTCTATGGCAGAAGAATAAACATTTTCCTTTATAGCCTGAGGACCCACTTTTCAACTGTCAAGCATTTTTAAATAATTAATCTATTTAATACACACACAGCATCTGCTGGGTACAACTCCCATCCTCCCATTCAAACTGACGAGTACAGCTGCCACTGTTTGGGTTTACTGTACAGCTTTGGAATATGATAAGATGTTCCCCACCCCCATGCTGTAAACTGACAGAATACTATGCATTCTGATGCACACTATATGGACATGCAGAGACATGCACAAACTTGCATGTGCACATAAACTACCGATACTAGTGTGAGATGAAGGGCTGAAGCCCTGAATACGAGTCTACTTTCCCTATATGCATTTCTCCTTTGTAAGCAAGCCAAATGGGGATTGTGTAAATTAAATACATTTCTTTTTCTGGCAGCAGAGAGAAATGATGCCAGATTAAGCCCATGAATATATACATGGGCCTGGGCTGACCTGTCTCCAGATGCCTGATTTCCCTAGAGGGGTGCTGACATGGTGAGGGGCTCCAGGGGTGTGTAGGTGTGTCTGTGTGTGCTTCATGGTGAACCTCAGACACAAGTGAGGAGATCTCCTGAACAGGTCCAAATTGAGCTTAATCTCATTCCACATTGTGCTAGAACAGGAATGAAATTGCACAATTGCACTTTAATCGAAGATCGAACAACCTCCTCCCCCACCCCCCTAACCCCCCCCTCCCTCTTTCTCCCCCCCTCATTTCATGTCTGTTGCTCTGTCTGTCTCTTTGTGTCCTTTGCCTTAAATTTCTTACAGGGACTGGTGGGTATGATTGCCTGTTAGCCTCCATTTGCTCCTCAGTTCCTTTCCTTTTTTTTGGTCTAATGAAAGCATCTAATAATGTCTTTTAGAGCAATCAGGAGGTTATGTGGTTAGAACAAGGGTAATCAAAAACCAATAAAAACCATCCGGATGCCCTGCTTCTTGTTCCTTGATAATTTAATCTTGGAGGATGGTGATTTTGGGAATCCTGCGTTGGATCCATTGCACTGGAGCGTGTCTCCATCAAGTTCAGAAAGTACTCTGTTGGTCCCTCGGGGTTGATTAAACACACAATCATTTGTGCCACGCAGGTGTGTCTGATTATGTAAAGTTAGAAACCTTCAGTCAGCTGATTATCAGCTCAATTAAGGGTATTTACCTCTCCAAGAGTAGAATTACAAAGACATTTGAAACAAACAAAAAGTACTCACAAAGCAATTATATTCAACAAGTTTCCTTTTTTTCCTCCAAGCATCTTACAAATGAAACAGTTTCCAGAGCTAATTTTCATTGGAAATAAAACAAGTATTAGAAAACATGAATGTGATCACAAATGTATAAAAATTTAAGAATTGGATATTGGTATAAATATTTTGTACTTTAATTCAGCTAACCCTTCAGCTGGATAACATTTTGACTTCATGAGATGAAAGAAAAATAATCTAACAAAACAAAGAGAAATGATGCAAAAAAAATGTTTACAAATCATAAATGACATCCCTACAAGCTCTACTGGTCTTTTTTCTATTTTCAGTTTTATTATTTTTCTCATGGGGAGAGTCTGAATATATTTAAAATAATGCCATTTGGAAAAGCAGGTGCAACTCTGCACATTAATATTAGACTTTTAATAAAACACAACAAATAAAATATAGTCCCCCGCCCCCAGTCTTGCTAGTTGTTCTTTCCTAATTGTACAAATTGTGCATGTGGTTGTATGGAAAAACAACATGTTGTAAAACATACACAAGAGTCTAGAATCTACTCCTGTCACACATCTGGAGAGACATTCAGGTACGTTAGCCACGTGTGATGATGTGTTGGTTTGTTGCTCAATGTGATGGAACAAAACAATGCAACAAAGGTTCCCAAGGTGTTGTAGCTAGGGTGGATGTACTCATTATGGCCCATAATGAAGGGCTCTGCTTACTGCTGTGCATCTATTCAGCAACACTGACGACCAACACACACATAAATGCATGCATACACATACATACTCAAGCCAGGCTGCTGCCAGGCTGTCAAGTCCAAAAATAATTAGGCATCAAAATGAGTTTTCCTGGTTTTTTTTGTTTTGTTTTTTTTTTTTTCTTGTTTTATTCATGTTCCGGGTACTCGGGAGACTGGCTAATGCAGTTAACATGCTCTCATCATGAATTTTCATTGCACTATAACATTGGTACATTATAAGAGTAGATGCTGCAACTAGAATCCCATCAACGTTCACACACTGACAGAAGCACACAAACTACAGACACACTGCAGAAAACCCATACATTTATTCACATGAATGCTTAAAGATGCTTTACTGTTCTGCTTTGACACATCTGGGTGATACGAACCAATCAGCCACATTAAAACCCTCAGTTCTCTCAAGCTGAAACTCTGTCCATCAGACTGACTTGTGATGTCATGCAACAACATTTTGACAACAAATCATTTACATCTTGTATGCTGCAAAACGAAATCCACACTGAGGTATATGTACAGGTGATTTTTGAACAACCTTTGTGCTGTGACAAAGCACTTAATCTTGTTTAAGAACATCGTTGCCTTAAAGGAATATAAAGGAATGTTTGTGGTTTGAAGAAATATTGAGATATGTTCTGAAATAACACATCTGGAATCAGAACTTTCTTTGAGATTATGGGAAGAGAATCTGCAGAAGAGAAAAATTCTACACATTCTCCTCCTGTCAAAGTACTTTTTAAAACATGTATTCATCACACAGACAGACAATGTGGTTCATAAAACCAAGCAATGTATCGTATGTGTCTATATTCGGTTGGTCTTCACTTTGAAATATCTCTAGGCTCTTGGGCAATCTAACACCTTCACAACTATTCACTGTGTTACCCACCTACCTACATGACATCTAATTATATCATCTGTAGTTTAGATTTTTTGTAAATATTTTTAAAGAACATTGCACATTAATCAGTGTATAAAGAAGTTAAATGTAAACACATCTGAGTTAGCTGCAGCTGGGATCCAGAGTTTGAAAAAAACAATAATACTTATAAAGCAATTAAAATGAAAGAAACATAGAATAATTATTATAAAATCACAGTAAACATTTTCAAGAACAAATGAACTTCATATTTTATATGAAACTTACAAATGTATTATTTTACCTTTTTTTTGTGAAACTTTCTTACTGTAAAATTATTATTTTTATGCTTCAAAAAAACAATATCATCAATTGTTGTCAATGCAGAATATAACAAGCAATTACAAAGTAGGCCTTGCTCTCAAATCATCATCAAATAGTTGCACAAAAAATATTGTTTTTGTTATAATATGTTATTGCAGTATGCATTGTTTACTTCAATTATATGCAAAGATTTTAAAGAATCTGGTTAATGGGAAGTTGTCAAGTAATTAGCAGCAGAGTCCAAAGGAAATCACTTTTTATAAAAGATATAAATGCTGCAAATATTTTAAATACTTAAATTAATGGAGGATATATTGTAAATTAGCCAGTACTGAAAGCACAAGCTAAGTATCACCAACTAATGAACAATTAGATTTTATATTGGAGGAATAATTCTGTTTTAGTATATGTTCACAAGCAAACTTATATTTGTCTACTTATTTGTAGTCAAATCATGTGCTCACATGTGCTTCTCATAGGGCTCCACATTTGTTAATCAGCTACAACAAGATGTCTGCAGGTGTGTCTGTGTATCTCAGTGCAGTTTGGGATTTCTGATGCTGATTTGCTCATTTATTCATGGCATCGTAGGGTTTAGAGAAGGTGAACACAAATGAACTAGGCTTGGTTCATATCACTGTCTCACAGCAGCAAGTAAAGCATAACCTGAGTTGTTCAGAAATGTGCATAGAACAGTAGCAGTCATTGGCTTACATAGATTATTACATCATAACTATTCATTTGACTTTTAAAAGAGGCCCTTCCATTAAAAACGGATTTTCTGAGGTTTCTGTTGAATATTTTAGCTCCACAGGTGTTCTTACCTTCATAGTGGGTGTGAAAACAGGTCAACAACTTCTCTTTCAGTTTTAATCTCTCAAACTACGCAGGTGGCGATAACACCTGAGTTTGAATGGCCTGTATCTGTTTCGTCACAACTCCTTTGTTCGTTAGTATTTGGAAGTTCCCGCAGTTGAAACCACGCCTAGCATGCTGCTGGCTAAAAGCTGTTAGCATAAGACGTAGCAAACAGGAAGACACGACGTCTGATGTTACCATGCACAGCGGGGCAGGAAACAGTATACCTTGCTCTCACAGGCTAGTTTGTTAGCCAATCAGAGTCCAACAAATTCGAATAATGAATATGAACGTGCTGCTGGCGAAGCCTGACATGGAAGGAGCCGGAACCACCCAAACTTTAATGCAGACAGATTGAAAGGTCTGTTAATCAGTGTTTCCTGATGTTTTTTAGATATAAAATGTTTCGTATTTCAGGTTACTTAAGAAATAACCACAAAGTCATGAAATCTTTGTGAAATGGCCTCTTTAAAGACTGTTAGGATGCAGTTGTCCTGCTTCTTTTGCTTCCAAGGCCTCACATTCCCTGAAGCCTAACTCCTCTGCCATACTTCCTTCCTCTCTCTGCCTTATTTTCACTTTACCTAAAAGAAATGTATGCATGCAACTCTCGGTCCTCTGGTTCTCATGCATAGTGTAAGTGTATTTATTGATTCTCATGAACAGGCTATTGATCTGAAACTTGAACCCATTAGACCTCTATTAGACCCCATCTAAACTTGGTGATGGGACCAGAACAAAATACTTCAGTGAAACATTTCTAAAATTTGGTGAACACAAACATGGAGGAAAAACAGAAGAGGAGAGACAGGAATTTTGTTGGCTCATGTTGTAAAATCAAGCACTATTTACAATAAATACACAAAGAATAAATCCTTCTTAACCTCTGTTTATTTATGTTGATGTCTTTTCTTTTCATTATTATTTCTAATAGATTTATACATTTGCCTGTTTTGTTTGTAATGCTTATTTTTTGTTGGGTTGCCAATTCTAATATTGATTCTGATTTAGTTTCTCTTGCATTTGTTCAATTTTTGGGAATGTCTGAACCTATTTTTTCAGCATTGAGTTTTCCTTAGTGCGTTTGAACGCCCCATCACGTGCAGCTCGGCTGTTCAGTTGGAAGGATGTGGTGGTTTCTTACTTTTTGCTGCTGGTCGTTGTGGAATTACAGCTGCTTGTGTTGAAGACTTGGCGACCTTATGGTGCATTCACACCGGCGACTTTGTCAACGTCAAGCAAAGCTGATAACGCTCCAAATTTGACGTTTGAAGTTGAAGCTCATAACGCCTGCCAGTCAGAGCGCATAGGCGTTAAAGCTCGCAAAGCCTGACCGAAAAAGAGTGCGAAGGCGGGGCTTCCTTTGTTATCGGATGTTCGGAGCTATTGCGGATCATATTGAGACAGTGGCTTGGATTTATTTACTTCATAGATCTAGACAACGTCGATGTCGGGTGCATCAGCGCCGTTTGTGGATACACCCCATTCTTCAGATGCGTTCTGAGTTTGGTGAGTTTAACCATTTGCTCCAGAAGCTACGTTTGGAGGAGGTTGATTCATCTTCCATTTTGGCTGATCCCGCTTCTTTCCGGCTACGTGCTGTGACGTCTTACGTCACTACGATGAGACGCTCTGATTGGTTGACATGCCGCTTCAAGAGCGTTATCAACGTCAAAAGTTCAGCTAGCTGAACTTTGAGCTTTTCTAGCTTTTCAAGCGTCAACGCCTGAAACGCTAGAAAAGCTTGAAAAGTTGCCGCTCATAACGCTCACAAAGCTCCGCAGAGCCGTTGACGTCTGTCTGACGCCCGTCCACCATAGACTTTACATATAAACTTGCCGCTTATGAAGTTGATGGTTGGGCTGGTGTGAATGCACCATTACAGACTCACATGTGACTCGCTGTAGAACCGGGAAGTCTGGGCGTGTAAATAATGATTACGGATTAGCTTTTTTAAAATGACAGAAACTAGCGACCACCCAGCCGACTGAGATCGAGATCTGTTACAATGTGACTTTATTTTCAACATCGGTGGGACATTGGACTGTTGTGTGAGTATTTCAATGTAAAATTCTTACATACTGTACCTTTAATGGTTATAATTTTGTTGCAGTACAGTATTTCTTTTTATAGTACTGCAAGATGTACATTTACGCACATATATGTACATACAGTACATGTGTCCAGACAGACATTGGGCCTCTGGCCAGAAGTTCAAGAAAATTGGAAAAGTTCACAGATGGACGTGGAAAAGTGTGTCCAATGGAACCTCTTGTTTAAGAGTTCCACTCATGTAAAAGAAATATTGTCACACAAAACTAAAAAGAGCAGAAAACAGAGGTTGCCGTCTGTAGCGCCATCTTGAATGATCTTCATTATCATTTAGTGAACAGATATTCTGCAAATTTTGTTTACCTCTGATAAAAACTTCCCTAACTTCAGGAAAAGGTACTGTCTTCACCATTAAAGTCCTTCACCTTGATGTTCCACAATAAGCAAGCTTTATTTATCTCATATCAAATGCTTGAAGCATCAGCACATTTTTAAAATAACCACCTGCTGATGCTACACCAATGAACACTGTAATCTTGTTTCAACAAGTACCAACACTCCTAATTAGAAACACTCAATAAAAAGTGTAGTGCCTGAAAAAATCTCTTAGAAATGTTAATATGTTCACACTGACATCCTGAAGGGAATTGCTGCTGATCAGGAGGCTTGTTAAGTAGTTTTTTTCTCACCATACAGTATACACTGTACTACACACCAGTTTTCTCAGTCATAACTTGGTGATCTAGATATAATTCAGCCCAGTCTCATTTTGTGAAAGTAGTTCTTTAATTTGCCCTGTTTGTCTGTTGATTTATGTTCTTGAACACAAGTTTTCTGACGTTTACACACACTGATGCAGCACTTCATATTTAAACTCACATTGTATTAAACATTTAGCTCAGTCTTGTTTCAGGATACTTCCACATGTGAAGAGAGGCTGGAGATCAAACACCTGACTTTCTGTTTGGAGGAAAACAATTTAACCTATTCAGTCTCGACGGCCCTAAAGTTTGTTGGAAATTTAAACGAGGCATCTATGATCCTGATTTTGTGGCAAATTTTGTGCATTTAGTGTACAGCTGTATCTATTTTAGCCTATAATTTTAAAGCCTGTTGTTTAGTTACATTTAAACCACTTAATATTTTGTGGTTTGTTACAAACATAATAGCTTGGGTTAATTTAGGCTCCGTTACAATGTCCTATTTACTACAGGTTACACTCTAAAATGTGACTCATTAAATTAACTTAAATTGTTTGATGGCAGTTTTCCCACCCAAAAAATATACTTTGGCTGAACGCTAATTGTGTATTTTACATTTCTACCAGTTCCAGCCAGAATCAAACATGATATAGATAAAACAAAAAATATATCTATGTGGAATAACATTACAGTAATGCTCACATTTCTAAATTTGTGACTCTGGACAAAAATATAAATTTATTTTGTAATAAATGTATTTTATATTAGTGCACAAAGATTCCCATGACATTTTTTGAATACCCAAAAGCATGAAGTTGAGGCTGACTTTTGTTGTTAACTGATTTTTCCTCCATCACCACCAGAAACTGGACATTTTCAGCTTTTACATTTTTAAAATTTCAGTTTAGGCACAATATCAAAACAGAGCCAAAAAAAAAAAAAAAATCAAATAGTTTCATTTATACAGTTTTGTTAATTCTGAATCATCCATTCACACAGATGGAAGAACACCTCATATCTTTTACAGAATTAAATGAAAATTGTACACAAACTTTTGAAAAATATATTTTGACACCTTATCATACAAACATTGTCTGTGAAGTCTAATTCATTCTTAACCTGTTGAACAGTGATATGCTAAATATGAAGTATTTTTAACACTTTACAGATAAATTACAAACATAAATTTACTGATCCAGAGATTCAAGCAGACTGAAGAGAAAAAAAAATGATTGCCATATCCTCAAGTCTGGTTCATTAGACTGAACAAATGTCAAAATATAAACTTGTATGTTTTGTGCAAACTAAACGTTTTTGCCCTTCAAAATGAAAATTAAAGGGTTACTGCCACAAAGTGAACCAAGGTTATTAAAACAGTTGTGTGATAGGAAAAAGGATGGTCTTAGAAGGTTTAAATAAAATGTAAAATCATTACAAACGAAGGAAGACGATCCATAAAATGTTTAAAAAAGGTGTAGCTTGATGCATGAATTTGCCAAAATTCTACTCATCGTCTTTTTTCTCCGGCTTCTCTGACCACTCATTCCGTTCCCCCTTTTCCACTTTCAAGTTGTCTCGTGTGTTTGTTCGTATATAGAGCTTTGCCATCTGCCAGACAGGACTGCAGCATTAACGTTCAGAAAGCCTTCATTTCTCTGGCACAAAGCTGCAATGACAACATCTGCCATGTTTCACTCTGATCTCTCCATCAGTATGAATAAGTATATTGCCACGATTCTTCAGACTGTCACTCACTCCTCTGGGGAGACGCACACAACACCCTGCCTTATTATCTCTGCTGGGATGGAAACCTTCAAACACAAATGCAGTTGTAGATTCACAGGCGTACAAACACAAACACAGATAGTATAGGATGTGTCTGTCTCTGTCATGTACACACCTAACAATTTGCAAAGATGGAGATCAATAAATGTACTTGTAAAGGTTTAATTTACATCTCCACCAAATTCACATGTATAATTTAGAAGATCCAAATGTTGTAATATAAACTATAAACACTAAAAGTTTACTTCATATTTAATCTAATCAGTCTCACCAGGTGAAGAGCAACAGAAAAAGGCTGTAAATGTGTGAAAACAGTACTGACCAATTTACACCATATAATCAATTATGTACACAAATTATTATGATTGCTGCAAACGATGGAGTCAATAAGAGACAAAGAGCAGCTTCTGTCATTATTTTTTTAATTTATGTAAAGATTTTCAAATTCTTCCTGGGATCTATTAGAACCACTTTCCCACTTTGTTAAAGAGGCCCTTCCATAAAAAACAGTTTTTCTGAGGTTTCTGTTGAATATTTTAGCTCCACAGGTGTTCTTACCTTCATACTGGGTGTGAAAACAGGTCAGCAACTTCTCTTTCAGTTTTAATCTCTCAAACTACGCAGGTGGCGATAACACCCAAGTTCTTCCGACTCCGAACGGCCTGTATCTGTTTCGTCACAACTCCTTTGTTTGTTAGTATTCATCAGCTCCCGCAGTTGAAACCATGCCTAGCATGCTGCTGGCTAAAAGCTGTAGCATAACGTAGCAAACAGAAAGACACAATGTCTGATGTTGCCATGCACTGCGGGGCAGAAAACAGTATTCTTTGCTCTCATAGGCTAGTTTGTTAGCCAATCAGAGTCCAGTAAACTCGAACAATGAATATGAACGAGCTGTTGACGAAGGGCCGAAGCACCGAAGGGCTGAAGACAGATTGAAAGGTCTGTTAATCAGTGTTTCCTGACGTTTTTTAGATATAAAATGTTTCATATTACTGGTTAATACTTAAGAAATAACCACAAAGTCCTGAAATGTGTATGAAATTTAAATGAAAATACCTCCAGTATCTGATGATCCATTAATTGTCATGTTCCAGCGTTTTTTATAGCAGGACCCAAATGCAGGAGCAGACAATATGAGATAAAGAAATATAATTAATAAAAACAAGGAAAAACACTGGCGGAGCAGCGAGACTTACATAGGCTGGGAGTGAGGAGGAGGACGAGCAGAACCAGGGAATCCAAAACACATCCAACCACGAAAACATAATCCGTAAGCAAAGGGAAGACTGATGGAGAACAACAGATACCAAGAACAAAAATCCCCGAACAAAGACAAACTAACCACAACTGACTTAAATACAAACTAACTGATGAATAAACTCAAAACACCTGAACTAAGGAGGAACAGGAAGAAAACAGGAAGTGAGGACACATGAGGAAAGAAACAGGTAATACAACCAATGTCAAAATAAACGCAAAACAGGAAGACACACAACCAGGGGAACGAAACAGACCATAAGAGGAACGGGAGGACAGGAGAAGACACTAACCCAAAAATAACCCCATAACCCATCCTGAGAAACAAAACCCCAAAACCAATCAATGGAATGAAATAATAAAAAAACCACTCAAAAATGAAACACAACCCCAGAGTCATAACATTAATGATTATAAATTCCCAATAAATTACCAAATCTAAACTGACCTTTATTTACAAATTCTGTTTGACCAGACACAGTGTGAGGAACATTATATGAACATGTCAGAGGGACTTCACTGTCCTTGTGAAACTTAATAATGACTGTTTTGATTTACTGACAATGTTTTCTGTCCTTAAACATGTGTTTAGATCATGGAATCAGATGTTGGTATCATGTGTTTAGTGCATTTGAATTTGTTCAGTTCGTGCTTATTGGCAATGAATTTACTGTATGTGTCAGTGAACTGACCTGAAATACAGCTGTTCAACTCCAACTCACTTCCTCTGTTAGATCCCTTCATCTTGCATGTCACAATAAAACACTTCATTATCTCCTCACCTGTCATTTGTATTCAAACCTTTCTTTTCTGGCATTAAGCAGCTCAGTTTGCCGTCTCAATCTTTCTTTCTTTGTCACTCCATCATTCTGCTCACAGTGTCATTAGCTGCACAGCAGTGATAATCTCTTAATTTGAAATAATTATTCAAATCAAAGATGTTTCATCAGGTAGAAGCTTTATTATCTGTCAGCTGAAGTAGTTTTAGTATTCTTCATCAGACTGTTGGTTCTTGCTCAAGTAGTATTGTGAGGCACATTTGGACACTGGAGTGAAAATAAAGACAATAAATATAGTTGCAAACAGCTTAAAACATCTGAGAAAGAGCAACTTTATCAATGCTATGAAAATAAAAACAGTTAAGGAAAACAGAATAAAAAAACTCATAAAATAGATTTTCTTTAAATAACTTGAGTGTAAAAAGAGACACAATTCAGTAAAAAGTCAAACTCCATTTAATTTAGGAGTCAAGATACAGCATCCGAGCTCCAGGCGCTTTAACAAGTAACATCTATAATGTGAACAGGAAAAAAACAGCAAAAAATAATTAAAATAAACTAGAAGTCACTCAGAAAACACAGACCTCCATCAAACAGCTCACTCAAACTGTGATCACTCAATAATAACAAATCCTTCAAAGATGTCTGGATCCTGACAGTGATCAAGATCATGCCCAGAAATCTGCCAGATTCATCCTCATGCTATATCCTTAAAATTTAATTCATATTCAGTCATGACACTTTGAATTATCACATTCATCACTGAATCCATTTTAAAGAGGCAATTTCACACAAATTTCATTACTTTGTGGTTATTTCTTAAGTATTAGTAATATGAAACATTTTATATCTAAAAAACATCAGGAAACACTGATTAACAGACCTTTCAATCTGCATTAAATTTCAGGTGGTTCTGGCTCCTTCCGTCAGGCATCGAGCAGCAGTTTGTTCATATTCATTATTCGAATTTGTTGGACTCTGATTGGCTAACAAACTAGCCTATGAGAGCAAGGTATACTGTTTCCTGCCCTGCTGCGCATGGCAACATTAGACATTGTGTCTTCCTATTTGCTATGTCTTATGCTAACAGCTTTTAGCCAGCAGCATGCTAGGCGTGGTTTCAACTGCGGGAGCTGATGAATACTAACGAACAAAAGAGTTGTGACGAAACAGATACAGGCCATTCAGACTCAGGAGAACTCGGGTTTTATCACCACCTGCGTAGTTTGAGAGATTAAAACTGAAAGAGAAGTTGTTGATCTGTTTTCACACCCACTATGAAGGTAAGAACACCTGTGGAGCTAAAATATTCAACAGAAACCTCAGAAAAACTGTTTTTAATGGAAGGGCCTCTTTAAAATGGTAGTCTATAAAGTCTGAACCACATGTTTAATGAAAGAGAGTCCACAGAGGAGAGCAGTAATACAGGCTGTGGTAGCTGAGCTGAAGGTCCCGGCCTCTTACTTACACTGCAAATTGAAAAGGAAATAAGAATGACCTAAAACAGGAAGTTAATGTTTCTGTGTGAGCCTGATTTTGTCAGCAGTGATCACTCTCTCTTACTTATTTCACCTCACTGAAACATTCACACACTGGTTGTAGATTTAGGCTGTCCCAAGAACGGATTACTTCTTTATGCCTCATTTCAACTTGGAACTGTGTTCAAGAGAAAGTCCATGCCGCACGGACTTCCTGTGGAAGTTCACATACTGTGTCTTACTTTTCTGCTTCAGGATACATTAAAGCGTGTGTCATGCTATCTTTCTAAAAGGACTTTTATTATGAACTGGTGTTATTTCTATAAACATAAAAGTCCTTTCAATGCATTATACAGAAAACTCAATACTCTAGATTCAAAGTCAGTTGTATAAAAACATTGTAATCAGCTGTAAATATTAATCAGATTCAGTGTGTCTGTAATCACAGATGTTGGTATATACATGTAGACTGAAATATCTTTTTCTCCTAACTCAAACTATTGTTTGATCATGGTTATGGGGTGATATACTCCCCTCCTCCACCTTTCTCCATCCACTAACAGGATGGAGTCTGTGTCCTCCTCTCTCCCTATTTATGAAAGAAAAAGTGTGGTCGAGCATGAGGAAGGTGGGAACCCTTTTGTTTAGTCTGAGCTCCATCACATGCTCCTGTCAAACCCAACAGTCAAGCAGACGGAGCTGTGACAGGCCCACTAATCTGACATCTCCTCCACATCACAAAGCCATCACTTCAAAGCAGTGTGAGCGGCACTGATGGTGAGCGACTGACGCTGCTTCTTTCCTCTGACAATTTTATTGGTATCTTTATATCCATCCTCCAACTTGTTCCACACTAGAAGTCTAGAGGTGATTTGGGAAAACGAGTAAATGGTCATTTGATGTTTTTTTATACACAGTTTTCAAAAAACTAAAACCCTATTTTAAAAACACTTCACACAGTTAGCAGAACATCCCAGAGCATTTTGTGAAAAACAAAATATATTAATTTATACAAAAAATATTTTAAGATTGTTTATACAATCAACTTGTTATGAGGTACCATATGAAGAATAAGTACAGAAATAAATTCACCAAGCAGTTTATAAGACCAAAGCACTCGACAGATTCAACTATCTTTATCAGATACTCATGTCAGTCAAAAATATATTACAGTTTTTATATTATATTTTATATCACAATTTGTAGACAAATTAAAGAATTAAATATATAATATACACACTACTTAAAAAAGTTTGAGATATTTGGCTTCTGGGTTAAATTTCAGGATGAACCTAAACTACACTCTAACATTTCCAGGTGACCTTAATGTGACCTTCTCCAAACCTTTGCATGTTCATGTCCAGCTGTTCAATGACTACGTTTACATGTACACCTAAATCAAGCTTTTGGCAGAAGTCGGACTAAGGATTAGCCCCCTAGCGAGAGCCGTATCCCAGTTTACATGGTTTACATACATACTTTGACAATCGACAATTGAAAAGAAGTGCGCTCACCCCCACTACCGTAGGTGGCGCCATGCGACCCTTTGCGGCGGTGGGGCGTTCTTCCGGTTCGTGTCAAACAAATAAACAGTTGCGTTAGTGAAAAAATACAAAATGTAAAATGTACTGATCTTCCACTTATGCTTGAGTTGGCCACCATCTTCGTCTTCTTCTTCGCTAACTTTTTTGTTGTTTATCGCGGCTCTGCCGCCGACGTCATTTCCTGAAGGGGCGGGCCAGATAGCTCGACTAAGCAGCGGAGCGTTTACATGTAGAGGCATAGGCGCCGGTCCCATGGGTGTTTCGGGGCCCTAGCACCCACTGTAAATGCCGAGCACCCCCGGGAGATGCTGAGTTTACACGTGGGATTGATAACTTCTGTTTGTCTGAGTAAAATAAAAAAGTGAAATAAAATAAAGGTTTCAGTCAACTTAAGTGTCTAGTGTATTGCCTGTGTGTAATAATGAGGTGGAAGTAGCGCTTCGCAGGTCAGCTGGGAGCTCTGCGATAAAACTCGCCCCGGTGAGCTAGCGTGCTGAATTTCATTGGCTATTGATGTGGATGGGGTGGACTATGCAGCACTTGATATGTCTATGTGCAGCACCCACTGGCAGGATCGGAAATCGGTGCCCCTGTGTAGAGAAATCCGACTTTGAATCGCATTATCTGGGTTGCTTAGTCGGACTATTTAAAGTCCAATTCGGTTCGATATCAGTCCGACTAAGCTGTTTACATGTGTTTCAGAAGTCCGATTCAGTCCGACTAAGGACATAATTTGAATTTCTCTGGCTGCATGTAAACGTACTGAATGTTTCAGAACTTTTTACACAACTTGTTTTCTCACAAGGAGTTTGATGACTAAATTCACAACAGGTCTTTGATCCATAGATCAGCCCATGATTTCCTGGTTCAGTCAGAGCTGGTATTTAAGCAGCTTCGTCATCATGCTGTTCACATTCTGACATCATGAGATCAAGACCAACCTAACAGCTGATCAACAGTATCTCGCCATGGCTACTGAGCTTAAAGTGTCACAGAGTGTCATCAACAGGTTGTTTCAGAGAGACTGGAAGAGTCACAGAAAGACAGAGAAGTGGACATCCTTTGTCCATGTCCGACATGTCACACCATTTCTGGGATCAGCTGAGTCTCCATGTAGAGGCTCATTACTCTGAACCATGAGTGTGATGTCATACCCCAGCAGACAACAAGTCGATTTGTGAACATCAAGAGACGTCGTTGTCAAGCTGTAATTGATGCTGATGGTCACATGACATGTTATTGAGACACTGAGATGTTTTGTTGTGATTTACTCACCAACTGTTGTTGGATTTTATTTTTAAATAAATTGTTTAAGAAGAAATCACCATCACATGATAAATCCTTTACTTTCATAATGTGATGTCATGTCATAGCACACTTTTTATATTTTCCATAGATTTCACCTTTAAACCAAATAACCCAAACTTTTAGAGAGCAGTGTATAAAAAATGTTTATATTTATGACGTTTTGTATCTGCACTCTATCAAATCACCTGAAGTCCTCATGTTCTGGCAGCATTTCAGTTCACATCCTGTTTTCTGGGCCTTTGTGTTTACTGACTTGTCACCTTGTTCCTTGTTTCCACCTTTATAAGTAACATTTTTTTTTACTCTGTTGTGCCATGACCTCCGTTAACTGATTATTGGAACAGATTCTGTTTGATGACCTCAAATATCTGATTTTGAATAAATAAACGAATAGATAGACAGACAGACATGCAGACAGGCAGGCAGGCAGGCAGGCAGGCAGGCAGATAGATAGATAGATAGATAGATAGATAGATAGATAGATAGATAGATAGATAGATAGATAGATAGATAGATAGATAGATAGATAGATAGATAGATAGATAGATAGATAGATAGATAGATAGATAGATAGATGGATTGTTTGTCACATCCTGTCATCCACTAATGCTTGTTTCTGCCTCCTTTCAGTTATTTATTGAACATTAACCTTGGTTCTAAAAAAATGGGGAGATCATCCAACTATTATTACTCCAGCTACAACTTGTCAACCACTCAGCTTCCACTTACCTGCCTCCTCCTTTGGTTTCCATGCTGCAGTTGTGAAGGAAAAATGTTTCCTACCAGCAAAAACAATTACCTGCCTGCTGCGCTGCTTTCCCACTGACTCACTGGTAAATCACTTTTTTTCTTTTGATCAAAAAATTACTATTTCCTCTTAAAGTCACTGATCCCTCTGTCTCTCTTGTAAAGGTCCTGTTGTTGAGTCTTTTGAAACACTGTGACTTTCACATTATATCCCATCACCTTTTCACCTTTTTATTGTAATTCATTTCTTTAAACAACTGATCACCAATTCCTGTCCTCAAGAGCAAAATTTAGTTTTTTCTCTGCTCCAAAAAAACCTCATTAAAATAAACCAATTACTTCCTCTGCATTCTATCAGGTTGTGCAGTTAATGACCTATTTATTGAAATCAGGTGTGTTGAATCAGAAAAAAAAACATCTCAAACATTCAGGCTGTCTGCCTACATGTAAAAACAAATGTAAAAACTCTAAACAGTAAAAAGTTTTTTCTAGAGGAAAAAATGGCATAATGGTTGAATTATGGTCTTTGAATCAATCATTTTTGGGTTCAAACATAATAATGAAGAAAAAATCATTTTCAATCTTCTAATTTATCACCAAAAATGTGTCGACTCTTCTGTATTTATTCTTTAAAGTAAAAGTTTACTTTTCTTAGATATTTTTTGGAACAGCTAGAACAATCAGGGCTCAACTCTAAAAACTGTGGAGATAGCGGTGGACGTCAGACGGTGGCTCCACCCCTGTCACCCATTATCATACAAATCATACATGGTGGACACATCCAGGTTTGTGGGGACTACCATGACTAAGGAGGCCCACTAGAAACTCATCTCACCTAAGATCTCACGTTGCCTTTCCCCTCCAGACCACTGCACACCAAAACCACAAGATGCAAAAACAATTTATTTCCCCATATTTAATATCTAAATGAAGAAATAACTTATTCTTTCATGAAGCTAATTAAATGTCATTTGTATAAACAAGTTTCCATCACCAATAAGTCATTTATATATGCTGCTGACTATATGTCTACACATGTCTCTTTATTTTTACATATGTCTATATTCTAGATCTGTTTCCTGATAATTGTTTTATTTTTCTGGAGTAATCTGTCCAATAAGTAAAGTGCAAAAGGAAATCAGAACCAAATTCACTGTGTGTGTAACAAACTTACTTAAATAAACCCGATTCTGTTTCTGATAAGAAAAGCTGCAAAATATATTAAAGCTGCACACCTACAATAACTGACAGTAGGGATTGTTTAAATTGATGTTAACCAAACAAACTACGTCATATAAAAGCTCAACCTCCTCACATTAAATCCTTCTTTTTTGTTGTGTACCATTTACATTTTATCTAAACCGGTTACACATGTGTTGATAATTTCACCTCTAAAATAATCCTATGAGTGTCATCTTTTTTAATCCAGAAAAGCTTGTTGTTATCAATTTAGTTCATTTATGGCGTGTCATTTTTGTGCAGATGTTTTAAGAAGAGACCCAGAGTTGACTTTGTTTCTGTTACCAAAATCTTGCACCACTCAACCCAGTCCATGCATTAGTCAGAAGACTGCAGAGCCCTATGTCAGTTTTTCTACCTTCACATCTGGAACCACACAAACTGGGTTCCAGTGGAGCAGCTGGAGGCCAAGGTTCTTGCCCAAGGGCAGGTCTTATTGGTTGCAGCAAGAGGTGGCAAGTATTGCTTCACAATCTTCAACTACATTTACAACACTGGGGTGAATTTACAACCTTGCTGCCACAGCTCCAAACGATCTGAAACCCTTTCAAAACAAGAGTCACGTCTCTAAAATGTTAGTTAAAACAATAGTATTTCAAGCCACAGCACATTTGTACAAGTTTTACTGACTCTATTGTGTGATTATGAGATGTGTCAGAAAGTGAGATCACACTCACCAGTTTTGTAGGTCACATGTGATCTTCCTCATCCAGATGGTTTGCCAGATGCAGAGTTGTCAGCAGTCTGACGGAGTACGCGCTGTACCTGCATACAAAACCAAACACAACCCCCCCACTGGCATTTCTAATAACACACTTCTTGATTTAGGTTTTAGTAGAAACAGTTTGACTTCAAACAAAGCAGTCTGGGATGTCCGAGAGTTTAAACATCTCTCATTGAGTTAGTCAAAGGTTTTTCTGCTCAGTCTTCAGTAATAGAGTTAATGTATGTGGGTTTTGGGACTTCAATGAGGTAATGGTCTTGTTGCGCTCTGAAGTGCCCTAAGTCCATCCAATAATGTAAAACAACACTAATTTTAGAGAGCTGCTTCATCTCTGCATGTTAATCAATAAACTCATTACCTCTGGTGCTTAGTGAAGAATTCCCTGATGTCTGCTCACTGAAGTAGACAGAAGAAGAGGAGAGAGGAAGGAAGGTGGAGATGAGGGGGAAAGGTTGATTATAATTACAGATTTTAGCAGCCTGTGCCTGAGTATAACCTGCTCATTACAGTGAGCTTGTGTGTGTGCATGTGTGTGTGCATGTGTGTGTGTTTCGGCCCTGTAGCCACAGAGCTCCCCAGTTTTTCTTTCTGGAGAAAGCAAAGAACAGCCGACACAAGTGGCCCATTTAGAACATAAACACACAAAAACCTGTTATTTCAATTGACCTTCGCCACATCAAGTTGTCAATGATCTCAGCTCTGTACTCATCGTCGTTTTCTCCTTCTCCTTTCTCTGAGGCGGCCTGCATGGTAATGAACTTTTTTTGGTTTCGAATAGGTGAAAGAGAGGAGCAGTGAAATGAGATGCCAAGATGTTTAGCCTCCTAGTGTTTCTGGTTGTGGGTGAGACAGCCAGCAGCGTTTATGGAAATGGACAGAGCTCAGGGAGGTTTAGAGTCTGCTACTGTTTTCCCCTAAACTTCCAACAGCGGCCAGTTGGGTACCGCTCTGACACATTTGCAATTCCTTCCTCAACGATATTAGCAAACATTTATTTTTCCTCCTGTTTAGGGTTTCCTTTGTCATTAAACAATAACAATCTCCTCAATTAGCCTACAAAGTGGGTCCAACCAAATTTACGGTTCCGAATGTGAAAATATGAGCTTGTGTGTGCTTGTGAAATCTCAGGGGTTCTGGATCATTATATTTGTCAGTGCTGTGTTGCATTTGTAACCAGTAGGCATCCCTGGCCTGCTTCTGCCTTCTGATTATGAGATGAGAGGTGTTTCTGATTGACTGAGCCATCGGCTGTCACACTGCACATCAATTAGCGTAACTCTCTGAGCTGTCGCTGTTTATCCACATACTCCAGAAGGCACGTTGTGTTGAAAATTGAAACCAACAATTATGAATGAAAAAAAAAAGAAAAAAAAAACCTCCTCTTTCTGCATTCTTTCTGAATTTATTTGATTTATATCGCGGCTGACTTGAGCTGTGTTGTCCAGCTTCATTTGGTGATGGCACTGAATCTTTTGGATGCCTCCTTTTTTTACTCTGAATGTGTTTTCAGGACAAGTAGCATCTCTGAAGAGCTTTTGGCAGAAGCAGTCATCTGTGAGATATGGTGATCAGATAATGTAATGT
This sequence comes from Pachypanchax playfairii, assembly GCA_006937955.1. Classification (NCBI taxonomy): domain Eukaryota; kingdom Metazoa; phylum Chordata; class Actinopteri; order Cyprinodontiformes; family Aplocheilidae; genus Pachypanchax; species Pachypanchax playfairii. The sequence continues at coordinate 2,904,011 of SSNP01000041.1, read as the reverse complement.
CACAGTCGTTTTCTTGGCTGTAGAAAAATGAGTTTAAACGAGCAGAGAATTTTAAATCGTACTTTTTGTTTACACCTGTCAAGGTGTGAATAAAAGGCAAGGTAAATGGAGGTAATGGAATTTAAAGGTGCGTCTAAACTCACTTTGAGGTTTAAATGATGCTGGGTCCTCTCATTCTGAATCCATTAATATTCTGTTTAATACAGCTAAATGCAGCTAACAGTGTTTGACTCCAGGAGACAGTCTCTGGGCTGCCCATGTTTGTGCTGCCAGCAAATCTACAACATCAAATCGACCAGATAGGGAGGCCCTAAATGACTGTGACAGGCAGTTTACAGTCAGTTAGGATGTTTTTATTTTGCCATAAAGTTGCATTAAGTCTGTAAACAGCAGGATGCAGATTCACTCAACTTTACAGTCTTGTTGAGCTCAGCTAAGTCCGATAAATTCAAAACTGAAAGCCATAGAGAAAGTTCATTCATAAAATGTAACAAAATAACCACCTGGATCAACTCATTAAACAACCTCCTCCATGATTAGGTTCAACACAACTAATACTCAGTGCAATTCAAGTCAGTTTATTTATAGAGGCCAAATTCATGACAAAAGTCATCTCAATGCACTATTCAGAAACAACACAGCCAATGCACATCAACAGGTCCAGATTCAAAGCCAACTGTCTACAAACTGCTTAATTCAATTGTAATAGATCAGTGAATTTTAAAATGCTAATTAGTAAAGTGTTTCCACTTTAAAGAAACCAGCAGATTGCACTGAATCTTTATGTTGTAAAGATCACCATACACTCTCAGAAATAGAGGTATGAGACAAGAACATTTTTGTACCTATAGGTAAATTTTTTTAAATGTTCCTTTAAAAGTACAATATTGTTCTTTAAAAGGTCAGAAATGCCCCTTTGAGGGTTAAAATTGATATAAAGTACAAATTTGTACCATTTCAACTGCACCTGCAACCCTGGTCAAGGCTGGTTAATCTCCATTTTATTAAGTTTCTTCCATCATTTTCAATATTATGTTTCAGAATGTTGGTTTTAGTCTTCAAAATGTGGTGTAATTTTACAGTTTTAGTGGAACAACTTCATAAGGTACAAAAATGGACCTGGACTACAGAGTACACCCCTAGAGACAAGAATTTGTACCCTTCTTGTCAAGTCTAAAACCAACATGTAAACCATAATATTGAAAATGATGGATGAAAATGAATAATATTGAGATTAATCTCCGTCATAAGATTTCTGGACCCACCAACCAATGGAATCTGCCTGAGCTCCATTGCCAGGAATATAAAAGCAGTTTGGTTCACACTGTTATTTTTAAAACTTTTTTCTGACTAAGAACAGATCCGATCGAAAACCATCATCACATCCAGTTCGGATCAGCAACAAAATTCCTTTAGAGCCAATTTATTCAATTCATTTTAGTTTTATTTATATAATGCACCAGTTCATAACAAACTTCATTTTTAGGCATGTCACAGAAACATTAAGTCCAGTTTACACCAATACTCCAGTTTCAAAGGTTTATATCAATTGTAAATAATAATCAGCTTCAGTAAGTTATGAAATGTCAATCAATAAAAATTTTCTGTCCAAAGAATCAGCGAGTGCAAACTGGAGACAGTCTTTTAACTTTAAAAAGGCTTCTTGTGATCTATGAATTTCACTACAGAAAATCTTTATTTTTATGATAAATTAAAATAATCTGATTTTTTCCTTTTTAAAATATGTCTTTATTATATCGCACAATTTTTGAAATGTACAGATATTTATATAAACTGTATGAAAAAGCTCTCACAGGAAAGGGTTTAGTTACAGGAATTGCTGCTATAATGAAATTAAAGTACACTCGATAACTTCTGTTGAAGTGAAGAGATGAACTCCTCTATCTTTTATTTCTAGTCTTGGCCTTGTTCAGAGATTTGTGGGCTGAGGAAGCTGGCACTGTTGGGACATCTGGACACAAGTGGGGAGCATCTATACAGGCAAACTACAGGGACAGCCGTGCCAGAGAAATAGGCCCCCATGATCTGACGCCAGTGTTATGGTAATTTGATTTGTTAATTCAGTGGCCCTGTTTGAGAAAAATCTGCCACCAACACCTGTCACCATTTCCAAAGGCAAGGACACAGATCCACTGTGACACTGGTTTCATTAAATAAACCAAGCAGGTCCTCTATAATAACATTTGGTGGAAGGTACCATCAATTCCTATACATTTAGATCACAGGAATTAGACATGACACTGAGGAGCTGCATCTGACTGCTTCACAGGGTGAGGCTGTGTTTAAGTGTTGCTCATTCTCAGTCTTCTGCTTTGTTGTTTGTGAATGAGAGTGTGAACCCAGCAAGTGTATTTTCACTCTGTCTCCCATAGCCTTTCCACCAGGCAAGATGGCAACTGATGTATTTTTCAGACATAGTTCCACAATCAAAGAGGCTCTTGTGGCCTTTCTGATGCATCATGTAAATTTTATAAAGTGGGTAGCAGAGGAGTCGGAAAGAACAACTGCAGCTCTGAAAAGCCCAACGTCTGTTTGCCTTTTACTCTGACAGGCTGTCTTTGCTCCTGTCTATCTTACATCCTCTTCACTTAGTCGCTCTTTTGTGGATCAAGGCCGGTCAAGGAGCATCTCACCATAGTGCCCAATGTCAGACAGAGTGCGTGAATGTGCCGAGATGTCAGAGCTCAACCAGAAAATAGAGAGAGAAAGGATAAATGTTAAGCCTCGGAGTTGGTCACAACCACACAGAGATATTCATAAGTCATTTTTTCAAATCCAAGTGAATTCTCAATTCTTTAAGGGTCAAGTTCAAATCCAGTTTCAAGTCTCTAATGACTGAAATTAATATTTTCTCATCAGATGTTTGAAATTAATCTTGCTTAGAATATTCCATTGCTATGTTATGAATTCAATGGACTATGGACCCAGTTTAGCAAATGTAAAAGTAATAGTCCTGTGATGTCTGAGCAATTGATGTCTTCTGGGAATTTAGAGAAAGCAAAACCAGTTTAAAAACTGACTGCTCACAAATAGGTCTGGTTTTTAAATTATAATCTACTTTAATGAACTAAGATTAGATGCATTTTTCATTCACAAATGTAACAAATGTGTTTTCCCTTTTTTAAGTGAGTGTCTGTGGGAATAATACATGTAGACTTTCCATATAAGAGTTAAGTTGATAATATGTGAGTATTTAAAGACATAATAAACATCCATCCATCTTTCTGAACCTGCTTCTTCCTGTTCAGGGTCGCTTGGGGCTGATGCCTATGTCCAGCGGTCATGGGGCGAGAGGCGGGGGACACCCTGGACAGGTGCTTGTCCATCGCAGGGCCACACAGACAAACAACCACTCACACGTAGGGACAATTTAGAGTCACCAATTAACCTCTTGCATGTTTTTTGGAATGTAGGAGGAAACCAGAGTCCCTGGAGAAAACCCACACATGCACGGGGAGAACATGCAAAGTCCATGCACAAAGGTCCCAGCTTAGATTAGAACCCAGGACCTTCTCACAACAGTTCTACCAACTGCGCCACAGTGCAGCCCGACGCAATAAACATAGATTTAATTCCTAAACTGAATGGGTACTCAGCTAGTCTACCAATCCTCTCCATTAACCCCATGTATGTTTTCAAAGGACATTTGATGTTGAAGTTGAAACTCTCCACAGCTTTTCTATTTCCTTCTTCAGACTTTGGTATTTCTCGAGCTTCTCAAATTTCTTCATCTTGATATCGCCTGGCTGCTGCCCTTTTCTACTTTTTGTTGACCACCACTGTGTCCGGTTGGTTAGACATCATATGTTTTTCCATCTGCATCTGGAGGTCACACAGTTTTTTAGCCCAGTCATTCTCTACCTCTAATGGTGGAGCCTCCCACTTTGACTACAGACCACCAGCCTGTACTCATCACAGATGTTTCTGTACACGATTCCAGCCACTTGGTTCTAGTGTTCCACTCTGCCTGCCTGCATTTTACATCCTCATGTGCTGGATTGTTTGGCATCTTTCCACAATGAGTGGAAAAGGAAACATTGTGGCATTAACATGGTCCAGGAAATAACATTTTCCACAGGACATGAGTAGAGGATCCTTTGCTGTTCCAGCTAGAGGAGATTCCATGGAAATCACAACGATGGCGTCTATCACAGATGGATCACTTACTAGAGAAACTGTAGAAAACCACAGGTGACACTTAACTGAAGTATGGTGAGTGCAGGGTTTAAATATTTCTGCAACGGAGTGGTGATAAACCAATTACTCCTAAGTGTGACCCAATGTGTTACTTTATCAGACTCTTACAGCAGGCAGGGTTATAGTGAAATCTAACAGGACTCACCAGGAGAATTGCCAACAGAGAAAGATGAAAGAAGGAAAAGCCAAAGTGAAAAGAGGGCACTAGAGAAGAAAGAGGAACAAAGAGAAAGTAGGATGGAAAGTCAAAACCCCCTGAATCCTAAAACAATGTGCTGTACCATTCAGGTCTCATGATGCTGGACTTAAGCTGAAAGCCTTCGTATATTGTGAGGAGCTTTCTTGTGTTGATATTAGTGACTTCTAGCACCTCCTTTGGTCAGGTTATTATACCAGTGGGATACTTGATTACAGACAGGGCCTATTTGTTGATGACTTGGACTTTGTTCATATAACGGGCTCTTCAGAACTTGCCTGACTCTTTGTTGTTACTTGGTTGAGACTGATTTCCTTGTGGATTCATCCTGGATGCCATTTGAATTCCAAGGTATTCGTAGCTGTCACTCATGTGCAATATGTTATAATCAGGTTCAACTCCTTCAGTTGTGATTGCATTGCCTCTCTTGGTTATTATTTGATTGCAAGTCCAAATAGCAGTCCAATGTCTTTGCTGTTTATCCTGGCGAGGTGGATATGCAAGTTGATGTCTTGTTCATTTTTAGCACACAGCTCGACATCATCCATGTAGAAGAAGTGGCTAATAACTGCTCCATTTTGGAAGCAGTGTCAACAGCCACCCATTGTGATGATCTAGTTGAGGAGGTTAAGGTCAATGCAAACACCTCACAGAGGACTTAGCATACCCTATCCTAACTACCCTATTGAACATGAAACTTCCAACTTTCTTCCGTGAGAACACGGTGATAATCAACTCACCAATGTGCAACTTTAAAGACATTCCTAAATATTTATTTTAAGGTAAAATATAGGCTTCAATGATAATTTTGTTTTTTCAATATCAGCCTTAAATCAAACCTTTTTTGGTTAAACTAAGGAGAAAAAAATCAACAGGTAAAAATAAGTTCTTAGTCACATGCAACTTTTAATTCTCAGAAGGCCTATTGTAACATTCAGAATTTAAGAAATGACTCATTATTCCAGTCATATCCAACAATTAGACTGTAATCTATTTATTATTTTGAAATTAACAATAAATAAAATTGCATAAACCCATATTTTCACCTAATAAATCTAACCATGAAGTGTCCAGTTGAGAGGTGTATAATAACAGTATTTTTTTCCATCATGAATTGAGGCTAATGCATGCTTTGTTTTGTTGTATCATGCATTATCCCCATTCATTAATATCAGGCACCAATTAAATGGCAATAAGATTTTTCTGATTCAAAGTTCAAGAGTTCTTACAGTATTTTTAAAATTTGCACATGCTTGTGCACAAAATGCTCACAGATAGTATTATTCAGCTGTTGACCTTTTTTCCTAGAAAATGGGAGGCATTACTTTCATTTGAAAGGATAAAAACGAAGAAAAAAAAATGTTTCCCAAAAAAATCTGAGAGAGTGAAGTGTCACAGCTGTGGCTTGGCACTGTCAGCTTCACAGAGGCTTTACCTCCCAGTTTAACCAGTTAAACTTAGAGCCAACAGTTCATCTCTGCACCACCTCATGTTCTCAGCTGCCACATCTCCCCACCTGCCGCGGATGTTTACTGCTAAATATTGATAGACATCTGGAGGGCCATTCGCCTTCCTTCAAACTTCAGTTTTCCAATGAAGTAGGCCCAGCCCATCACCTCTGTGTATACAGACACTCATCCACGTGCACATGCACATACACATACATAAAAATGTGTGCCCTGGGGGGTGGTAGTGTTTGGCATCTTTGCAATGCAAGGCCTTTGTCACATTAACAAGCTGGTAGAATGAAGAAAACCTGGCTGTGGTGTCAAAGGCACAATGTTTTTGGAGATCTGCAATTGTGAGTGTGCCTCTCTCTTAGTGGTTAAAACTTTCCCGACTAGGCCAAGTCTCAGCTTCAAGCGCCGTCAATTTAATTTTTTTTCTTACAGAGGATTCTTTCCATCTTGTATCACCCACGTGCCATTATTTGAGTTTGTCATTTAGAGTGTTACTGGAGGCCTTGGAAGGCAAAAGCAAATTCTGACTGAATTGTCAACACGTATCAGCAGAAGTGACAGAGTATCACTAGTTCTGTTTTCACCACAAGCCTCTTCATGCTGCAGCGAGATCACTTGTGCAGGGTCACATTAGAAACATGTGTTGTGTGAGCACCATGGAGAGAATGATCCTCCATCTTTTGGAGAACTCAGAGCACATTACACCAGGGCTTATTAGATACACACAGAGAAGAAGATACAGGAATAAAAAACAACGCTCTTTTGTCTCTGCTTAATTATTCATGTACAGAAGGGATGCTCCCTCTTCTTTGTTTCTATCAGCTGAGATATGTATGATAGTACAGGCAGTGTTCAGTGTGTGTTTTTATTTATTTGTAAATATAAAGAATATCAGTTAAATACACATATTTCTCTTCTGCATGTGTGTTAATATGTATACATCATGATCGGATGTGATGTGGCCGTCTCAGACTCGGTCCAGCCACACTGAAAAGAGCAGTTTTTCTCCACAGTCCAAATCAAAGTGAGGAAGGAAGCAAAATGATGATCCCTGCAGGTTCGGCTGATGGGCTCTTTAAATCCACTGCAGACAAAACAGCAGCTCAGCGTCGACCCTGCCCCACGCCTCTAATCGCCTCAAATGAAGTCGTGAAGGAAACATGGGCTCTGCCAGCCTGAGTTATCCTGTTCTGGAAGGTGCAGCGGCACTTGTTTGTGCAGAATGTCTGGCAATTAAAAATAATTGGGAAGCAGGTTTGCTCGGGAATCTTCCAAGAATGCCAGTTATGATCTAATGAAGCTTCATTAGGCATGCTGAAAGCTGAGAGTGCCGTATGACAACGGCAATTAGCCAGGATCATAGGCAAAAAATAATCATTAACAAAAAAATACCTCAGCCAAGATTAGCTTTTCACTTAATGACCAATTCATTAGCTAATTGATTTCTTATTAGTTACAGGCAGAGACGACTGTTTGGGGTGCTGGGGCTGGTAATTATCACAGCATTTACACCATTAGTCAATTGCCCAATTTTCAAGGAAAACAACTTTGGAGGGGAGCAAAAGCTGGAGGCTTTGAGCCAATAGGGCTATTTGGCTCTTTGTCTTTTGTTGTCTTTCCTCCTTTTTAACTGAGATAAGAATCTTTGTCAGCTTATGGGTTATTAATTGATACCTACTGAATTCTCAATCATGGCATGTTACCATGTGTTTGGTGCCTGGAACTATATAAGATAAGACGGACAGATATAAAGATGGATGAGAGGTGATGAAATAAGAAGAAACAACATCAAGAATTGCACCGCAAACTTTTTACATTTCACATGTGACCTGACACCTCTCAGGAGCACATCTGTACTGCTTGAACCGATAAATTAGGTGTGTCAAATTAATCAAGAGATAAAGGAGATTACGTTTGGCCTTCGGCTTGTGAAGCTGCTGTGGTCTTAAGAGTTCTGATTTACAGCATACAGCATAGATAGATGAGGAGTGACAGGTGCTCCGTGTCAAGAGCAGCTCGCCGAGCTTTTAACTAACAACTTATAATGACTGCTAACAGAAGATTTAGACACATTTTCTCACATATGAAAACAGAATAATCTTTTAGAATTTAATCTGATGGCTTAATTTAGTTTTCTAAGGCTACTGATTGATTATCTAATTTGTTTACAGAGTTATTATTACATTATTTTTCTCTACTATTGTGTAATATTGTAAAAAGTAACATTGTGAATGTTTCTTGTATTTTAAAAACAGATTATTTTTGCTATTTGTCTCAGTTCTGCTTGTCCAGCTGCATCTAAATACACTGAATTTACAAAAGATCGCTCACCTTTCACCAATGCCAAAAATTCCACCTCCCTAACTATGCAACAGTGACAGCACTCATCTGTCTGTCCTGCACACATCCCAGATGTCAAAACAGAGGCACGCCGTGATAAGTCAAAAATACTACATGCCAGTCTCAGCTGTGCTCGGTGTCCAAATGTCATCTAAACATGTCAAACAATGTTTAAAATCTACAACAAAAAAAGCATTACACTTGGAGTTTGTCTGTAGTTGCAGGAGTTCTGGCTTCTGTCTCTTTTGAGGGGAGATGAAAGATTCAAAGAGATGAGATGACAGACACGTCTGATAGAAGAGAGGCAAAGATTAGACCCATCAAAGCCTGTCTTCAGCCAACAAACACAGCCTGCGGCGCATGCTGGATCAGTCTAATACCAAACACACTGGTGCCCCTTTCCTAAACGGGTGACTTGGTGCTCAAGATGCTGTCGTTTTACTGTTAAATTCTGAGTATACAAGGGAATTTAAAGATCTGTGCATCAGATTAGAGGGTACACATATGAAACCAAACACATTTGGGGACTATAAAGTTTTCTTGCATTTCTGTTTGATCACACTTGAACATTTAAACATATAAAAACAACCTTTTTCATCATGTTACTTTTCTAATTCTACAGCATCTGTTCTCCATTTATCCCTCCTTTGTGTTCCTGGATAGACCGCTTTTCTGTGTTTTCTCTCCATCCATGTTTACCCCTTGGTCTTCCCTTGGAGCTTCAGTTCTGTTAATTAATTCTCACAAAACCATTTATCAAGGACTCCTCTTCCTTCAATGCCACAACATAAATAACTTTCAGTATAAGATGCTGTTTTCCATCCCCTTCTGCTTGCTGTGCGGTGAGCAGAAAAGTCTCCCTCTTTCCAGACCAGGCTTTAATTGTGTGATTGAGAAAGTGTAACATCACTCCATTAAAGGCCGTCTGGCTCAAATGGCCGCCCTCAGGCTGACACCAGAGGAACCCCTTATAGCCCGCTGTGGTAAGACACGCACACACACTCAGACACACGCGAGCGCACACACATGCAAAGCCACTGACTTAAAACAGACACTTATTGCAAAATGGGCCTCATTGGTCTCTGAAGACGTTGTTAACATGTCTATAAGATGGTTTCCCTGCCAAGAGGGAACTTGATCCATCTCCACATTTGCAAAATTAATTTTTATTACAAGCTGTGACTGACTAACGCTGCCCAAATTGGGATTTATTTGCTCCCACAGTAATTTGAAATGGACAAGAGAGAAGGATTAAGTGAAATGTGTTTCAAACTGACTGCTTTATCCTCATCTTTTCTCCTGGCTTCTTCCTTCCTCCATTTCTTTCTTTCACTTTTTACTAGAAGATGTACAACAGAATAAGATAAGCCTTGATTAAAACTACAACTGCAAGATTTTTTTTTTTTCTCAGCAACTGAGGTCATTGTGCTGAGTCCCTCTCCAAAAAACCCAGTGATGCAAACTTGATGTAACAATATGTGCAAAAAAAAAAAGGTTCAGACATGTCTAAATAATGTATAAATGATACATCTTGTTAGTCTTGAATCGCAGGTTCAGTTGTCTTCTTGTACACCAAATGATCAATGTCTTCCTATTATCCTCATGCAGTCTCTCCAGTTCCATTTCCAATTCTCCCCGCCTCTCCCAAGGTCTTTCATCTTGCCCTCTGGGAGCCAAACAAAACATGGTTTTCTCCGGCAAATAAGGAGCTAAAACGCCATATGATCAGCTATGAATTATTTGAATGCTATTGATTTGTAAAAATTGTTGCATTTCCCCTGAGACTCTGACCATAGGCACAACAGCAGCTGTTAAGAAAAATCTGTATTTTTTAAATTTGTTTGTTTTTGGCAATAACAGAAACACACCTGTTTTAGGCAAATAAGTAGCTTTAACTGCAAATAAGCTCGTTAAAAAGGAGAAATATTTGAGCATATGTTCGATTTCATTCATACACTGTCTGAGGATTACTGTGCTCTCCATGCAAATCTGCGCTGCATTTAAGGGTATACTGTCAATTTCATGCTTTCTCTCTCAAACTAGAGGCCTCAGTGCCCTGTGGGTAGATAGCAGTTAGAGAATATGGAAAAATAACAACCCTAAAAAGAGGAGCACCATATTCCCAAAACATCCTAGCTGAGTGGGAGCTAATGTTCACCGTATTGTGGTATTTTCATGTTGATTTTTTCTTTTTTTTTTTGCCCTGAATGCTTTATTTAAATGGCAGACGAGGCGTTTGAAGACAGAACAGCCTGTAGTCTCCATGGACTGTTTCAGCACTGCAAAAGGACCCAAATGAAGGCAGGAGGCAATATAACAACCAAGGAGTTCCTCACACCCGCAGACAAGCCAGAGGACTCTAATAAACACACACACAATCACTGCCATTAACACGGCAGCAAGCTAAAATCTTCTTGGTCCTCATGGGAAAAGTTTACATTTTTTTCTTACCAGAGGAAGAATCCAATTTTTCTTTCTCTGCCCACGACCACATCTGTACAGCATTTCTGCAATGCAGAATCAAATTTAAGGAAACTACTTTATTACTTTTTGTGTGTGTTATTGTTATTTGGCTGTGTATATAAGAAAAGTGGATGATATTATGAAGATAAGAGAAGCTTTAAAAAGACTTTATGTTCATGGAAATTTTGTTAGCAGCTGTAGAGTTACAAAAGTTTTTTTTTTTTAAGTCAGAAGTTCAAAGGTCACTGTTTCTTCTTATGGCCATGTATGACATTTGACATTTGTGATTGTATTGATGCAGCTCAGATCTGATCTCTCGCTGATAATTTGTAAAGAATACATGCATCAGAAGAAGTAACTTTTTAATTTACTTATTTTATGAGTGGAAACATTCTTGGCACCCTTCCAGGAGCAGAGAGCCACATTTAGACTGCCTTTTTCATCGATGAAGGATAGGTTGAAGTTGTGACGTTAGCTCAAGTGAAGACTTGTGTGCAAAAGCAGGAGACAACTGCTCAAAGCCTCTTTATGTTGATTTTTTATGTGTTAAATATGGATGCTGACTGACTGGAGGGATTTAAATACATGCTGTCCAGTGATCTGCATGAAGCTTTATTCTATATTTTTAACCCGAAAGAACCCAGACCCATTAATTCTTATAAAAAAAGACCAAAAGGACCATATAAATCAGATAAATCACATTTGTAAATTGACAAAAAAAAAATTAATAAACAAAATAAAAAAATAATAATAAAACAAAACACACACACACACACACACACACACACAATAATAACAACAATAAACAAGTTGAACTTTAGTTAGATATCATGTGGTCTCTGTGGGTTAAAACAAAAAAGGAGAACGTGTCTTGAGTCTTAAACTGGACTGTTACATGTGCCTTTTTATAACTGAAAAGGAAGTACAAATCTAATGCATCTGCTTTATAATCTAAAGAAAATCCTTCTACCTTCTCTCTGATAAGACCCCCCCCCATCCCCCCACCCAGCACAGACTCATATGAAACTCTTGATGTCTTTTTATTGTTCAGAAGCTTTCAAAGCATATAGATGGAAGACTACTCAGCTCCCTAATTAGAAAAAAAAATGGGAAAGACTAATTAAAGATGGTGCTCATCACCTTTTGGAAACTGAGTAAGAGCATCCTCTTCCATGCAAGCACAAACATGTTTGAAATAACTTCAACACATTAAAATTTAAAAAGATGACTTTTAACCCCAGTGATGTCTCTCTAAATTCTTGTGTTTAATTTAATTTTAAAACATGATAAAACTGTTATTTATCATGGTTCTAAATATTAACATATTGTACCGGGATCAAGCTGATAAAGAATTTTAAAATATGAAAAGATTAATGAATTACAATGAAAACCCGTCCTGATAAAAGTAAAATAAGATAAATTAAAATAATGAACAATGTCTATTATTATTATTATTATTATTATTATTATTATTATTATTATTATTATTATTATTATTATTATTATTATTATTATTATTATGTGCATTTTTTGTTTTTATCTGTCTATAATTTCTGTTAGTGCAGTTAAACGTTTTTCAGACATTTATACAAGTGTGATTTTTCTTCTTTGTCCTATAATTTGCACCTCTATTCAGCCCCCTTTAAGAGCTTTTTGGCCACTAAACCGCAGCGACATGTCGGGACGTAAAGCGCATCCCTCTCGGATTCCTTCTGATTTTCCTCTAGGCTGCTCCTGATTGGACAACAAGTCCCTCATGTCTGTGTGAGACTAATAGATCATATGTAATAAATATTTAGAGAAAGAGGGGAGCTGAGGAATCTGTTTACAACTGCACTTGTGTAATGAACAAAAACAGTGGTAAAGTAAAATGTAGTATTATTAAAATATTGAATAGGTACAGAGGTGCGCGGAGCTGAGCGTTGACTTCCTCTAATTGCGCGCTGTGTTCGTCATTCATATTAAACAGGCGCTGCCTATAGGCCTTCTGGCGATATGTTTTTTTTAAAGAAGAATAGCTTGTTGCAGTAAAGAATTTTAAATATGTTTTGTTCTACATGCACCGCAGACAAGAAACAAAAATTAGTTTGGAAGAAAAACGTAACAATAAAAAACTAATAAATATATTCCAGATGACAGACTTAAAAATATGTTGGCTTGTTTTTGTATGCAAAATATAGAAACAATTAACAACAATTATAGCTTCAGTCCGTGCAGAGGTCAGGAGTATAACCCTAATTTCATTAAAAGACTGTAATTGTGGATTATTTAGTGTTCTCTTTATTGAGTGCTGATAGCCCGACACACATCCGGGAGCGCAGATTTGCGTCTTAAAGAGGATTTAGATCTATTAAAGGCTAAAAAAAACCGCAGTTCGTGGCACGGGGGAGTGACGTGTGCGTCAGGCACGCTGAAGTGAAACGGACTCGCTGATAAATGGAGAGACATCAAACCGAGTCATTAGAGAGCTGAGATATGAGACTTTCAGTGTTGCGGCGGGCCGCTCAGGGCGACAGACCCAGGGGGGCTCCCACTCCGTTCCCGGCCTTTTGTGTTTGCGTGCTGCACTGATGAACAACTTAGATAAGCCGTTTCTGACTCCTTTATTCCCATGAAAAACCCTGTAAACAGAGGGGAACAGTTTTTTTTCACTGCTGCTATCTATTGATTTCTATCTCAGATTCTAAACCGACAACCACAAAGGATTACAAGTGAATCACGGGGGGGATATGCTATATATTAATTAAAGAGGTACTATTAGAATTTTGCAACGTCGCTAATTTTAATTTGTGCTAACTACAGTTAGATTTATGTAAAAATACTTTTAGCTACTTGAGACGGTTGGAAATCACTCATTAAATAATAGTTTATTAGTTAAAAGCAACCAAAACTTCAATAAGTTTTTTTTAAATCAGTGGTCCGCTGGCATATTCCATAAAGACATGGCAGGTCACGCAGTTTGGATTCAAGCATGTTGTCCTTATTTTAAACTTGACTCACCAGTTTAAAGTGACCACCATAAATTACGCGCAACTCGTGCACCATTAGATAATTTACCAGGTGTTCCCAAACACATTATCAACTCAATTATATAAAAATTAAATTAAATTAAAAATGTCCACAAAATTTTCCACAAGCTCAATATTTTCACATTCAGATCAGATTAATTCACTTTTCTCTCAATTAATTGGATATAACAGCCGCGCGCAGCCTGAGTGACGCACCGCGAGCTTTATAATGACCTCATAATTCAATTAAGCGCCTCCATCAGCTCCATCAAGAAAAAAAGAAGAAAAAAAATGCTGCTGAAAGTTGAATTCTGCAAAGTAGAGCTGGCCTGTAATTGCTCAAGACACAGAGATCGGAGGGAAGAGGGTGGTGGTGGTGATGGTGTGTGTGTGGGGTGGGGTGGGGTGGCTGAGCTGAGGTGGCCGTGTATAAATAGTGTGCTCTCAAATACACAGTCACAACAGCAGGAGTGATCTCACCTCCTCTCCACCCCTTCTATCTGCCGCCGCTGTCAGCCTGCAGAAAGAGCGTTCTCCGTGCAGCGGTCTACACACACACGCACACACACACACTGAGAATTTCACGGTGGATTTTTTTTTCCAGTCTCCCCAAGAACAGGACCACTACTGAGCGACAGAGCCGACCATGGAAGAACTTACGGCATTCGTGTCGAAGTCTTTCGATCAGAAGAGCAAGGAGAGCAGCAAAGAGAGTATCACGTACAGGGAAGTTTTGGAGAGCGGCTTGACGAGAGCGAGGGATCTGGGCAGCCCGGAGACAAACCTGCAGGACATAACGGACACCAACCACTGCCCGGTGCATCTCTACAAGGACCATGTGGAGCTGGAAAAGGACAAACTCAAAGACTTTAATGTTTCCAGAGCAACAGAGGGTGAGCTTTGAATCTCTGTGTTTTTATTCAGATTTATTTAGAAATAAATGAGCCGTGTTATGTCGGGTGGACTGGGGGGAGGGAGGGGGTGTCTCTGAAGTTTAGTTCAGTCTTTTATATCTGGAAGTCCATTTCTTATAAGCTGCTCTTCAATAACTCAACGACGGGGTAAATAACAGGATAAATCGTGTTCAGTTAACGCGTTTTTACGCAAGTTAACAGCTTATTGTGCGATTCTTTTCCACAGCAGGAGGCGGGCCCACGGTCTGACCGTCGTGTTAACAGTTTCATGATCAGACATTCAGTCTCTCACTCCAAAATAAACACACAAGTAGAAAAAAACCGCTTCATGGATATTTCGATATTTATTTATTTCACCCCATCAATTTATTTTAATCTATAAATAAGGAAATCAAAAGAAAATCATCTGCTGAGTTTGGATGTGTATTTTTGCACAGCAAACCCGATCGCTAAGTTTATGTCGTTTTCTATCGTTCTCCGTTTTCTTCTTTATTTACATGTTATGGACTTTATTTTAGGGTTTGCATCAGTGGATTTAAATGTTAAACTGAAGCTAATGTGGTGACGCGTATTCTTTGACGTCCCATTTCATTTGTGATCGCAGAAATAGCTTCTGATTCAAACTAAATTGAAACTGAATACCAGAAATATGAGCAGGATTTTTTAAAGTAAACAACAGGACGGGTCTATTTTTACTGTGTAGCTTTCCCAACATTTGCATTTGGACACATTTAATCTGGATTATTCTGCCTTCACGTTCAAATCCAGCCGCCAGAAATCAGGATCTGTTTAGTCTGGAGATGAACATGATAAACACTTCAAGTTAGTTTTTAATTTAATTCATTGATAATAAATCCCTTTCCTGATCACCAACTTTATAGAAAGAGTTGAAATTAGTTTTGTAGCAGCTGACTGACGGAAATAAAAATCTGATGTAAGAAAAATAAAAGTCCAACATTCGTTTACTGTGATTTCACATCAGTCTAGATGTGGAAAACGAGTCTTCGTTTTGTCTAAATTTACCTCGTTTCTGTCTTTTAATCCCTCCCTCGCGAGCTCACGTGCCACAGTGACTGATTTACTTGTCTAACGGCTTTGACATTACACACTGACTTATGGAGGCCTCTCCCTCAAAGAAACAGATTGTTTAATGTTTGTGTGTGTTGGTGCCAAACTGCCAGGCCCCGGGCCCTTGTCAGGGCCCAGTGTTGGATGTTTGTGGGGGCAGAGAAATAAGATTGTGTGCGTGTGTAAAGGCCTAACTGTGGCTCATTTGGAAGGAGAAAATGTTAAACGCAACTCCCCCCCCACCCTGTCCCATCACGGGGTCTTTTAACAGGAATATACGAATGTAAGGAGAAGAAGGAGGACGTGAAGTCCGAAGACGAGGACGCGCAGGGCAAACTGAAGCAGCGGCGGAGTCGCACGAACTTTACCCTGGAGCAGCTCAACGAACTGGAGCGGCTGTTCGACGAGACGCACTATCCGGACGCGTTCATGAGAGAGGAGCTGAGCCAAAGACTGGGACTGTCCGAGGCCAGAGTGCAGGTGAGGACTGGCCCCGTTAAACACTGAAAAACTTCTGTCACGGGACTTTTTCAGTGCGCTAAATAATTGGTTTAAAAAAACAAACAAACAAAACCAAATTGAAACCTGATATTTGTGCAGAGAGCGGTGCCTCCACAGCAAAGCATCCTTTCCTTAGTCAGTCTAATATCACGATTCTAATGTTTTAAAATTTTAAATGACTCCTAAGAATTGTTGCACTGAAGGATCTGAAGATAAAATCGAAACGATCCTGAGTGAAAGTATGAATTCCATCCTGCCGAAGCGAGGAGGACAAGACATTGATTTGACATGACCTGTTTTTTTCTTCAAAACATTTAAGTATTAGGAACACAATCACATTAAAAACGTTTTTATGGAACTTTTTTCACATAATAATATTTTATTTTCGCTTATAAAAATGACCGAAAACCTAAAGGAGTGTGTCCATCACACCCCCACGTGACAGCAAGGAGGGACACGAGATTTTAGCTTTAAAATTCTTCAGTATTTTTCTTAAACTGCTCAGTAATATTTCTGAAATTACCGTGTATCTACTATTGTGTTCATGTGATGTAAAGTAATCTTAAAATTTATTATAAAACCCAAAGAAACTAAACCAAGCAAGAGTCAAAGGACTAGAACAACTAAACACGTTTTTTATGAGCTGTAAATTAGAACTTTGACACTAATTTGTCTTTAATTATGGAAATATTACGTATGTGGCGCTGTTATTTAAGCTGTGTAGAAGATCTGAAAACACACACGTTTATACATATATAGATATGGATTGATACTATAGTTTTGATGCATGAAGTGCCTGAATGGGCGCTTTAAGAGACGCACTCAACTCGTATCCCTCCTCATTTTCTTTGTAATATCTGCCACTGGCTTGATGTAGTGTCCCCATAAAAACAGATTAGAAATAATTCAATTGTAGACCAACTCTGCTGCTGTTCAGATTGATCTAATCGGATGAATAAGCCCCATCATAGAGCTTTATGAGCACAGCGACTACCATTTGGAGCTGAACATTGTCGGACTTGGTTTGATAGTGTGACGCGGAGTAAAACTGCAACCAGAGCGAATCCAGCGTGTTCATTAAAATAATTTATGGCCTGAATGTGGTTCAAAAGGTTTTGACTTGGTAGCGGTGTGTGTTTTCTCAGATCCATCGGCTTCATGACAGAAAGTGGAAAGAAAGTGGCTTTCTTTTAAGTCACGGCTGTGTTTTCTGCAGTTTTACTGCAGCAGGGTCGTTGTAGGATGTGAAACCTGCGCTCCGAGCAGCTGTCAATGAATCTAATTGAAAGTTATGAGAGCTTGGTGAGGAGCAGGCAGTAATTCAGTTAGGACTAATATCTTTGGCTTTCTGGCGCGCAGCTAAATTAAATGTCATTATTCACTGTCTCTAATAAAAAATCAAAAAGGAAATGAGATTAGGGTATTTGTGAAACGCATCATTGAGTGGTCCTTAATGAAGAAATAACTGTCTGAACCAGTGTAGTTCACTTTGCTTAACATACTGGCAAGTAATTGGAATTGATCTCGGGACCGTCTAATATTAGCCCTGATTTATCTGAGGGATCGCTGTTTGTCTATTCATAACAACAACAACAACAAAAACAACAACAATAACAATAGCAATAATAATAAATACCCATTACTTTTTATAGAAACCTTTTTCTCTGTGATTTGCCGCTGCAGAACTGAGAACCTGCTGTTATACAGAAACAACAACAATACTACTACTACTACTACTACTACTACTACTACTACTAATAATAATAATTATTATTATTATTATTATAATTATAATATTGCGAAAGAGAAATTGGGATCGAACATCTCAGTTTCGGGGTGATGATCAGATCTTTATCGACTCGTCCACGTTGCATCTTGACTTCTCATCAGTTTTCTGCCTCTGCGGTCGCTAATTTCGGATCTGTAAATGATAATCACTACGAGGGAGTGAGCGCATGTGGTGGGAGATGTGTGTGCGTGCGTGCGTGCATGTGTGTGTGTGTGTGTGTGTGGGGGGGGGGGTTTGTAATGTTATTCAACGAAACAAATTAGGTTGTTGATGATTAACAAAAGGACGGCTGCCCGTAGGCAGGCAGCTAATTGGAGGATGGTCAACCAGTTTATCTTGATGTGTTTTCACGACACATCATCATCGTCGTCGTCGTCATCGTCTTTCTGGAATGTTAGAACACGATGATCTTGTACTGTTGTGGTTCATAAGCTTATTATATTTGTGGAATTAGGTTTTATTTAGTATTTTTTTTTAATAAGAGGGTTTATCCTTTTCAATTCAGTGTTTTGTACACCATTTTTTTACTTATCAATAATATACCAGCGTTTTAATCACGAGTTATTCTAAAAATTTGGATATAATATGAATAAATTGATTTTAACCTTTTTTATTGAAAATTATTTTTCCTTTGTAGTTGTTTTTTAATTTCTGTGTTGGCTATTTTAACATAATAATTTTGCTTATTTTAATGCAGGTTTGGTTTCAGAACAGAAGAGCAAAATGTCGAAAACAAGAAAACCAAATGCACAAAGGTAAATATTATCTGCTTTTTTATTATTATTCAAATAATTAAAATATATTTGTTTGTACTGTACTATTATTTATATTATTGATTTCTACAGTTTTGTTTTTTATTTTTAAAATTTCGTGTGAAAAAAAAAAACTCCCAATCTCACGTAACAACAACTGTCTGGCTGTCTGACAGACATCTTTCCCTTCTCTCCAGGTGTCATCCTGGGCAGCGGCAGTCACCTGGACGCATGCAGAGTAGCACCCTATGTCAACATGGGAGCCCTCCGAATGCCCTTCCAACAGGTTGGTCATGTTTCCATTTTCTCATAAGCTGACACAACTTAAAAACCTAAAATTATCATTGAGGAAAAACAGGCTTAGGTTAGATCAAATTTCAAATATGTGAATAAATTTAAAATCTGACCAATTTGCAGCTTGTAAAAAAAAAAAGTGAATCTTAAAACAAACAAACAAACAAAAACCACATCAAGGTAGAGATTAATTTAACAAATCTGAACATATCCATTTGGAGGATTTTGTGACAATTAGACCGATAATATTTGTGAATTCTCCTGCATCTCTGAAGCTACTTGGTGATGAGAGAATGAGGAAAGTGTTTATTTGGGAGTGAGAACTTAGCAGACCTTTCACCTCCTTGACACTTCTGTCCAGAGGAGTTTCAGGAGACGAGGACAAACATCTGATCTGCTCGTGTCTGTTTGTGACTGCTGTGTTGTCTGCTTGACCTCGATGAAAACCGGTGGCCTAATTAAACCAACAGTGAGGCATGCGCGAGCACATAAAAGGGATGATGAAAGTGTAGGATTGGAGAGGGCTGTGATGAATATTGGTGTTGAGCTGCAGTGGTAGAGGTGGAGGCTGGAGGCCTGCATACTGAGAAACATGCTGCATTAGGCTTCAACTGGCTGTAGGTGTGCACAGATACAAATACTCCAGTACATGCAGGAAACCAGCAAGTGTCTTGCAGTAAGGTTGAACTGGTTTAATAAACGTTTTATATTATTCTTTAGTAAAAAATGCTTATATTTATGTGCGCTGTCTTGGAATTGTTGCACGTATTTATACATAAAAAAGCAAATACAAACAGTTTGAGCAGTTTTATTTTTTCATTTACCAAATCAACATTGATGTTGGTTTTTCTCTCCGTGTTTTAAAATTTAGATGTCAGTGCACCATAAAGTTGGAAATGCAGAGCTGCAGTTTGTTGCGGTCGTTGTTATGGTTAATGTGTAATAAGATTTATTTAAGTTTTCTGTTTCTGTTTGCAGAAACTTTTGTTCAGAATCCTTTGCGCTGCTTTACAAACATGCTTTTGTGTTTAAAAGTTATTTTCCTTTTCATTTGAATTCATCCTAAGTGTTTTTTCTGTTGTTTTTATGCAAATTAAAAAAAAATCAAAGTGAGAAAAAAATTATTTGTTCAGTTAAACTTTGACTTTTTGTAATTCTATTTTTGTTGGAGACAAAAGCGTGAAATGCTTGAGTTTTCCTTCTTTCTGTGGTGTTTGAAACACATGAGAAATGGCAACAGGCTCAGCTTTCCCTCTGAAGTAAGCTGACGCTTAATTTTCACCTATTTCTCATAAAGTAATTGCTAAGAATATGAAAACTGATATCTTATGCTCCTTATGGTTTCTTTTCTTTCAACTCAGGAATATGTCTGAATAAATATTTATAACTCCAAATATGTGAGTGTCTTTTCAGTGCAAAAATTGTTTATTTATGCAATTGAATACATAATCAGGATAACAAGACCGCATATTTCCAAGTGTATAACGAAGTCCTCGGTGTGAATTAAAGAAATCTGTTCGGGGTCCGGGAAATACTTTGATTCTTGGTGATTAAATTGGATGTGGTGTCTGAGAGCAATGTATGATTCATTAACTTTTGGAAAAGCTGACATGAAAAAGAAAGTGAGCCTTAACTGTTTTCTTAGAAAACACAGTGTAAGCAACAGCTTTGAGGGGGATTTAATAGTGTCAGACTGTGAAACCTAAATCCTCATCTCTCCTCATCATTTTTACACACACATTGAGTAACTTTACATTTTTCTGTTCTGCAGGTTCAAGCACAGCTGCAACTGGACGGAGTCACCCACTCCCATCCTCACCTGCACCCTCACCTGGCTGCTCATGCTCCCTACCTGATGTTCCCGCCCCCTCCCTTCGGATTACCAATCGCGTCCCTTGCCGACTCGGCTTCGGCGGCGGCAGCAGTGGCAGCAGCTGCCAAAAGCAACAGCAAGAACTCGAGCATCGCTGACCTGCGACTCAAGGCAAGAAAACACACGGAGGCTTTGGGACTCTGACCCCACCGGGCTGCTCCTCCGCTCGCCTGATGCCCATAATCACCTCTCATACAAGACTGAGCCTCTGAAAAAGGGCCGTGACACTCACAGCTAGAACTTAAACAAACACTGAGTGCAAATGAAAGAGAGGAACACATACAGACAGAAAGAGGGGAGAGAGAGGAAGTGTGTGTGTGAGAGAGGAGGAGGGGAGGTGGGGGGAGAACAGTGAAGGAAGAAAATATAAAAAAAGGAGGTGGGAGCAAGAAAATTGTAACAAAACCAGCTGCCAAAACAAACCACTTGTAGAGAACGATAATTAAATACCAATGAAATCACCTTTCACTTTTTGCCCAACAGGCAGGACTTCTGCGGGGCCAGTGGCTCAGTCCACTCCAGGCACAGATCACATCCCAAGGACCATACAAACACATGTGGATGTCTGTCTGAGGGCCTGGGGCCAGGGCCCGTCAGGCCAGAGGACGTTAGAACAAAGCAGACTAGCAGGCAGCAGCAGGGTCGAAAGCAGAGACTCGGTGACCTCAGTTTCCACTTTGCTGATGTGCAGAGAGTTGAGTTTGGGGAAAACAAACCCACATATCACCTCACTGAACTAATGGAAGGACTCTCACCTTTACACCCTGCCCGCGCCCCTACCTCTCACCATTTAAAAGAAGAAAACATTTTAATAAAGGAAGGCCATATTTGTCTCCAACCACTGTGTTCCCTGCTGCTGCCAAGTGCATGAGCTCTAATGGAGGACCACTCTGGGACTGGTCTCCACCTGATGTAACAGCTGTTTCTAACACTGCCATTCGACACGCCCACAACCCCCTCAAAGTCAAACATCTCTATCACAATCCTTCTTCTTCTGGACTTGTGCAGTAACAAAAGTGACAAATCCTGTTTTTCATTGCGGATGTGGAGAGAAACACTGTTTGTTGACAGCGGGACTTGGTTTGCGTTTGTCCTCGCTGCGTGTTCTTTCTATTTTTATTTCTTTCTTGTTGTGTTGTATCTTGGGTAAAGAAGTGAAGATGGCCTTTGCACTTCAGGTCTTGTAAAGTGTTTACAAACGGCACTACAAGCAGATACTACTTTACTAATTGAACGGGGGAGGGAGGGAGTGGGATTTGATATCTTCATGTGATCAACAAAGGGTATAATAGGGATTTTGTTTCTTTTGTAATTTTGAAAATATGAAGAAAGCATCAGTCAAACTGAAATGCAATGGTGTGCAGTTTAAGTGCAATACTGTAAATAGCAAAAAAAAGTAAAAAAAGAAAGACGAAAAAAAAATAGCTAGCAGTTAAAGTCCCTAATTATAAAAAAACCCAATGACTTCTCTCTTTTTGGTTATGTTTCATGCACTGTTAGAGAGTTGCATCTTGTTTTCATTGGTATTTGTTGGAAAATCAATCAGGTGCCATATTCCCACAAAGCATACTTGTGTTCAGATTGACCCATAATAACAGGCACAGCTGTAAAGAAAAATATGAGCACATTTTTTAAGACTGCAAAACAAAGTCAAAAATAAAGATCTTAACAGCAACATTACCAAATTGATCCTACTTTAAGATTTTGGGTAACAAACATGAAAAAAAAATCAACTTCACAGCTCTAAAAATCATGTTTTTCACAGTTTTTGCATGTGACGTGATGTTTTGTTATTATTTTTCCAAATATTTCAAACAGTATTTTGCAATTTTAGACAAATAAGAAAAAAAAATCAAGAATAAATTCACAGAGATGGTTTCAAACACAGCTGCACTAAATATATAGATCAGTTTCAGATCTATGTACCTCTAAATCCCTTCAAACACCTTCTTTGTTGACAGAAATCCATTTAATAATGTTTATCTATGTCTCCACTTTAAATTAACCATATGGCTGTTTTATTTATTATTTTGTCTGAAAGTTTATGAGAGATGAAATAGTTGAACTACAAGTGTACATTTTTACATGGCTTGGCATTTATTTTTGTATGTTTTTAAGTGTTGGATTTGAAAAGGAGGTGTGGCTGTAGTGCATTGTTTGCCAAAAAAACAAACAAACAAATAAGAACTATGTAGCGTGTCTGAGTTTACAAAAATTTCAGGGATGGTTGAATTCAAAACAATACTCCATGGAATTTGTTGTACCCATTAAAATGATTTCCATTTCATATGCAAGCATGCCTAAACATGAATCATCGTACAGTTGTTTTATTTTTTTGCCCCTTTTGATTCACAAAATATGAATGTACATCTTGTACAAGTAAACTATCAATAAAGCTATAAATATTTGTACTTCAGTTTTAAAATGCTTTTCAAAAGCCACATGAAACATGTCGGGTTTTTTGGTTTAAAGGATTTCTGCTGAAAACTGTGTCTGCAACATTATTGTAACCCAGTAGTGTCTGCAAATACTTCAGAAACATAACCACATTTTGAACAGCAGTCCTTCTATAATGTCTGACATACTTGGAAGATGCATATTAATTCTTTCTGCATGTTGCATGTTCTGCTATTTTTAGTTAGCTGCTGCTTGTTACATCCAGTCTGTTCTACACACCATTAGGTAAAGATCGGAGCTGCTGTAAAGTCCAGACTCAATGTGATTCTCACATTTTGTCAAAGTAAGGGTCATAAAAATGAGCTTTTTATGAAGAGGCAAGATGTCTTTGAGTAAAGATGAAAGTCTGTGTGTAAAAAAATGGAAGAAAAAGAAAAAAAAAATCCCACATGTTCATGCAAAGAAAATATTTTGTTCTTGTCTATATGACAATGATTTATCTTTAAGGTATAATTCAAATCATATAGGGTGAGATTATCTGGAGATCTGCCCCCAGTCTTCTTATTTTACTCTTATTTGTGACATGGATCCTAAGATTCTCATACTCTTTGTAGCTGTGAATCATTTCCAATAATGAGTCAGCAGTCCACCCTTGTGCTTGTTGTGGATAGATCTCTGAACAGCATCAGTTTGGAGAAAAAGAGATTACTATGACCAGATTATTTGAACTGACAGCTATAGTCCAAATCAAAACAAGAACAAAGTAGATAACTGTTATCTTGAAATAACTCCAAAATTTTCTAAAATAATCTCAGCAGTTCATACAGACATTATTGTTCAAACCTTTACACACAAAGTCACGGCAGATTTAATATGATGTTCCTGCAGGAAGTTTCCCAGGTGGCACAAGAATTTTACAATTAGTTGCTTCTGCTAATTTTTGAACATCATTATCTATGGAATTATACATACATTAGCATGTAATGCAGAACTGACAGTGATTTAAATGTTTTAATAATGTTTGCAGGAACCATTCTAACATTTTTGAGATGACCGATCTCGGTCTAGTTTGGGCTAGCAGCTATTAGCTTGTCAATTTAGACAGAATTGATATTCTGTTTCTAAAAACTGAGATTGTTTGATGAACTAGACAGCAGGTATTTTATTAATTTAACCTTTCCATATTACTTCATTTCAAAAGATCCAAGCTTGTTCTAGTCAGACCCACAGTTACTGCCCCCCCCACTTGTTCTACTTACACATACCAAATTCTGCACACTTAAAAAGGTTTTTCAAGTGTATTAACTTCCTCTGGGAGCCTGATTCCAGATGTGTGTGTGTGTGTGTGTGTGTGTGTATACAAAGTAATTACTTCATGTGCTATAGTGGCTTATTGTCTGAAGCTCATACACAGAATTAGCCCATATGGCGACCTGTTGAGTGCTGTACCCTCAAGAAGGTTGCCGCACGTTTAATTTGTACCTCTTTGCTCATACATCAAGATTGAGTGATATAGACGCAGACTGATGGCTCTGTTTTTACCCGGTGACCCCTCTGGTTGGGGCCTGGTCTGAAACTAACAGCATCCTTTTATGTGTACTAATAATTAGCAATTCAACATACAGCCATCCATCAGCCACCAATGAGCCATGGCTGCTTTGTCAACATGTTTGAGCACATAAGCTATTTATGTTGGCCACGGGTAACAAATACACAATAATATATTTATAGAAGAGTGGGGAGTCAGGGTGTGTAAGAAAGAAAGGGAATGCGAGGGCATTTAGAGGATGACTGTGTTAATATTATTCATAAATCTGTTTTTTTAGCTGACAGGCTTTTGTTTTTTCTTGATTCCATATGTGTTGTACAGCGTTATACATTTTTTTGTTGATGTTTTGGCATAAACAAACTCAAGTTTTGATCTCCGGAGAGTGATTCAGATCTGATTCTGATCTTTTCCTTTTTCCCACCTTTCATTTTTGGGTCTGTCTGGTTTGGGAAGCAAGAAATCTGCAGAGTGGTGCTGTGCTGCACAAGCCTAAGCAGAAGTCAAGTGCTCAGGGGTCACGTGAAAATAGTTTTTATCACATTTCATTCTCATAATCTTCTTTGAAATGCCACACACAACTATGATCAGATGGAATGTGGGATGTCATAACCTCAGCACAAAGCTCTGTGAGGTTCTGGTGTGAAATGACATAGTTCATAGGCCAGGGAGATGGAGAATATTTAACTTTTTAAATTGTGTATCACACAGACTTCCATTGGGCAACTTGAAGCATCTCTGGAAATAAGAGTCTGCTTGGTTTAAATGAAATTTTTGTTTTCATGAAACAATTTTGTGGCCCCTAAATCCTGAGTAAATCCTGTTCTGACAGTTTGACTTGTAGCTTGAAGTGAAGCCACCCAAAGAAACCTCAGCTGAAAACAATTGAGCTGAAGTGCTGAAGTCACTCCAGTCGGCCACGGATCAAAGGCCTCCTTTCATCCCAGTTAGTTTGGGCTAGACTTTGGTTTGCTTTGTTGGCTAATGCTCATAAATGTATCTGGAGACATCAACAGTGTGGGGCCATATTAAAACTAACATTTTAAATCATGAGTCAACACGATCCTTTAGCAATGAAAGTGGAAAGTGACAAGAATTTAAAGTTAGAAAACGAAGAACATCAAATCATTTGTTCACTTTTCATTCATCAGGTCAGTGTTCTGTTCATTTACCGATTATTTTCACTTTAAATATTCAGTTGGTAATGTTGTAATCAAAGTGTTTTACTGTAAATATACTACATGTATTCTTTAAGTGTTAATTTATTAACAAAACTAAATGTTTTGGCGTCATCTAAAAAATGCTTTAATTCTTTTGTCAAAGTGATATTTAATCCTGATACTTCTCAATTCAATTCGATTCGGTGCGGTGCAATTTAATACGATACGATACGATACGATACGATACGATACGATACGATACGATACGATACGATACAATTCAGTTCAGTTCAGTTCAATTCGATGCGGTTCGTTTCGATTCGATTCAATTTGATTCAAATCGATTCGATGGGGTCTGGTGCGATACGATACGATACAATACGATACGATACGATACGATACGATTCAGTTCAATTCAATTCCATATGGCATTAATTTGTCCTCCAACAATAAGCAAACAATAAACAAACCTGGTGTATCTTTGACCTGGACATGTTCCTTTAGGTCTCATATAAAACATGTTACCATGACGACCTTCTTCCTGTTAACATTAGGACCATTCTGACCAAAAGTGATAAAGAAAAATTAGCCCATGCAGAGCTTCAGTTACCAGGTTCTATTAGTAATCTGTTAGGCAGACATGCTGCCTATTTTAAAGACTGGGCTTGAAAACTTTCATTTTTGCTCAATAATATAGTCAGAGACAGCTTAGGCTATCGTAAAATTTATTTTTTATTGCAGTTTTTTTTTGTTTTAATTTCCTCTTCTTCCTGTTGAGATATTAATTCAAGATGAAACCCATTATTGTCTTGAATGTTTGCTAGATAAATGTTTACAGCATTTTCAAACTTTCTGTTCATTTCAATCAAATTGGGCTAATTTAAGGTTTATTTTAATCATTTCTTTTTGACTAATTTGAATATATTTGACAAAATTTCAGTTCAGTTAAGTCCTGCTAAGCTCAACTGAATTATCCATCCATTCATTTTCTTCATGTAGATTGATGGTGTAACAGCTCTTATGCCCCCAGTCTTCTTATTTTACTCTTATTTGTGACATGGATCCCAAGATTCTCATACTCTTTGTAGCTGTGAATCATTTCCAATAATGAGTCAGCAGTCCACCCTTGTTTAGATGTGGACCATGGCCTCAGACTTGGAAGTGCTGATCTTCATCCAAGGTGCTTGACATTTAGCTGGATGTTTTGGCTCAATGAGGCCAAAATGATCACATTATCTGCAAAAAGCAGTGATGCAGTCTGAAGATATTCATCTTAAATCAGGGATCTTAATGTTCCATATTTTCTTAAAAATATGGAGCAGGTTTATAGTTTATGGTTTGACATGTCCAGAGGAGGGATAGTGGGTTTATTGGGAAAAGGATGCTGAGGTGGGAACTGCAAGGCAGGAAGTCGAGGTGATCAGCTGATAGAAGCTTCTCTCCTCTTCAAAGAATTCTATACTTATGGATCTGATGACACTATAACAAAACCTGAGCTCCAGCGTGTTCAGGTGAATGTTTGTTTATGGACACCTCTACACCCAAACAAGGTTTCTGTTATGGGCAAACCACAACTAGTGCAGAAGTCCAACAACAAATAACAACATGGGTTCAGAATGGGCAGACTGGTCCTCTCAACTAAACCCCTCTAGGTCATGAAGTCTTCACCTTCACAAGAGTTGAAGTTCCACAAAAAGACAGGTGAGTCCCTAAATGGAACAGCTTCCAGCACTCTATCCAACAATTTTAGGAAGGCATTAATATCAGTCAGATATTTTCACCCACACAGCTGCTACTTACTGGATAAGTTCATGAAAATGACAGTAAATCAACAGTTTTTAAAATACTTAGACTTCCCCAACAGATGCATTCAAAGTCATAGAAATTCTCCCGTCTTCCCAGTTCTGATGAATGGTTTATAGAATAAGAACAAATGAGCTGGAAGCCATGTGTAATAGAAATGAGGTGTTAAAATACAGAGCATGGTGAGGGCACATGAGAGTGTCTTGGGGACCAGAAAATGTTTTTCATACCTGCCACTATCCAGTCATGTATAGATCATGTAGGTCACATAATAATATAATTATATAAGACACAACATGCTGTTGTGAGCCTGCTGTGGGTCTGATGAGTGTCAGGCAGCTGCCTATCAGCCTTACTGTCCTTTGTTTTTGCTACTGCTTTGTTTTTTGTTGGGATGTTTCTGCTTTTCTGATAATGATCATCAAATTTTTCTTCCTTCATCAGTAGGGTTTTGGATAAAACATTATTTAGGTGAGCAATTATTCAGGCTTTCCAGCCAAACACTTTTTTGGTTTTGTCATTGAATAATTAAGGTTTGAAGAAACAAGACATCTGTGATTTAACATTTTATTTAAGTCCTCAGCAGCACCTGGAAGAACTTTATACAACCACAAGTTTGCAGAAAACAAAACACAGATCCTTATTGTTTTTCTTTTTTTCAGCTGAAATGTCACGAAAATTGTAGAAATAAACATTCAACAACTAATTCAGTCTGAAACATCCTTCACTGATGTCCTGACTCACAAACACTTCAGTGGAAATGTTTTCAAAAAGTATGTTTTTTAAAATGTCAAATCTCTTTGCTGGATCCTACTTCAAAACTGTTTCTAATTACACAACTTCAAACTAGTATTTAGATAACAAATTCACCCTGAGTAAAATAATCACTGCATATTAATGTGATCAATATTCTCAACTAAATAGCAGTTTGATTTCCAGCCAAGCAGCTTGCTTCTGAGCTGCAGGATGCTAAAGACTGTCCCAGTACAGTTTGCAAGCACAAATCGTTGAACCTCTGTTCATATTTACACAAAAATGGCAAGGCAAATATAATTAAACTAAAGTATTGAATCAAATTTCAACAGCAAATATTTGTAAAGCATTCAAATTATTTATAAGATTAATTTCAAGATTATTTGCTTCTTTTGCATCATGTTGTCAGAAAGGTTTAAATCCACATCTCAGAGTGAGGCAGCAGAGTTCAGATTCTAAGAGATACAGAAATTTATTAGTATTTGTCATAAAGAACAAATCCAGTGAACAATAAAACTCCCAAAAAGTTGAAGTATTCAAGTTCTATAAAGAAAAAATGCAAATATTACAAGTTTTGCAAAATTTGGTGATAAACAGACAATAAAAATGAGACAGTGTTTACAATTAAACTACTCTGGATTATTTTTCCTATAAGCTAGTCTGAAACAGCTTTTTATAATTGGATGACTGAATTTGTTGTTTTGACATTTGTAAAACGTATCTTTTGGGTAAAGAAAATTAAACTGCACGCCCTGATTCATTTCATATTACTTTCTGATAACTAACTAAAAGCCCAGTCTTAAAACTGAAGTAATCAAAAATCAATGATCAGGAGTCAGTAAAGGTTAAATAAATAGTTTTGCTCTCCAAACCTCACAGCTTGAAATGAAAAATTCATATTTTAATTTGTGATAATCTATTTTTCATTTTCTCTCGAATTGTATTGTCATATTAAGAGGAAAAACAAACAAACAAAAATGACCAGACAAATAAAACACTGCACAACTAGCTGTAAGTGTAAACCACATGCATTCAAAATAAACACTGTGCATTTAAATTCATCATAGATAAACAACACACCACATAATTGTAGCTACATGACACTGTGACCTCAGAAAAATTATTTTTTCTCTGCACAGCTGATAAATATAAACACAATATAAATAATACAAAATTCTTTCAAGAAAATAAACATATTCCTTGACAGCCCACTGGGTTGATCTCCAGTCAAACTCGTACGTACTCTCTCTCACTGCAAATATACTGGCACAGATAAGGGCAGCTCCTTCAGGGGGCCTTAAGATTTCCAGCATCTTGTCTACATAATGTGGAACTTATAGCTGTCCTACAAGCTGCAGAATATTTCAAACAATAAAGACAAATGGGTTTATTAATTGCATGAGAGAACGGTAGATTCCCCTGATTGCATCTCATCTTATGTTTTTCCAAATGTTTCATACTTGTCTGACTGGTAATCGATGGTTACACATGCATCCTCCCAGCCACTGGCCTAAGGAATAGGTGTCAATCAATGGCAACATTATAAATAGACTCAGGCTGCATGTTGACACATGAGTACTTTCCTTGTCAATTGTGCAATGCCACAAGTCCAAACTGTCAGCTTCAGCCATTTTTATTTATTTTTTCATAAATGATTATTGCAGTGTGAGTACTGCAGAACTGTGCTGTTAAAAACAGTCAACAGAACAACTTTTTCCAAATATTTTTTTTAAATATCAGCTAATGTGTCTTTTATAAATGTATTTACATATTAAATGATAGGCTCTGTGATGGTTTTTTTTCTTGGTTGAAAAATCCTTTTGGTTGAGGATGAAATTATATGTAGCCTATATAAATGGTAAATGGTAAATGGCGTGTACTTGTATAGCGCTTTACTCAGGTCCTACGACCCCCAAAGCGCTTCACACTACAGTTTTTGTCATTCACCCATTCACACACACACTCACACGTTATATAAATAAATACACGTTATATAAATAAACTTTGTTCAGTAGAAGAGTCACACTATTACAAAGCAAAAGTGTGAATAAGAATAAACAAGAAATATATCAGCTAAAATTATTTATTTAAAAAAGTAAAAACTAAAATGCATGAAATACAAAGCAAAAATAACAACAACAAAAAACTATTAGAAACACTGAAATTATTCTTTTTTAATGTAAACAAAGATTTTTGGCATTTACACCAGAACTTGTTGCATATTAAAGCTATAGTGCGTAACTTCTGTTGCCCCCTAGCGGAATTTTGCGTTATTACAACAATGAAGCTGGCGCTTCCATATGACGTACGCCCACCTGTCCCCCCCCTTCCCCCAACCGCTATCTCTCTGCCACTGTGATTCGCGATTCCACAACATTTTTATTCTGTTTGAATAAGGACAGCTGTTGAAAAAAGATGGACTCTTCGGAAGAGGTAATTATTGTATTTTTTATTTATTTTCCGCAGAAACGCAAACAGCTTATTACAAACGGGAGACAAGGTGCCTGCTAATTTGTAACTGACAGGTTAGTGAATGATCTCCTGCTACGAGACTCTCCGCTCGTCCTCCCCCTCCCTTCTTGTTGTGATGTAAAAGACGTAATTTCCTGCGCGCCAGCGCGGGAATGTCGCCGGTTGACATGCAAAGTAAAAATTATATATATTGAAAAATAACGTGAGATGTTTGAGGAGCCGATCGGCTTAATCTGCATTGTGTCATCTCCTCTAATAGTGGCTTGGCTGATATGGACATTCACGGACATGTAAAAGTTACGCACTATAGCTTTAAGAAACAATAACTGCAAATAACAAACACTGACTATTATTGCACATTGGAAATACAGTATTTCTAGAAGAACAAAAAAAATGCTGACCAAAATATTGCACGTTAATTAGTTCTTGTGTGGTCAGTTATGCTAATGTCTGACAAATGCCGGTAGAAATTACTTGAGATAAGATACTTAGAGCATTTGGGATGAAGCAGTCTGAAGGTCTTCTCCTTCTCCTCCTTATACTCCTCCACCACCTCCACTTCTTTTCCATGATGGGAATGGGTTTTGGAATGTTGCTGCTCTTCCTAAAATCATCATCTCCTTTGTCTTGTTCACAATCAAGATGAGATGATTGTTCCCACACCAGGACACAAAGCGGTCCACCAGTTCTCTGGACATGGTCTCTTGTCCATCTCTGATCCAACCAGCAACTGCAGAGTCATCAGAGTATTTCTGTAGTCATACTTGGCCTCTGCCACTACTCAGACTGGACAGTTGTACTACAATTAGTGGTTTTGGCCTCAAGTGTTTTGCTCCTCTAAGTTTGTTCACAGTTTTATTTCAATTGTTAAATCTAGTTTGATCCTTTATATTGTAGAATAAGATGGCCTAAATGAATGATCCTGTCCCTGGATTTACGTCTGAGACACCTGTTCCTGACTGTGTTACTGCTCAGACCATCTTTCTGTGAACTCAGAACACACATCCTGCCTGGAAGTCTACCTGTGTCTTAGGCAAAGCAAGAAAGATCCAATTACTCCTCAAAGGTCAATAATATCATGCACTTAGCTCAGCCAGCATCTATCCAGCCTCTCCTGTCCTCTCCAGATCCAGTACCTGAGCTTGATGTACAACAAACATCCTTCATTGTACATTTTGTAAATAAGCCTTTTTTAACTTATCAGGAAGTTTGATTTATTCAGCATTTGAGACAGGCCCATGAATGATCATGACAGAGGAAGCAGAGTCGGTGAATTTAAAAACTCTTATCAGACAATATTTTAAGAGGAAGCAGGAAGTTGTTTGTGCAAAATTAAGTCATCGTGTTGGGTGAAGCAGTCTTCAGTTTGTCAACCTTGAATTTATCATTGTGTCGGCTGCTTGTATAGATAAACACAAGCTCTCTACAGAGCCCACTTGTCTGTGTATATTGTCAAACATGTACTTGGCCATCATGCTACAATAAATTCTTTAACTATATAGTTTGTTTGCTAAACTTGATGAACCCTTTCTCCCCTCGGCTGTTGTTCTGAGACCCAATTAGACGTACATAACGCTTCAGTTGGAGGCCAGAGTGCATCTTTTTTTTTTTTCCAAAAAGAAGAAGCGTGGGAGAAACACAGTGGTTTTACCCGCCAACACACTGCACTGGGCATGGAGAACATCAGTGAAAGCAGTAATTAATACCACTAGCTGCAGGTATGATGCTAAACATCAGTTAAAATAAGTGCAAAGATTATTTCATCTTTTATAGATTCTATATCAGATATTCGAGGAAGGGCAGCGGCCTGAAACATCACTTCATAAATTGCAATGGGAACCCATTGGTGTGTGGATCTTTTTCATCATTTTTCACATGGATCTTATATCAAACCAACAGTTGCCTCAAAGTGAGACTAAATGAAAAACTAAACCAGTGTGTGTCTCTGCACTTGTGCATGTTTACGGATGTATGAATCATTTGTATTTTTATACTTTATGTGTAAAATTTGCTCCAACAGTGTAACTGTTCTTTTTGCAACAGGCCTTTTTTTAATTATTTGTATGGCTACAGATCTCTGTGGTCCAGTATGCACAGTGCAATGGAATTCCCTGTGGTGGTCAAACTTACTGGAGCCCTTCCATTCTCTTTCATCTATCATTGCTTTATGTGATAGCTCCCAACATAGCCAGAGAATGAAGGTCTAAAGTTCTGGATAGAAGGTACAATGAAAGAAGACAATTATAAGGCTGTCGGTGAAGTCTTTAATCTTTGTAACTTTTGTTTAGAGTATTTTTTAGCTTTTACAAGAAGCATAGCCCTGAGGTTACATTCTTATTTTCAATTTTTTTTTCAGATCATAGTATTGTACATTATATGTGTATTTGTGTGTGAGTATATTGCTGGAAAAAGTTTTTTTATTATATTATTTGCTATTATTGGGTGCTTTCAGACAATAAGATTGTGCTTTTAGGTTATATTTTAAAGTGCAGTGTGCGCAATATTGAATCAGCTCCACACTTGCCTTTTTTTACACCCGTCAGCATCAGCTGAACTGAAGCAGCTCCTCATAAACCAGCAAAACAAAGATGGAGGTAATGAAAAAAGGTGCGACTGTGCAACACAACTTTTATAGGATGCAGTAAAAGAACAAATTAAGACTATTACGGAGCTGATTTAAGTTATATTTTCATTAAAATCAGCCAATGACAAGCCTGTAGTTACAATCTGTAACAATAATATACTTAAATTGGATTCACAAATCAGCTGATATTCCTGTGGTCAAATCATTGATCTTATCCCTATATCATTCCATAGTGCATTGACACATGGCACGCCTCAAATTTTGATAAAGTGTCCCTTTGTTCAAAAACTGCTAGTTATTTGTAATGAATTATGATTTTCTTTTTTCATTTTGGTAAAAATGACCTTACAACCTTGTAGAATTTGCACAAATGTTTAAAGCGCTCTTCAGCGCTTTGTATCAGCTGCCGCTGTTCTTAAAGCGCTATATAAATAAAGCTGACTTGACTTGACAAAGGTTGTTATTGTTTTGCTGGATATAGCCAAAACTGTATAATATGATTTTACTAGATATGGTGCAATAGTGTAAAATTGTTTGTATCCTTTCTTAAACACAATCAAATATTAAACATCATGAAGCAAAAAAGGGTAAAAAGAGAGCGTTAACATTCCTGCAGATCCTTCTGCATTATCGTTCATGCAAGTACAATTAAGCAGAATCAAAATTAAACCTAATGCCAAGAAACTAGTTTTTTCATTTGAATTTGATTATATGTATACAATTGAGTTTATATTTTTGGACAGAGTTTTTCTTGATAATCTAAAGATGTTTAATTCTGGTGGTTTTTCAAACTTTGTTGCCTACTTTTATGTAAATGAGTTGGAGATTTGTTAGTCTGTTCTTACCAAAAATAGTTTACCTAAACTGTTGTATATGTTTCATTATGGGGAACTAGATTGAAAACACAAGAAGCTGAATTGAGATTTATTTTCAGAGTGGCTGGACTCACCCTCAGAGATGAATGAGGTGCTTGGTAATTTGGTAGGAGCTTGGACTAGAGCTTGGTCATTGCTCCTCTGCATCAAAAGGGCATTTGGTCAGAAGACCTTCTGAATACATTCCATGGGAGATGTTTCAGACATATTCCACCCTGGACTTGCTGGAAAAATTATATCTCACAGCTGGCCTGGGGGCACTTTGGAGTCCTTTCACATCAGTTAGAGGATGTAGCTGAGGACAGGGATGTCTGAAGATCTCTGCTCAAACATTTGCCCCTGGATAAGATGGATGGATGGATGGATGGATGGATGGATGGATGGATGGATAGGTGGATGGATGGATGGATGGATGGATGGGTGGATGGATGGATGGATGGATGGATGGATGGATGGATGGATGGATGGATGGATGGATGGATGGATGGATGATCTATTTGTTATTTGTTTAAAATTGCTGCAGGTCTGTATGCAGGACAATGATACTGTTTCCTGTGCAATCAGCTTCATTACTTTCCCAGCAAGTGAGCCTGCGTCTACTGCAATTACATCTTTCCTCCATAATCTGTACTTCCATTTAAACAAGACCATTCTGAGTAATTTGGTTGACAATTTGCCAAATTAAGAAATATAACGACGGTCTGTCATTTTGGTTGCTGAATACATCTGCACTGAAAGCGACTCTCTCTTTCTAGCCTATTGTTTCTTTATGGATAATCACATTCAGCCCAAATGGAAAAAAGGTAGTCATGACAATCTGTAATATTAATCTGATTGGGTTAACTGTGTCTCCTGGGCTGCTCTTACTTTACTTTTTCGCTACCTGTGGCTGTATTTTAATCTAATTGAACTAATTACATATTCAAAATCAGGACCCCCACCTCCAAACCCCGTTTCACATAACACCCTGTACTTCACATAAACGCTCACAAATTTGTAAATAATTATTATCACATGGAGGGAAAAATAATAGGCGGCCCCAATTCAAATTCCTTAGCTGGAGGCTGTGGGGTAATCACGTAGGAGAGCAGGATGGGTAGAATAAGAGATGTGGGGTAAGGCATAATCACATTGTATAACAACCAGCTGACAGGCTGAAAAAAAAGAAAAAAAAAATAGTTCAGAGTGAATAATGAGCAACTTTGTTCATTGTACTTATGACTTTATATGCTACATCATTTGTTACCGACAACTGTGTGCTCTCGCTAACTGTGTGTTCTGTTAGTTAAAAACAAACTTGCCACAATCTAACAGATTCATTGTTTGTTTGTTGATGGCTCCTTTGCAAAAGAAAAAAAAGGCAAGTACATTTCTGTGGCTGCAGGGCTTTATTTGTTACTTGAAAGCACACAACACACATATTCTGGGAAGTTGGTGACAGATTGGATGTGTTATCTGCCTATTAGCACAACAGCCCATTATCAATGTGCCCAGGTTACTGCGCTAGCTGTAAAGCAATAAAGACAGCCTGATTCCAGCCACCGCTGAGTAGGAGTTCAGTGGCTGCCTGTGTCTTATCACTTTCAAATGAGCACCACAAATCACTGCAGCGGGATGCCTGTACCAGTAATGTGGCCATCAGCATATGAAAATACTGTATGTGAGGGAGACCATCCAATTTGCTGCCAGCGGATAGAAGGAAGGGGCCCAAGATGCGCTGAGTGATTGTTATATGGCTGGCTGGTGTGCATGCATATGTTGTGAATGTATGACACTGAATGTGCATGTCTTGTTCTGGGGGTTGTTGCATGCAACCTGTGTAAACAACATCTTTAAAATTGTCAGAACATGGACAGCTTTCTCTACATTAATAAGCAAATAGATTTCTCCCCATGAAGAATTGCACCATAACAAGGAAACCAAGAGAGGAAAGCTGGACCCACTCTGTGTCTTCGGAAACATGCCCGTTTGCTTGTGATGATGACGTTAACGATGATGATATGTGTGTGAGAGTGTCTTTGTGCAGAAAATATTTTGTATCAACCAGTCCGACTGTCAAAAGGGTGTTTTGTGTGCACTTTGTTCTCCACACTGATCTTGTCCCAGGCAGAAAATAATTACAGTCGGTGTGCGAGCAGAAGGCGAACAACACAGAAAGCAGCCTCATTTTACAGCTTCAGAGGACGTCACATTGCCCAAGACGAAGAGAAGGAGAGGGTGGGGGATAGGGTGGAGTGGGGTGGGGTGGGGGGGGGGGGTTGACAGTGAGAAAGAAAGAGACAACAGCAAGACACGAGACTATTAGATGAGAATGCTAATTTTTCACTTTATATTGAATGTCTGTCAAACCACCCACTTCTCATGATACATCTAAATGTGCACCGTACTCAGATATATAAGCACACACAATTAAATTACAACTCATACTGTAAGATTTTTAATACAAACAGCTGGAAATAGAAGATACTTCCAAATGACTACAATAAAAATAACAAAAACAAAAAAGATCAATATACAAAAGTGAAAATCACATTTAAAGGCAAACACCAATTTCAAGGAAAATCAAACACCACAATGGTGGAGACAATGCTTCATTCTTTTATGACGATTTATCATACACTTGCTCACACCCACAGAGGGCGTCAACCCCCCTCTCAAAAGAACTCAACCCAAGGATTTACATGTTGTAAACTCAGACATGCATACGAACTCATTAGGTTGGGGGAGGAGGGGAGAGGGGGGGGGGGTCGCACTTGTGCTTCCTATACTTGCTAGTTGATGGTAGATGATACTCCACCCTCGTGACAAGAGATCTAAGAGAGATCCCTGTCTGAGAGAAAACAGCGTTGAAGGCTCCTAATATCTTTGAAAGTGTCATTATGGTAATGATCAAGCTTAATGCAAAATTCATGAAGTGTACCTGGCATTTGAGGATTGCCAATACTTGTTCTGCTGGCAAGAGGGAGGATACAGAAAACATGTTTCAGAAGTCACGCATGCAGATGTTGTTATGCTTTGCCCTAATTGTTTTTCAACAGTTAAGTGCAGCTAAATAACTCCCGTGCGTTGGCATGTATGTGCATGGAGGGAATTAATTATCACCTTTTCTTTCAGCTGTTTGGCTGTTGGAAGAAAACATTGCTCTCTTAATTACTGCAGCCGTTAAATCTATTAATTTTCTCAGTTAAACAGTCCAGACAGACACTGTATAAAAATACCAACAATTTCCCAGTAAACATCTAACAGTTTGCCAAGTAAAAAACAAACAAACAACCCCCCCCCCAAACAATCAGACAAGGAAACTGGACCAATCTGTCACTTCAACCATTCTCTGCATCAACCCGTTCAGCACTGACAGTTATCAGTTTGGACTCAATCTCTGATAAACCGTGTGAGTGTGTGTATTTGTGTGCACAAGATCTCTGAGGAGTGTCTTTCAAACAGCTTTTCATTGAATACTCATCAGTAGGAGGTCCAGGCCCATTGGAGATGGCATATTCACTCTGAAATCAGTCAGCTAACAGGGGCTGTCAGCCAATCAGAATGTTTTTGATTTTGCTTGAAATCTGCGCTCACTTCAGATTAACCTGGACTCTAACACAGACATCACAATGCAGTGTGATTAGATGGTTGCGGATGCTCACATCTGGGGAACAATTAGCCCAGATGAACAGCCGAGCCAGAGTGAACAGAAGTGACAGCACTGTCAGGTTTGACAAGTGACTTGAGCTGTTTCCAAATTTAGAGCTATTGAAGATATAAGAAGGTGAAATCAGGTCAAAGACGTGTACAGTGAAAAGCGGTCACTTTGCTTTGGGAACCACTGTCACCTCGTGTAACACATGAAAGGAATGTGAAAAATGTAAATGTGGGATTTGTTGTGGCTTGCAAAATGGAAGAAAAAAAAAACTGGGTTCCAACATTTTACTGGTACTTACATTAGAATTCTGTCTTACTATTAACTGTGTAAAACACTTCATTGTGATGACTCAGTCAAAAACATGATCCTTTCTACAAGGTGTCCACTGCATACTTTAAGGAGAAAAGGACTTCACATGATTTGCACATTTTTCCACAGAACTGCACTGGACTTTGGGGGTTTGTGTTTGTGCTCTCTCATTGGATTTTTTTTGCAAAGGTTTTTGAGTAGTATGTGCAGGACATGAATGCGGACAGGAAACACAGACAGGAGGAACCATTCACTGATCCTGGGGCTCAGTACAACCTGCAGAATTGATAAACCTCAAAATCCATTCTTTTGACTCAGTGGTTATTTAAACCTGCAATGCAAACATTTTCCTGGCTAAAATATTTAGCAGTTGAGGTCCAAAACTACATTTTCATAAACAAGAATGTTCTCGGTTGGGGCCTGGTACTAGACCTGGAGCATAAACAACTGGATGCCCATGCTTGCATTTGAAATAATCAACATTGTGCACGATTGCTAGAGCTAGCGGTCATTGATCGGCCTCAACATATGTATGGTGCAATTATGGACAAACTACAACATCTGATGGGATCGGTGGAAGTTAAAGTTTGCGGGTAATGAAGTTTGCTAAAGATTTGACCTGTTCGCAGTTTCTGCTGTAATTTTTATTTGCAAAAATATTTGTATATGTGGTACTCCATTTATCAACTAGGGAAATAGAAAGATCCATTTACAAATACAGATGTGGAGAAAGTTCCGGTTTGACACTTTCTCATGTGTTTGGTATTCAGCTTATCTTTGGGCTGATTCATGTCATGTTTTTTACTCATCCCGTCATGTTTACATCATTCTAGCCCCAACTCTAGTGCTCTACTCAGTCATTTTGCTGCATCAGGTTTACCTGTGGCTCCTAACTAGCTGATAGTACCGACAATCTCTAACATTCTTTTCACACTTTTGGCTTCCCAGTTTTTCTATAGCACGAAATATGCTATATAAATAAAGTCTGGTGTCATTTGATTATTCTAGTACAGACTATAGGCATGCAGGTATAAAAAAGACAGTTGCTTTTAGCTGAATTGGTTTTCAGGAGAAAAACTCTTTGAGCAGTTAAAGGGTTACGACAAATTTTGGGGGTGTATGTTACAAATATGGAGCCCATGTAAGCTCCCTTTAAAACTGGTGTTAGAAGTTTTTGTTTCAGAGATTTTTTTTCCTGTTGATTATGGATCTGGTAACCTGGTTACTCAATACAACTGACAGAATTGTTTTCAACCCAGAGCCTCGCAAGGGGAGAGCCCTCGTGCCCCGATTCGACCCACGCAGTGGCGTACGCCATGAATCCTTGGGGGGAGTGGAAGATGGTTTGTCTATCTGTGTTGTCAATCGAGGACATGGAGGATATTTACATAATTTGGATTACTGATATCAGGATTTCTGCTGAGTGCTGAATGATGATTGCCCCAGTTAACTGGTATATCAACAAATTCTAAAACTACAAGTTGGTTGTGCCTTTTCTGGCAACACTCAGACTAAAGGTAAACTAAATTTTGGTGAAATTTATTGGAAACTAGATGCAATTCTTGAACAGAACCACAGGCTGGGCACAGTCTTGGATCTAACTGCAAGGATTGGCGCCAACTTGGAGAAGTTGCAGATTCAGCTTGGTGAGGAGAAGAGAAAGATTGATTGGCTTGATTCACTCCAGGGGACTTTGGATGTATGACCTTGAGGCCATGTTGGAATTGCATGTAAATAAGATACTCTGCCCCCTCCCCCATCTGCTCATACACCCATGGCGGAGAGCTTATCCGCTCACGTGATGGTTGATGTTTATCTTTGTGCTTTGACATCTTGGAGGACTTCTGAGTCTGATTTGTTCAAGGTGGACAGGATAACATTCTCTCTCATTCACACTGCACACATTGCAATCATTTCCCTTTGATGTCCTCCCAATATCACGTGATATTGTGTGTATTCCCTGCTGAGATTGTTGTGTAATCTCATATAGTGCCCCTGTGGGCACTAGGTGAGAGGATTTTTTTCTTCTTCTGTCCTCGTGTAGCCTATCTTTTTTCAATATTCCTCTCTTTACCCTAGCGTTGCAAAAAATGGCTGTCTTGGAAGTGAAGTGACTATGCATCTCTTCCAAGTCAAATTCCCTGTATTATGGAAATGATACTTGGTAAAGAAACTTGATTCAAAGGTAAGATTCTATATATCACTTTTCATAGATATGAATCACAAAGTACTACATGGTGGTAGAAATACTCTGTGTGTAACTGGGCAAAAAACTAAAGTTACATGAAACATTGATATACATAATGTTTGCAGGGACAATGATCAACATCTCTGTTTTATCTGGGTTAAGTTGAAGAAAACTCCCATTTAACCCTTGCTCAATTTCCATCAAGCAATTGATTAAAAGTTAAAACTTGTAGAGCTCAGATGCCACAAAAGAATAGTAAAGTTGGATGTCATCAGCATAGAGACAACTAACATTGTATGTCGGATGATTGTCCAGTGGAAACACAGACAGTAGGAAAAGAATAGGGCCCAGAACAGAGCCTTGAACAACCCCACATGAAAGAGCTGCCATTTCTGACAAAATGATTCATATACAGACTGAACAATATATCAGAAAGATATGATGAAAACCACTCAAAACAAGACTGGTGCTCAATTCCTTCTGTCATATTTACTTCCTCTGACTCACACATATGTTTCATTCACTCATCAAGTTTCATGCCTTTCTTCTGTGCCAGTTAATCAGCCCTCATGTTGCTCACCTGCGTTATCAAAAGAGGGCCAGTGGATGACAGTTGGGACTGGGAACAACACTGCTGAGCCTTTGGACCAGAAGAAATTATGAATATTTTCAATCTGATTTGCAACTGGAGAGCAGAAGCCATTGTTGTTCACAACACTAACTTGGTAATGGCTCCGTCCTAGCAGTGGAATGCCTGAATTTTTCTTTGCTCCACATGTTGACTTATTTCCACAGCAAACTCTAGCAGTAGCTCTTCAGTAAGCGTGGGGATTGAGAAATGATTGTAGAAAGATAAGCATTCTGTCCAAAAACAGCTGTAAGTGTGTTTTTTCACTGCAGTGTATTCAGATTTAGTAGTCTCAGGCATGCTGTCCCAGTTACTAAAAGAAATGCAACACATTCTTGTGGGCCACAGCTTAAGTAAATTGTCCATATCATGATGTCTGGCAGCCAATACAGCCTCTTTCTATCTTCTATCAGCATAGTTCATATATGGTAAAGGCATGGAGAAAGCAGGACGTGAAGAGATTAAACACAAAACCATACGGCCAGTACAATCAATGCAGGTAGTTAGGTGACAACGCAAGCATGTTCTTCGCTTTATTTGCTTTTTCTTCATCAAGGGCTGCATCAAACACAAAAGTGTTTATCATTCAAACAGCGACATTGAACACAACTTCAAGAATAGACATCGCTCTAACTCAAAAGTTCTACCAGAGTATCCACACATGTACAAAGTATGTACAACATGAACACTAAAAGTAAACCAAAACACTTTTAAAAGTTCAAAGATTGAACACATGTTATAAAACAATCATCAAACAATCCTCATATACAATCAACTCTCTTTTTCTTACTGCGTAGCATTCGAGTGTCCCAGATATAAACTTTTATCTGCACAAGTTTTACTGGCTCTGTGCACAAGCCACCCCACCGTTCCCCTGCTGGCAGAAACAAAGGCACTTATTTCTAGTATCATCAAAGAATTGTATGTAAAATGTAGTAAAAAATACGAAGGTAAGATACCAATTTAACCTAAATGGCTTCATAAGACCTGAACTGCTAATTATGTACAATAATAATTCTATGGCACATTTTCATAAAATTTTGAAGACCATGGCTAATGATTTCATACACTACAGGTAGACACTGTCACTGAGTTAGCATTGTCAGTGCTTCTACAGACAAATTGAGTGGACTCAATGCAAACACTCCACAGAAGGGACAGTTTCCTTAATGTCTCACCCCCACTGAATCTCTTAACCTCTAGCTACAACTGCTCCAAGACGGGTCTCTGACAGCAGGGCCAGCCCTGAGCTGCATGGTGCCCTAGGCAAAAAAGGATTTTGGCACAGAGACAACGTAACTCATTAACTAGATTACATTGCAAAAAATATTTATTTATACTAAAATGAAAAGTAGAGATGATAGATAGATATTTAATTATTACTTATTCCAGGCAGAAGGCACCTTAGGCAATTGCCTAGTCTGCCTATGCCCAGAACCAGCCCTGTCTGACAGAACTGTGTTCATAGCCTTTATTACTTGTTTCAGTAATATTTCACTATGTAAGTCTTCTGGCAATGTTATTAGGTTGGAAGAATGCTTCTTTTATGCTGATAATTGCAGTAATTGTGAGTATACTGCATGTTTGTAAAGGGACATTAGTGTTACAGAGGGGTGCAGGCTGAGTTCTTAGATGCACAGATAAGGGGAGGCAACATAACAGTTTGTAACACAATTAATTGAGGATGGTGATCTGGAGTGGAAAATAAAGACATTTTCACCAGGTTAACAGTGTGAATACAATGTGACACTTACAGGTGACACAATGAGCAGGCAGATGCAGGGTCAGAGTCCAGAAACAGCTGGATGATCTACAGACAGCAGGCAAACAGATCCAACGGGGAGCAGGCAGAGTCAAAACACAGTTCAGGTTCAGGTACACAGAAACAATATGAGCTGTGGCGATAATCCAAAAAGGGGCAGGCAGAGACGAGGACGGGAAACAATCCCAGGTCAAGGTACACAGGAAATCAAAACAGATAGGTAACAGGTCTAAACCGGTAACAGGAATCAGAGGCATGGGTGTAGAAGGCTTTAAACTCTTCAATACACTGCTGACTCCTGTCTTCTCCTTCACAGCTTATAAAGAGAAGCAGACAGGTGAAGCTGGCTGGGCTGATGGGAGTGGCAGCAGGTGAAAATGATGAGTACTGATTAGGAGTGTGCAGCAGGACAGACAGGAGAGAAAAGCAACAGTGTCATAACAAAACAATACTGGGGCTAAAATTAGTAAAACTAAAAAAAACAAAATCACAAACAAAACAACAGCACCAGGCAGGTGACGAAACATGACAATTAGAACTAATTATTTCAATTTCAATGGAAAAATTTTGTTTTATACATCAGTTTTCAAGATACAAACTGCCTGTTTGAACAAATTTAGTTTGCTCTTGACTGTATATAAATATATATATTTTGTTGCAAAACCTTTTGATGCAGTCATTGCAATCAATTGATTTATGTAACTCTCAAAGAGACTTCTGTACCTGTCGACAGATGTTTTAAACCTCTGGTCAAATTTTTTAAAAACACGCATCCAAGTCTCGAGGTGCTTTAAATAGGTTATTATATAAGCTTGATATTCAATTGACCAGATTTGGGCAACATGAGTGCTGGAGGCAGAGGCGATAAAGGTGAATTTTTTCTCTGAGAAAACATTACATAGCTTACGTCAGTTTTTCTTTGCAGGGATCCAGACGGAGGAAAGATGAACAGAGTCTGGGAAACCGAGGAACCAACAGAGGAGCTTGGAGGAGAACAGAAAACGCATGGATGCTGGTGTAAAGATGGTGAGTCGAGGAGCGCTGGTGAGTATTTGGTGAGTCGACACGTGGAACTTCGAAGAAACTTTTCAAGTAAGAAGGTGAAGAAGGAATTTAATGTTCACACAAGTAACCAAACTCTTTTCAGTTCAAGGATCGAAGTGGTCCAGATGGTGGAGAAAACGGGAGGCTTGAAGAGGAATACACACTCAACAAGTGGCTCAAGAGGAGGTAATTAAGGAGGAGCAGATGATTCAAAACGACTAAGTCAACCAAAATTTTAAATAGAGACAAAGTTTCAAAATATCACGAGAGGCTAGCAATAACTAGCCAATGAGCTTTCACCAGGAGGGACTAACTGTCTGGTATGAGAGAGCAGAGGCTAGGTATAATCTCTAAAATGCAGATGGTGGATTGAACTCAGGTGCAACTCAAACCGCAGCAGCGGGCAGTGCTGAAGAGACGCAGCTCAGGAAGAAGGAAAGAAATTGAAACAAAAATTAAAGAAATCAAGGAAGCAGAAGAAGAAAGATAATAAAAATGAAGTTAAAGTGAAATTTGTGGGCCAACTGCTGCAGCCATCCCTGGTTTTAGGAGAATCGTCTCCAGACTGTTTCATGTTTCAGCTCAGTTTTTAATAGGCCAATATCAAACTACCAAAGAGCCTGTTTCTTCCCTCAAACATGCTGAATGGTTAATAAAACAGCATGAAGTCACCTGCGATGTAAATTACAAG
Source organism: Pachypanchax playfairii (assembly GCA_006937955.1). NCBI lineage: Eukaryota > Metazoa > Chordata > Actinopteri > Cyprinodontiformes > Aplocheilidae > Pachypanchax > Pachypanchax playfairii. The sequence continues at coordinate 2,859,283 of SSNP01000041.1, read as the reverse complement.
GCACACCTGAGTTTAACATGTCCCTACAATTAAATTATTTCAGGATTATTTTTGTCTAGTCCAGTTTTACTGGTTTGTTTTTGTTTATTGTTGAACCACAACCAGATATTTTTGTTGATTTTCAGTAATTTGTAAAAGTTATTATTTTATTTGAGTCAGTTTTAAGTTATTTTAGGGACTATTGTGTAGTTTTCTATCTGTAATGGAGGGTCTTTGTTCTTATTGAGAGAAGTAATGTAACACATTGCAAGCACAACAAGTGATGCTATTAAATCATCACTCAGTAGGAGTTTCTGCCATCCAGTATTCTTGATATTATTTTACATGCTGTGTGATCAGGTTGCTATTTCTGCAGTCAGTTATTAACATTATGAAGTCATGTAAACATGGACTCAATCTCAGTGTTCTCATATTGTTATTGCTTCTCCTCTCTGAAAGCCTTGTTTTTACCACGCTCAACCCCCTCCATCACTTTGACCCCGTGGGGTCCAGCTGTGTTTGCTCCCACACCTGTACACCATTTTACCCTCATAGGTCCCACTATAGAAACACACTGACTGACAGCTGCACTTCAAAGGTTCACTCTCAGCTTTTATGGTTATCATCTGTTGTCCGGCGCAGCAGAAGAGGAGAGACACAGAGAGGAAGAACCCGTCTCAAGGAACCCCCTTTGTGTTGTGGGACCAATTTAGATGATTGGCCTTGAAATGCAAGCCGAAACAGGCTTCCCTGTGTTCCTTTAAAGTGACCCATGCCTGGCAGTGTAATGTAAAATTATCCTTGCCGTGTTTGTGTTGTGTCAGATGTGGTGACTGGCAGAAACTGTTAGTAATTGTCTAAGTGCGATGTGTCAAAGCTGTCCGTCACTCATCCGAGCCCCCTCCTCTTTAGTTCTCATTCTTCAGCTTCTCATAATATTTTCACTGAACTGCAGTGGACAAACTACTTTCAGTGATGGAGTTGTCACATTGGTGCTTTTACTTGGAAAAATATTTTACCTCAGGAAGAACACACAACCAGTTGACATTTGTTCCCGCTTTTCAAGAGAGGAAAAAAAAAATAGAAAGGCATAAGTGTTCTTTGATACTTTTACCAGTCTGAGAATATGAGCTTTTTTGTCATCACTCATTGAAGTCGACACTAACCTGGATGCGACTTTTTGAAAATGCAATCCTGACAAAATCAAATCTAAAAGAATGGACACATGACACGTGCACACTATCTTGTGTGCACACCTAAAAATGAAATTGTTGACCGAAGACCTGAACCGCAGAGTCTCGTGAAAAAAGGACAAACATATTTCTGTTTAGTTTCCCATATTAAAGCACTTAAAGAGGCCATTTCATACAAATTTCAGGACTTTGTGGTTATTTCTTGAGTATTAACCTGTAATATGAAACATTTTATATCTAAAAAACGTCAGGAAACACTGATTAACACACCTTTCAATCTGTCTGCATTAAATTTTGGGTGGTTCCGGCTCCTTCTGTCAGGCTTCTTCAGCAGCTTGTTCATATTCATTATTCAAATTTGCTGGACTCTGATTGGCTAACAAACTAGCCTATGAGAGCATTACCTGATCAACCAGGCCCTCACGTCTTTGACAGAATACTTTACAAAGACGTGAGATCCTGGAGCTGAACCGCTGTCTCTCAATTTTGAAGACGGGCTTAGCCAGTTGAGAGAGAACCAATCACAGAAACCTGGAAGTGACGCAACATATGTGACGCTAACGCGGATACACACGAGGCGGAACAAAAACAAAAGGTTTAGCGAGCGGAGCCGTAATGGTAGCTACAGAGCCATGTTTAATGGAGGAAAAAGGACGAATATTAATGACAGTTATCGCTTTTGTGTCAAAAACTTGTGAAGACGAGGTGTCATTGCACACTCGGTTCACATATTTGACCGTCCCAAGCGAACACTGTGCAAACACAGAAGTAAACACTTGTGCTCTGGGTGGAAAACGCTAGTTCCGTGTTTTCGGGATGACGCACAACAACGGTGATATGTAATTGGTCCGTCAAAAAATTTGACGCGGAAATGATCGGGTGCGGCTCCGGTGTCAGACCCTTCTGCATTTGAACATAATGCAGAAGGATCTGATTGGTCAGGCTAATGAGAGCAGGGTATATTGTTTCCTGCCCCGCCGCACATGGCAACGTCAGACGTCATATCTTTCTGTTTGATATGTCTTATGCTAAGGGCTTTTAGCCAGCAGCATGCTAGGCGTGGTTTCAACTGCGGGAGCTGCCGAATACTAACAAACAAAGGAGTTGTGACGAAACAGATACAGGCCATTTGGACTCGGGAGAACTCGGGTTTTATCACCACCTGCGTAGTTTGAGAGATTAAAGCTGAAAGAGAAGTTGTTGACCTGTTTTCACACCCACTATGAAGGTAAGAAACTTCAGAAAAACCACTTTTAATGGAAGGGCCTCTTTAAATGAAACATAAGATTTAAGTGTCTCAAAATTACAACCCATGATGTGTAAAGTGATGCTCTTATAATGGTTCCTATTAAGAAAAATGAATGATTGAGGTTATTTTATAGATGTTGGAATCTTGTCAAGTTTTTAATCATTATTGCTGTTTCAACTCAAAATCAAACTTCATTTTCAAAGATGATGATACCAGTTTAACACAGTCTCCTTTTCTCCTGGTGAAATAAATTTAATATTGGTCTCAATCAGATGAACAAACTTTTTTTATCAGTTTGAAAAACACCCAAATTATAGTTAAACATGCCAGTTAAAATATTAACAACAAAACAGCTTTGTCTCAATATTATGTGTGAACTTTTTCTTACAGAAAGAAAATGAATTACGTTTTTTGTTATGATAAGCAGTGCATGAGCAGTCTCATTGCAAACCCTTCTAACATGATGCTTTCAAGTTTTAACAGAGTAGCACATTTCCTCATTTTAATTTTAATTAAGCTGGGACAATAACACTTAGATTTATTGCCCAAATAGCAGCCAGTGTCCACAAAATACAAAAAAAGTGCTAGCTTTAGCATGACAAAGGAAGCACTCTTCTGTGCACACTGTTTCCTCCTAACTTTGTGTTGTCAGTAGGCTTATAAAAAAATTGGGATTTGATGTTTGCATAATATTTAATTTTATTTATACCACTAAAAAGAAGCTTTAAAAATCATGTATTTTATGTTTTTTTTTTAATCAGAAAATTCAAAGTTTTCAACCCTTTAAACCGCAAATTGGTGGCAGCCTGATGATTTTGTGTTCAGGTGAAACCAAATAATATTTGTCTCTACATTATGAACAGGGGTGCACATAAGTGGTCCGCAGGTCCGCACACACTGTCAAAATATAAAATGCGCACCAGATGTAAAGTTGCAACACGCGTTTGCGTACTTAACATTGGTTTGGCTGAGCTGCGTGAATTTTTAGGTTAATCAGAGGCGGGTTCATTGTCAAATAAATGGCACAGACGTGTATAACTACCTTTTTGTGCTATAAAATACAGAAAACCACCTGTTTTAATCAACAGTATCAGCGTATTTGTCTGTGATCCGCGCCATTTTGAATGCGCGCAAAGCACTATGGGATATGCAGTCAATGCCCCATAACTGTCCAGTGTATCTTTTTATCTGACTGCATCACATTACAAACATCCTCATCATTTCAAGAAAAAACAGTTACAGTAAATGACAGAAGCTCCAACAGCTGACTAATAAATTTCAACACCAAACTGTTAAATGTAGATTAAAGTGAACAATCAAACCTGTAAACAATCCAACCTGAACTCTGAAGGTTTTTTTTTTACCAGTATTTTTATATTTTACTGGTTTCTCTTGATTTTTTCAACAATTAAAGGATTTTTATTGAAACAAATATAGAGCCAGGTAAAGTAAACAGACTGAATTTGAAGCTTGATGAAACCAAAAACAAAGCAGAGGAGCTCGGAAGAGACACAGCGAGACACATTTAAAAATGTGAGGACCAAGCAACAACCCTAGGTTCTCTTCTGAGAACCAGGCCAAAAATATTATGTGCACCCCTGATTATGAAAGATCAAAACAGTGGTCTTCCAACACAAATAAATAAATAAATAATGTCATTTCTTCTGATAGATTTGTTGAAGAGTTCAAATTACAACAAGTGTTTATCTAAATCCTTTTTATATTCTGGGATTTACAAAGAGAACACGTGTTCATAATGAAGCTCGGAATGAGAATCAACTGATTAAACTTTCATTCAAAATTAGGACATGTTTCTACTGATGAGTCATTATGAGGTGTGAAATGTTGGTTTTATAGATAAAACACTGTTTAATTCAACAAGTTTATCTGATGTCAAATCCCAACACGATTATTTTAAAAAAATTGTGCTTCAACCAAATACGTTTCACTGTGCATATTATCCAAGGATCCTGGATCAGAGTCAGAATGCAGGACTGCCATGAAGTCACAGCGTGTTAACCTCCCCTCACCCGCCTTCCTGTCCAAACACACCTAATCTACCTTCCTCTGGGGAGGAGAAAAATCATTCATTATTTTAATGGGTGTCAAATATGTTTCCCAAATCTACTAAAAGGTTATCGTTGTTACACGTGGACAAGTGCTTATATTTGAATCAATGTTAACTTTGTTACTGGGGAAATTTATTGCCTTCCCTGCTGACCACATTGCACAAACTTAATCGGCATGTTTTCACAAATTGCAGCATGTGGGTGATTTATATGGTTGAGGTGACTGGCTGCTCTTTGATAGAGCGAATGCAAAACACACATCTGAAAGGTTCTACAAGGGCATAAGCAACACTTTGTATTTTGGTTCGAATGTCTGACACATAGAGATTATGTATTGTTAGTGTTAGAACCAGCAGGGGTGTGGGAAATTACAGGCAAATGGCAAATTTGGTAATATAAATGAATGACATACGAGTCTGCCTCTGGTGATTTACAGAGCCAGAACTTATTTAGCCCACCACAGAATACATCCTTGCCTCAGATTTTCTCCTAACCTTACAGCAGAGGTTCTTAGACTGATTATTGCATGATGACATTATAGATTTAAAAAAACAAACACACCAAAAACATATCATTTATTTATAGAAGCTGAGAGAAAAGAAGAAAAAAAAACAGAGGCAGAAAAAAGAAAAGAGAGCACTGCTGTCTCTCCAGTGTCTCAGCTTCACTATTTGTCTTGGCTGAGTTAGCTTTATCTAATAAAGTGTCTTTGTATTAAGATGGATACTTCAAACGCTCTTTTGTCTCTATAATCACATAGAAGGGAGGCAGAACTCACACATTCCTCGCTCAATTTATTATTAATAAGTACATCAGTGGGAGAAAGATGTCCTGGGGACCGAAACACCCGCAGAGCGTAGCATTCATCAAACTTAAACGAATATCACAATACACAGGATACAGAAGCTCCAATAACAAATAATTAATGCGTAAGGTCTTTGGGTGCAGTAAATCACTGTTGATGCTTATCATTATATAACATCATCTCACAAGTTACAACCAATGATGAACTCTTTGTTGAGGGGAAACCTTTTTCTGCCTTTTGTGTGCAATTAAACGGTCTGTTTGTGGCAGAGAGGTCAGCGTGTGATCATATGATTAAGCTGTGGTTAGTGACATGACTGTGTTACTCTACACTTGTTTTTTACAAGACCTTAATGTAGTGGAACTGCAGCAATTACCTTTCTGTTAAGATAACCAAACAAAAACAACGTGATAACATGTCAGGGATTTTTCGAAATAACCTTTTCATCTGCTGCAGGATGGCACTTTGAATTTTATTTTCTGTTTTAAGATGTTAAAAAAAGCTTTGATTCAAATTGATGAAACATACAAAATGTTGTTCAAAACTTAGCATGTACAAGATAATTTAAGGAGATGTTTTAGTTTGAATCCCCTATAAAATGTGTAAAAAAAACAACAGGAAGGTTCTGTTTCAAATGACAGATGGGGCTGACTGAATAGCTGTAAGAATAAGACCCTCCCCATCCTGCTGCACAACCTGTGCTCCAGTGTTGAGTTTCTACCAGCCAGTAGTAGCAGAGCTAACACATGTAGCTATAAGTCCCACGTCTGAGAGCAGGAATTCAATCAATAAAACCCTTTGACAAGATATACCATGTTACAGCAGAGACAGAGGGGACAGAGGGTTAGATAGGGTACCATCTGTTCAAGTCTTCCCCACCATCTCTATGTCACACATCACTCTGCTCTGCTATTATCCAATACATCAAATGATCACCTTGGCAGGCTTTAACTTAATTGGTGCTAATATTGGCTGTTTTCAGATCAGACATACTGTATGTCTCAGTTTCCTTTTACAGAGTAGTAATTGCCATAGAGGATTTTCTGATGATGCATCACATTAAAAAGCCACTGAATAGTGGTATCTTTGTGTATATCAACATTTTACAGTCAACAAGGCATGTTTAGTCATCAGAAGCAGGAGAAGAATTAATATCAACAAGTACAAGATAATTTAAACCCGAGGCTTGTCACCAGCAGTCATTGGGAAAAGGCCTGGACATGTCATTAGTCCATGATGGGACCACGTGGAGACACTCACACCTAGTGACAAAATAAAATGATCAACTTTTAACCAAGGACATTTTTTCTGTAAGGAAACAGTGCTTATCAACTGTACCACTGCACACAATGCTGTTTAAACCCAAATTTGATTAGCTGGCCCAGAGTGACCTCCAAAAATGCATACTAGAAAAAGTGCACCACAATAAGCTGTACTTTTAAATCAAATATACTATACATTATACTATACTACTAAAAGTTTAAAAATCAGAAAAAAATGCAAACAATGAGAACATTTTGGTTTACAAACTGATGTTGGTACATCTAAAAGACTTTTTATAAAACAGACAATCATGAAAGGTGTCCAAACCAGCACAAGACATCAACCTGACTCCATCACAGTGGACGTGCATTGTTCTTGTTCTACCTTTTAGCTCAGACAGATGATTCATTGTGCGTTAAATGAGAAGCTTGCTATTGTTTCAGTGGTCTGCATAATTTTTGCTCTCATAAGAATATGAATACTTCCCCATCTGTTAGCTTTTAAACAGCGTTTAGCTGCAAACCCACAGACATGTGAGACATCTACTGTTTAATTAAAAAAAAGAACAGAAAAAGTCAGAATAAAATTATACATATTATATTATGAAAGAGTCTTGCACAATAACATTATCGTTTGACACTCAGCATGTCAAACAAAAAAAAAAAAGCTTCATATCACAGTAAAGAGAGTCGACCTTTGAAGAATGTGTGCGCTGATTTTAAAGCTTCAAAGATTGCTTTTAGGATCCTACAAAAGAATAACCTCTGACACCCAAACAAACAAACACAAGACACATTTAAATAGCACAAGTTGGAAAAGTCTTAAAGCTCACTCCTGTGTGTGTGTGTGTGTGAGTGTGAGTGTGTGTGTCATGAAGAGCAGAACATGTCTATTATGTGCAGTTTGATTAAAGCATGATGGCTGGTGTCCAATCTGCTTTCCTGGGGAGGGCTGTGACAGCCAGCAGCACGTCTACCTGCTGCCTCCTCTGCGTGTTAGGTGATTTACGGCTGACTCCCTCCATTTATGTACTGCCTTATTTTCATTTCCACCCCGCTGAGTGCCAGGTTCAGAACTCAAGAAGAAATATTATGCTTTGCTGACAAAATGCAGTGACAGCCATCTCCCAACCTTGAAAAGAGTGCCAGAGTGTTAAACAGTATGAGAGCCTGGGAGACAAGGCGAAGTTGAAGACATCTGTAAGCATGCGGCCCATTGAAATAACCATTTGATCTAAACCAGCTCTGATTGGGTGGAATGATGTTTATAGCCAAGTTAGAATCTACTTTCAATTAAAAAAATGACACGAGGGGGAAAAGGGAGGTCTGTAAAACAGACTGTAAAATTTATTGAACAACTTTTACAGGGGTCTCGTCTGAAAAGCATGTGGCGCACAAATGAAATGTTTGTTTCGACAGACGAGTTTGCCTGCAGACAAGCAGGTAACCCGACGCCAGGGACTTTTTCATTAACCCTAAGTTCAAACCCTGCTGCTGCTTTAAGCTTTTGTGGGAAAGCAACAATTTGATGTAAAGGGATGAATATAAATACTGCTGCGGTTTGCTGCTGTGCCACCATGTTTTCCTATTTAATCCAGCCTGTTTTCTCCTTTACAAGAACTACTCTGAGCCATAATGAGGTGTTGTAGCGTCCCGAGGCATTATCATTTGCCACATTATTATTTCAAAAGCTTCAACAACAGCACTGCGTCTGATGTAATTCTCATGCATATGAAAGGTGTTCCAGTGACTTGATGTGCTGGGTTTTGAGGAGAAGGAGACCCCCCATGCAAACTAGAATGAGTGATCACATACATAATGAGGTAAATGAGTGTTTGGAGCAGTTGGGGCCAGGCGTCAGATGGACATGCTGTTGTCTGTAATTAGCCTCTAGCTGCATGATCATTGCTTGTTTATGAAACCAGTTAATATAAATTGGATGATACAAAAAGAAAAAAGAGGAGAGAAAGATCTTCCACCCCCCCTGCATCTGAGACTGACTATAAATAAAAATTGTCATTGTAACCTAATCAAATTATGGGATGTATTTTGGTTTGGCTGACAGTCGTCTTAACGCTCTCTGTCTCTCTTTCTCTCTTTTTCTCAGCAGATGAGGCAAAGCAAAGTGAATCCCCTGAGGTCCTCTCATCTCTCTTCAGGAGCTGCCGACTCTCTTCTCTTTATGGTACACCCAGAAGGATTAAGCGCAAATGGCATTCACATGATTTCAATAAGCTCAAAAAGACAAGAACCAGCCTTTCAGTGCATTAGCTTTTTGCGGCAGAGGACATAAAGCAGATGCTAAGCAACTGCAGGGAAACAGAAATAAAAGAAAAAAGAACACAGTTAATAATGATCATAATAATAGACTGGTCTGGCACTGCTGAAATGGAAATCCACCGGCCCTTAAAAAAGGCCCCCTAAGTGGTGATGTCATCTGTAATGGCCAGGATTGGGTTAGATATGAACCTGAGGTGACACTGCCATAAAAAGTGACCCCCCCACCCCCCCACCCCACTACACACCCCACGCCCCACATGGCAAAGCCAGAGACACAGCCTGTAAAAAAGCAATCAAAACAGTTTTCTGCAGATGCCTGTCGACATATGTGACAGGTCACCTTTGGTATTTCTTTAAAACCACATTGTTTCACTCAGGATGAAAACAAAAGGGTTTTCTTTAATAAAAGTTCAAAGTAATTTCTGCATTTTTAATGCAAACTATGAATTATGATGCAAAACATCTATCTGTCTAGAAAAATGATAAAGCTATTTTAAGTTTTTGGAATTCCATCGAACCACCATGATCCACAAATCAAGAAAACATGGAACAGCTGAACCTTCTAGCCAGCCAATCAGCATCAACAACTACCACATGCATGACCACTATCCTGTATGTTTTAGATGTTCCCTTGCTTCAACACACCTGATTCGGATGAACGGGTCATAAACAGGATTCTGCAGGACTTGCTGAGGATTTGAATCAGGAGTGTTGATGCAGGAAAACGTTTAAAACATGCAGGATGGCCCTCAGGGCCTGGAGTAGCCCACTGCTAACCTAGAACAACATCTGAAGCGCTGCAGGCCTCAGCTGCTTCAGTTAAGTTCAGAGTTCATGATTACATGGTGACTTCCAGAGCAAAGATCCCAGCTGAACAAAAAGAACACAAAGGCTGATCTTAGATTTGTCCAAAACAAGTTGATGATCCCACGACATTGGGAAAATATTCTGAGCACTGAAAAGAGAAAAGTGGAAGTTTGTGGAAGGTGTGCATCTATAAACCTGGAGTAAAACTAACCCTGCATTTTAGAAGAAGAATATCATACTGATAGTCTTGATCTGAGACTGCTTTGCTACTTTAGGACCTGAAATTATTGTATTTAAATCAGTACTAAATAACTCTTCCTCAGTCATGTCTCAAACAGCCATCGCTGGAATCGGTGTTCTGTAGAAATATGCTACCTGTTAAGATGTGCTACTGATTCCTTCTGCACATGTGCTGTTCTACAGTCTTGACTTCAATAAACAGATTTATTGTTTCTACATTTTTCTGAAAAAATAAATTTTACCTATCAAATTAATTCTCCCAGGACAGAAACACTAAATATGATGTTATTTTTACTTTCTTTGCATTGTCAGAGCAACAGGCAAATGTTTGGACACACCCAGAGGAGAATGACCTAACAATGGCCACAAGGACACAGAGGGCTTTTATTTAGAAAATATCAGGGAAGGATCATAAAAATATGTTGAAATAATTAACAGGACGCACTCACCATAAATAAGAATACTGTATAAACTTCTAATGACATCTCATTATGAAACAAGTTGTTAATTCGTACGATGGAGGCATTTTTCATCAGGGCAGCATAAATCATCATAACACCACTTCCGGCTGCGACCCGAATTACTGAAGTTATTAAGTGTAATATATGAGGACCAGAGACGTCCAGAGTGTCTAATATGAAGCTGAATGTGTTTTTCAGTGAGTATCCACTTAGACAAATTTCAGAACAGCAGCTTAAAGTTTTAAAAGTTATTTTGTACTACTTTAAGGGAATGATACATTCTACTCGCTTCTAAAAAAATCATGGAAGAAGAATCTACTACAATCAGTTCTTCAGGTCAGTCATACAAAGCACCACAGCAAATCACCTCTAACTGGTTCAAAATATCCCAAAATTAATGTTTTAGGGTGGGTTAGTCAAAGTATGAACTCAAATCTAATTGGGATGCTGTAGAGTATTTTAAACAAGTTCCTCATAATTAAAAAATCCTCCAGTGTAGCTGAAGAGAAGTGGGACAAAAAGACGTGAAGATTGCCTGTTGTTGCTGTCCAGGGTGGAATAACCAGGGCCAATTTAGTTTAGACATAATTATATTTAAGAAATTAAAGTGAAATTTTAACAGTTTTTTAAAATTTAATTAAGTTATCTTATTCTTTTGTTTGTTTGATGATCTGAAGCATTAAAGTGTGATAATATAGCAAAAACAGAAGAACTCTACGAGGGCAAATAATTTTAAAAATTTTATTTACATTTGCCTAAAACAAGAAGATGAAAAAAAGAGAAAACTTTATTCCTATAAAATGTATCTAAATCCATTTGAATAGCTGTGTTCATTTGTTTTTAACTAATAATTAATAAATAAATCTATGCATACCTATTGGATTATTTTAAGGTTTTAAAAAGTCCCTTAACCTAGTTTTCTATGGAAATATGGGCACAGGTACATTCAGTTTAATGGGTTGAAACTGCCTTTAGAAACATTCTCTGTTAAGTAAATTAGACCAATATCAACAGTTACTGTGAAAGGAAACAAATCCTTGTCACCTCATTAAAGCAATTTGAAGTTAGTTTGTCACTGCAAGTTTTTACTTTTCAACCTCCTGTCTTTCTTTTCCTTTTTTCTCTTCCTTTACATAGTTTAGTGTTTGTTATTGCCTGATGTCCTTCCTTTCTGTTTTTTATCTCTCTTATCTCTTGTGGATAGGACTAATTGTTGAGCTCTGCAAGGTAGAAATGCACCTGCTCTCCTTCCTTTTATCCACCCTTCCCTCCACGCTTTCTGTTCCTGCCCCACCAGTGATTTTTCATCTCTCTTGTTGGGGCCGTTTTATGCATTGTTTCCCTGATGCAGTGATTGATGTCAGGGGCAGGTAATCTGTGGGAATGAGAGGCTGGATGATGGCCACGGTGTTCCCTCAGTCTCTGACACGTGTCGGTGTGCTGTGCAGCACTGGGGCCCCCCATTTGGCTGCAGCCACTGCTGAGGCTGCTTACTTCGCTCATTCAGCCAGCCCTCATTTCCATTTCAATCTCAACCTCATGAATGCAAAAAACTCTGGCCGAAAATTAATAACAACACACAGGGGAGAAGTGGGCGCAAGGGAGAGGGGACAAAACACAGGGAGAAATGGAGAGGAGAGGTAAAAAAAAAGAGAGAATGGGGAGCTGGGATCTTTTTCACCCTCTTTTGTTCCTCCAAAAGTGCCCCTTATTTTATTTCCCTCTTTCTTTCACCAGGATCCTCCAATGAATGGCATTACAGACAAAGCCATATCCAGAGTGACACAAATTTATTTCGGTTGCAGCGCCATAGTGTATTGCCACAGAACCAGGGGCGATTTGTCTGGGGACAATTTGGTTTCCATAAAGGATTTAAATGGTTTCTGTGGAGATAGTGGGATGAAATTTAATTTGTTTCTCATTTACTACAGCAGGTATGAAAAGGAGAAAAATTGGACGGCTGATGGGCTAAAAATTGGTGCTGTCCCTCTGCTGTATCCCCAAAGGACTGAGGCCCTGCATCATATAGATTGAGTTCAACCCCCGCCCCCCCCACAACACACAACACACACACACCAAAGCCTTCCTAACCACAAGCCAGCACATACACACACACGTACAGCCTGCCACCAGCCTGGAGAGAGCTGTAACCTTAAACCAACTTAAACAGTAACCTTTGGGGAGGCTGCCAATCACTCCTAAAACAACGTTTCCATCGATCGGCCTGTCTGCGTGATTTATGGGCTCATTTTACACTAATTGAGAATTAGAGGGAGGATTAGTGGGTCTCAACACTTCGGCCTGATATGCACTCTGAGCAGTGTAATCTGTCACACCGGGATGTCCGACACTCTCTCACTCACAAAAGAGGGAATGGAGGAAGAAGAGAGGGATGAGGGGTGGGGGGTGGGGGGACTGGTAGGGGGAGGGTCCTTTCTAATTGAATTTCCAGATAACTCGGAAATTAATTTGACACCACTGAAATTTGACTACAGCTCTGCTGCTGCGCTCTCTCACTCCAACATTATGTATCTTTCTTTTTTCGTTCTTCTCTCCTTCATTCTTTCCGTTCTCCATTTCTGCTGTGCCTAGCAAACACTATTGATCCCGATCACTTTGAGGTGAGCGCACTTTGACGCATGAACTTCCTAAATTATATTTGCACTCATATAAGGACAGTTCATCTGCTCCTATCTTCAGCCAGATGAAGAATATTACCTTTTATTTCATTTGATTGTGCTCATGTTATTTTTTTTTTTACTTCTTTTTGTGGAGAAGGATCTACTTTCCTGAGGCCTGTGAACTCATGCAGAGGCGAATGCCCAGAGTCAACAGTTGGAATTAAATTAAGGTCTCGGCTTGCCAGGTCCATTGTCTGGGTAATTTGTCCCATAAGTGGCAAAATGAAAGCACTCTCTACGGTTCTCTGAGCACCTGCTGTTGTGTCACTCATCACTGCAGAAGCAAAACGCAAGAACAGAAGACGGAGGAGCAAGTGCTCTAAAGATCACTTGTGAATAGCTTTGCCATAATCAACTCACATGTCACTGCAGTGGGTTTTTGCCAGTAGAGGTGAAATGACAAAATAATCGACAGCTGCAATAAGAGGCTGTTTCACTTGAAAGATCTGTAATACTCAACATGCATGTTAGTAAGATGTAGCTTAAAAAATACAACACGTTGTGTTACATGCTTGCAATTTTCTAAGGAAATCTGATGTACCGTACAGTGGTAGAATTACAATGTATGAAAAATACAGTGCTTAGGCAATAAAAAAATAAAACCACCGCTATAAATAACAGCTGCTTTCAAAGTGCAAACTGATATTACATGGATTATTTTTACTGATTGAATATTTATAGTTTGAAAATTGCAGCTGGTTCCGGTGAAGCAGATTTTTACCACTTTGTTATTTTGTGGTCAAATCAATACAAAGGTTTGTTTTTATGCATTTTTGATTAAAAAAATCAATTTAAGTAAAAAAAAAAATCAATTATCCTTTAAATCAGATAGAAATTTAGTAGCAAATTGTCTTGATTTATTTTGCTTCCAGTGGTGATTTTGTAGAATAAAGAGTTTAAATTAACGCATGAGATGATTTAAAGCTTTTAAATCTGTAGTGTACAAGACACCTTGTTAGTGGCTTTTATTATGTGGGAGTAGAGTTTGCATGTGGGTTCTTAAGCAGGCTAAAAGTTGCATTTATCTGCGTAATGAAGTTTGCTTGCTTGCTAACTTAATCCCAGTAATGCCTGCGAGAGTCAATTAGCACAGTTAGATTCAGTGCTGTATTTATCTGATAGAGCAGACCTGGCAACTACACTAGAACACATGCACCATATTGACCACCTTCATCTTATCTTTCAGCTAATGGGACTATGGGGCCCATCATCAACTCCACTCTGAAGTACAGTGTTGGGATTTTTTCAGAAAAGCCTGTGGGGAGTTTTAGAATTGAGTAGCTGTTGATTTGCTGCGCTAACAAGTCTTTTTAAGGAGTTGATTTTATTCTCCACTGATCGCTTCGGTTTATAATTGCATGAGTGGATTCCCCCTCAATCAGAGGATATCACCAGCAGAGCTCACAGGTGACAGCATGTTACAAGACCTGCAACAGATACCTTTGGGATCTTCATCTCCCCCATGACAGGGTCTGCTATCTGACGCATGAGCTTGAATAGAGAATAATAAATGACAGGATGTGATAAGTCTAGGCTGTTAGCAGGCATGGTCATGGTCTACATTGCCCTCCTTCTCTCTCTAGGGACAAGTGGAGTGTGTATTTGTTCATGCATGAATATGTGTGTGTGTGTAAGCAGGTTTAACTTTTGTAACAGTGTCAACGGTGGTCCTTGTTTTGTAGCAGACAGCAAACTGTGTGTTAAAAGGTCTTTATCTGCCTGCTTTCCCATTTCTTATTCAGACCCACAGGGACCGCTGGCCGGCAGAATTGAGGGAGGAAAAAGGGAAGAGGTTTGGTGGGGGGGAGGAGTGGTAGAGGGGGGATAACTGAGAGGCTGATGGAGACTAGGTGACAGGTTGGAAAGGGCCATCAATAGATCCATCAGGCGGGTAATTTGGAGCACACTTAACATACATCAGTGGAGTCGTAGGAGCTGGTATATGTCTTGTCGTGGAATCACAGTAAATAACAGTTAAAGACGGTGTCAGGTTTGACCTATCTGACCCCCAGCACACACACACAGACACACACACCATCCACAACACTGTAATAGAGCAGCACACAAAAGGGAAGATACTAACACTCAGATTAACAGGATGTTCATAGATAAATACTCAGAAAAAATATCCATCTTACTATTTAGCATCATATTTGTCATTTAATGTTGATTTATTAGAGCAGAAGAAATAACACTTCCAAAAAAAACAACTGGAAATAATTTTAGATGCTTATTTGTGTATAAATTAGATTAATTCTAAAAAACCTAATAAACATTTTTGAACCAAAAATAAAAATTTGGGGGGAAATTTTCAATCGGATAAAATTTTGTTTTTAATTTTGCTTGAAAGCTGTCAATCCCGTTTATTTTAAGAAATTGTATATGACAAGAAAAGAAAAAATACACATAAACAGCTAGTAGCATAATTCATTGACAGTCAGAAAACAAATGCTGCAGGTGCTTTGAAGACATTGTAGCACCAGAGGGCAGGTAGATAAGCCTCATTCCCTGCGGTAGGTTTGTCTTGTTGAGTGTAAAGGTGAGTGTGTGTATGCGTGTAAGAGTGCTTACAGATGAATATAGGACTATAAAAGTGAAGCACCTTAGGCTAACTGCTGTTCCTGCCACTCACATTCCCTCGCTAACCTTTCGAACACACTATGGAGTCTTAAAGGTGTCAGCCTATATCTCTGAGAAATCAGTGGGATAACAGAGCATCATTTGATGTTATTAAGACATTTCATTATTGTTGTTGTTATTATTATTAGTTGTAGTAGTAGTAGTAGGCCTATTGGTAATATTATTAATGACATTGTTATTTTAACTAACCTGCTGTATTTTATCTCGTCTTCTTTTGTTACTTTGATTGGATGCATCTTGTGATTATCGTCCTAAAAATCTCTAACAAACTTGCCACTTAAAGAGGTCATTTCATACAAATTTCAGGACTTTGTGGTTATTTCTTAAGTATTAACCTGTAATATGAAACATTTTATATCTAAAAAACGTCAGGTAACACTGATTAACAGACCTTTTAATCTGTCTGCGTTAAAATTCGGCTCGTTCCGGCTCCTTCCGTTAGGCTGCTTCATCGGCAGCTCGTTCATATTCATTATTCAAATTTGCTGGACTCTGATTGGCTAACAAACTAGCCTATGAGAGCAAGGTATACTGTTTCCTGCCCCGCTGCGCATGGCAACAGCAGACGTACTCTCTTCCTGTTTGCTACGTCTTTATGCTACAGCTTTTAGCCAGCAGCATGCTAGGCGTGGTTTCAACTGCGGGAGCTGCCGAATACTAATGAACAAAGGAGTTGTGATGAAACAGATACAGGTCGTTCGGACTCGGGAGAACTCGGGTTTTATCACCACCTGCGTAGTTTGAGAGATTAAAACTGAAAGAGAAGTTGTTGACCTGTTTTCACACCCACTATGAAGGTAAGAACACCTGTGGAGCTAAAATATTCAACAGAAACCTCAGAAAAACTGTTTTTCATGAAAGGGGCTCTTTAAAGGTATTTGGAGAAAAATAAGCTCTCTGAGTGGAGTAAAAAATGTGTGTGTGTGTGTCTGTAAACATTTCTATCTGTACAACATGTTCTGTCTTTGGACAAGGTTTCAAATCATGACTAATATCAGTATACTTCACTTATTCTAGTTCAGTTGTTGCTTTTTGCTACTTTTTATTAACTTCATGAATAACAGTCTTAATTTAAAACATCAATCTGCACGCAGATGTGTTCGGGTTTGGATAAGGGTTTGGCATGATTGAAAACCAACAGAAAAGTTGTACAAGTGTTTCTTTTGCCAGAGGATGAGGCTAATTATATATTTTATTCAGTTTAGCTGTCAGTAGAATATCTTTCTGGAAGGAATCTGGGCAGAACTCACTTTCTTTTCACAACAAAAACAGATCAGGAACTATTTTTAAAAGTTTGTTCGAATGTTTGGTTTCATCGAATGACTGCTGGAGATGGGCTCCAGCTCCCTGCAACCCTGCAGAGGAACGAGTGGGTAATGAAAATGAATGGAATCAATAGAAGTCATGGTGGTGGATGTGTGCGTGCTTCCTCTTGGAAGGAATTCTATTTTGCCTCCAACTGTTGCAACTTGATCAGTTTTTGATTTATTGAAAACAAAAATTAATCTTTACATTCAGGCAAATTAATGTCCCAGAATTTAGGCAATGTTATGTAGGTGGAAGAAGGCCGCCCTGGCAACATGATTTAAATGCTGAAAGAGATGTCCTGCAGCAACACTTGGATTCCTTAATTTAGTGCTGGAGGCCAAATTAATGCCACCTAAATTAAGTGGTTTTTGGACTTTAGTCCAGAGACTGTGGTTTGAACTTTAGAGATTGTGGACAAACAATATAATCTCTGAGTTTAAAAACAGAAAATTAAGACTCATAATTATTTTTGTCTTCAAGACATATTTCAAATTTACTTAACTGATTGGACTTATCAGACTTTATTGATAAAAATAACTGAGCATCATCAGCAATTTTACCTTGTGGTATCAAATAGTAACCGGTATCAGTCCTAGCACTGAACCCCGAGAAACTGACTGACTCGGTTCATTTTTTTACATGAACAAACTGGAATTTATTCAATAAATTGAGCAAAATGGAAAAAATGGACAACCTAAAAAAAATGACAGCAAAGACACATCTTAGAGGGGGGAGGATTAATCATTCGTAATCACACAACGTGATGCCAACATTCACTATCATCACATTCATTCATTTATTAGCTAATTAACATTTATGTTTTTGGATTCAGACTTATACAACTTTGTATTCACTACCCCCCAACACACAAATCAGACTGCAGCTGAATATTAACCATGAAAATGGTCAACGCCATATTTTTGTATAACTGTTTTTTTAACCTTTATGTTTTAACAACAAAAATGTTCCTGAAACTTACACAAAGAGAATCACACCTGAACCAAATTATCATTCTTGTGCTTTTTGAACCTGTTCCAGTCCTCATAGCTATTCTTTAATTAAACCTCATTAGCTAGTCACGACTCTCTGTACACTAATATTGTTACTCTGATACAATTAGTCCCCTGCTTTTAGTTTTAAATATGTGCAGCTACCTTAATCAAAATTGTCAGTTAAAATGAAACTACAGCTTGAGTAATTAAATTTAATTTCATCTTGTCACTTCTTATGTCTGAGATGTTTTGATCCCTGTTGAGTGTTTTCTGCTTCTGCCTCATGCAGGTTTTTTTTTTTATTACTGTCTGTGTCCTTGACATTCCCAAAAACCAGATGCATTAGACATGGTTAAAGCTGAAAGTGCTTTGAACTGTAAACAACAGAGGAGTGCTCTAATTTTACATTAGTTTGTTAGTATGAGAACTCTAGTTTTTTTTTTTTTTTGAGCACTGCTGTTTAAGGAAGGCAAAACATGTTATAAAAAAACTACCTTGAAGTACCTTAAAACACACGGAAAACAAGGATTATCTGTTTAATGTTAACAGAACTTGTGAAGAAGTGGAAGATACTGCGTAGGTGGTTTAAACTCTTATGTTTTGCAAGTTTTCAACAAAGTACCATTATGTTGTTATGTAAAAGAGTTTTCAAGAATAGCTTATAATGTTTATGGTTTTTGTGGTTTGTGATTTATGGTTTCAAAGCTTGTGTCATAGCAAAAGTCACTCTATTTTTGAAAATCATATAACTTCTTTTTGTATATTTTCTAAAAGGGAGTTCCATTTAACTGTTTTGTTACAAAACTCAGTGATTTGATGTGTCATGAAGGATATAACAATCACAGCTGTTGTTTCCATACGTTGTGCTCAAAGCAGAGACAGCACAAGTGAAGCCAAAGGTGGAATAGCTTTTCCGGAACGTTGATTTCACAGCCTAGATATTTGTGTTGCCAGAGGAATGAGAAACCTAAATGAAGTAGTCAGGATGGGCTTGGCAGCACCAGAGTGACCTCCCTCTTGACCTCCTCACTTAGGGTGGATGGGGAGTATGGAGGAATTGAACATGCAGCCATTCCACCTGAGGCAGGAGTGGCAAATCTTTATTCACTGAGAGCTGCTTGCTGCTAAAGCACATTCTCTTTCAATCCATTAGAGCTTGCCGTCTCCTTCCCCTTCATCACACAGTGCAGCCCATAATTTGACAATGACAAAGAGGCACTTGCAGATTTTAAATTTCATAATTTTAATCTGTCAAGTCTGACGTTTAATTAGTGGCTCCCTAACCTGTGTCTACCTCGCTCTCTGAAGGGCACCGTTTGTTCCGAGAGAGCTTCGCAATCTCTCGGCAGACGACAAGAGCAAGTGGATTAATATATATGTACATTACCAGCTGCTGCAAAGACAATACAAAGAGAGGAAGGCCATTAGGGCCTAATACAGACAGATGAGGTTAATAATATTTGGGAAGAGTTGCTCTATTAAACAGCGCACTGATTAAGACCTGTGTGGGATCCCCCCCTCCCTTCATGATTTGCTGATTGGGAGCCAGGCAGCCTTTTGTTCTTCTGTTCCCAGGAAGACGAGAGATGGAAAGAGTTTCAGAGAAAGAAAGGATGGGAACAATGTTGGCTGACTTTGTTTCCCAGATGACAATGAGGACAATTCTAATGAGAATCCTTACAGATCTGGATGAAGGTTTAGAAAAGTCCAACATTGATAACTTCATTTAAAGCAAACAGATGGAGATGGTTTGAGTGTTCTTATTGAAAAAAAAAAATCTATGATTGCTGTCATTTCCTTTATCACTCTCTCCAGATTAGATTAACAGACAGACCTCATTAATTTATTTCCATCAACATGCCTTTGGAAGTTTCAAAAATTCAGAAATTAAAGTTTGAAATCTTTGGCACCAGTAAAAAACTAGTTTTTTTTGTGAATTACAAGCTGCTATTGATCATAAAATCAATAAAAAAGGGAAAGATGATGGTAAACACAGTAAAACATTTAGCCAGTAGGGAGAATATCCGGTGCAGGTTCAGGTTTTAGTACTTATTATATGCTTAAAATTAAAATCTTTTAAAAACAAAACATCCCTTGATATAATATAAACTTAAATCAATTTTGATAATATTTGAACTGAACTGAATTTGAATAACTCAGTGCAAAGTTTCCTAATTTCAAACCCTGACAAACTCTTACATCTTTGACTGTAAACATTTATTTGAATTGACCAGTCTCAAGTTTTTACATAGTAATTTTGAGAGAATGAAGAAACAAAGGAGGGGTGTGCGTGTGTGGGTGTATGTGTGTGTGGTGGGTATTCTGTGAAAAGTGAGGATAAGACAGTGGGAGGAGTGAGGATATCTTCTTGAGGCCCACTAGTGGCTGCTGTTCACCTCATTTGTAAATGAATGACTAAACAAAGGACAAAAAGCATTTGACAAAACTGAGGACAAAAAAATGTTAAGAACAAGAAAGTTCCTGGAGAATTTTTGTAGGTGCTTACCACTCGGTGTGTGCGTGAGAAAGCCTCAGCCAATCAGAAAGCTGCATTTTTCTGCCACTGTGGAGCACAGAGAGAGTGTGACAGCTGCCAGCTGCTGCTGCTGTAATCAAAGGACTAAACAAGTCAAAATAATATGGAAGTCTATACTGAGGATGAAGATGATGATGATTCTGATGCTCTTTACATAGAGTTACAATAGGGTAAAGTTTCTAGTTCATCTATAGTTGGATTCCATTACTATGGTAAACCAAAATTGTAGGTACATATGATAGTACTGTACATGTTTAGTGAATAAACATATTCATTTTATGTATTATATGCATTCATATGTCTTACCTTCTGTTCTGTGGGCTCCATGTCTGTTTGCTGGTTAATGGTGTTACAATAGTAATCGATGATATTTAAATGACTCTCCAGTATGTTATAAATCAATATCTTGTGACAAGATTAAGGATGGAATGACATCTGCAGGTCAAAGTGTCCTCACACTGTAACCTGGGAAAACAGACATTTTTTTACTTAATTTCAGAGTTTATTATATTGGGTTATAATTGGGGGCATGGTTACATTAATTACATGAATTACATTACCATGGTAACTCAAAATGCCACATAACTGTGATAGTAGATTTTTAGTGACCTTTGGTTTGATGTATCACAAATGGGCACGGGGCCCATTGTCTGTCATATTGGCTAATCTGAAACGTTTAGTAATCTTTTCAACAACAAATGGTGTCATCCAGATCGTGCTGTTGTAAAATATCGTCTCTGCAATTTAGATATTGAAATGGTTTTCATCCATATTATCTATCAAGCTAGAACCCTCTACAGGAGATCCTTCCAGTCCTCAGCTAGAACCATCTACAGGAGATCCTTCCAGTCCTCAGCTAGAACCCTCTACAGGAGATCCTTCTTGTCAACAGCTAGAACCCTCTACAGGAGATCCTTCCAGTCCTCAGCTAGAACCATCTACAGGAGATCCTTCCAGTCCTCAGCTAGAACCCTCTACAGGAGATCCTTCCAGTCCTCAGCTAGAACCCTCTACAGGAGATCCTTCTTGTCAACAGCTAGAACCCTCTACAGGAGATCCTTCTTGTCAACAGCTAGAACCCTCTACAGGAGATCCTTCTTGTCTACAGCTAGAACCCTCTACAGGAGATCCTTCCAGTCCTCAGCTAGAACCCTCTACAGGAGATCCTTCCTGTCCACAGCTAGAACCCTCTACAGGAGATCCTTCCTGTCCACAGCTCGAACCCTCTACAGAAAATCCTTCCCGTCCACAGCTAGAACCCTCTACAGGAGATCCTTCCTGTCCACAGCTAGAACCCTCTACAGGAGATCCTTCCTGTCCACAGCTAGTACCCTCTACAGAAAATCCTTCCTGTCTACAGCTAGAACCCTCTACAGGAGATCCTTCCCGTCCACAGCTAGAACCCTCTACAGGAGATCCTTCCAGTCCTCAGCTAGAACCCTCTACAGGAGATCCTTCTTGTCTACAGCTAGAACCCTCTACAGGAGATCCTTCCAGTCTACAGCTAGAACCCTCTACAGGAGATCCTTCCTGTCCACAGCTAGAACCCTCTACAGGAGATCCTTCCTGTCCTCAGCTAGAACCCTCTACAGGAGATCCTTCTTGTCTACAGCTAGAACCCTCTACAGGAGATCCTTACTGTCCACAACTAGAACCCTCTACAGGAGATCCTTCCCGTCCACAGCTAGAACCCTCGACAGGAGATCCTTCCAGTCCTCAGCTAGAACCCTCTACAGGAGATCCTTCTTGTCTACAGCTAGAACCCTCTACAGGAGATCCTTCCTGTCTACAGCTAGAACCCTCTACAGGAGATCCTTCCTGTCCACAGCTAGAACCCTCTACAGGAGATCCTTCCAGTCCTCAGCTAGAACCCTCTACAGGAGATCCTTCTTGTCTACAGCTAGAACACTCTACAGGAGATCCTTCCTGTCCACAGCTAGAACCCTCTACAGGAGATCCTTCCTGTCCTCTGCTAGAACCCTCTACAGGAGATCCTTCTTGTCTACAGCTAGAACCCTCGACAGGAGATCCTTCCAGTCTACAGCTAGAACCCTCGACAGGAGATCCTTCCTGTCCACAGCTAGAACCCTCTACAGGAGATTCTTCCCGTCCACAGCTAGAACCGTCTACAGGAGATCCTTCCCGTCCACAGCTAGAACCCTCTACAGGAGATCCTTCCTGTCTACAGCTAGAACCCTCTACAGGAGATCCTTCCTGTCCACAGCTAGAACCCTCTACAGGAGATTCTTCCCGCCACAGCTAGAACCCTCTACAGGAGATCCTTCCAGTCCTCAGCTAGAACCCTCTACAGGAGATCCTTCCTGTCTACAGCTAGAACCCTCTACAGGAGATCCTTCCTGTCCACAGCTAGAACCCTCTACAGGAGATTCTTCCCGTCCACAGCTAGAACCCTCTACAGGAGATCCTTCCAGTCCTCAGCTAGAACCCTCTACAGGAGATCCTTCCAGTCCTCAGCTAGAACCCTCTACAGGAGATCCTTCCTGTCCACAGCTAGAACCCTCTACAGGAGATCCTTCCCGTCCACAGCTAGAACCCTCTACAGGAGATCCTTCCAGTCCTCAGCTAGAACCCTCTACAGGAGATCCTTCCAGTCCTCAGCTAGAACCCTCGACAGGAGATCCTTCCTGTCCACAGCTAGAACCCTCTACAGGAGATCCTTCCCGTCCACAGCTAGAACCCTCTACAGGAGATCCTTCCTGTCCACAGCTAGAACCCTCTACAGGAGATCCTTCCTGTCCACAGCTAGAACCCTCTACAGGAGATCCTTCCCGTCCACAGCTAGAACCCTCTACAGGAGATCCTTACTGTCCACAACTAGAACCCTCTACAGGAGATCCTTCATGTCCACAGCTATAACCCTCTACAGGAGATCCTCCCTGTCTACATCTAGAACCCTCTACAGGAGATCCTTCCAGTCCTCAGCTAGAACCCTCTACAGGAGATCCTTCCAGTCTACAGCTAGAACCCTCGACAGGAGATCCTTCCTGTCCACAGCTAGAACCCTCTACAGGAGATTCTTCCCGTCCACAGCTAGAACCCTCTACAGGAGATCCTTACTGTCCACAACTAGAACCCTCTACAGGAGATCCTTCATGTCCACAGCTAGAACCCTCTACAGGAGATCCTTACTGTCCACAACTAGAACCCTCTACAGGAGATCCTTCCCGTCTACAGCTAGAACCCTCTACAGGAGATCCTTCCAGTCCTCAGCTAGAACCCTCGACAGGAGATCCTTCCTGTCCTCAGCTAGAACCCTCTACAGTAGATCCTTCCTGTCCACAGCTAGAACCGTCTACAGGAGATCCTTCCCGTCCACAGCTAGAACCCTCTACAGGAGATCCTTACTGTCCACAACTAGAACCCTCTACAGGAGATCCTTCTTGTCAACAGCTAGAACCCTCTACAGGAGATCCTTCCAGTCCTCAGCTAGAACCATCTACAGGAGATCCTTCCAGTCCTCAGCTAGAACCCTCTACAGGAGATCCTTCTTGTCAACAGCTAGAACCCTCTACAGGAGATCCTTCTTGTCAACAGCTAGAACCCTCTACAGGAGATCCTTCTTGTCTACAGCTAGAACCCTCTACAGGCGATCCTTCCCGTCCACAGCTAGAACCCTCTACAGGAGATCTTTCCAGTCCTCAGCTAGAACCCTCTACAGGAGATCCTTCTTGTCTACAGCTAGAACCCTCGACAGGAGATCCTTCCAGTCCTCAGCTAGAACCCTCGACAGGAGATCCTTCCTGTCCACAGCTAGAACCCTCTACAGGAGATTCTTCCCGTCCACAGCTAGAACCGTCTACAGGAGATCCTTCCCGTCCACAGCTAGAACCCTCTACAGGAGATCCTTACTGTCCACAACTAGAACCCTCTACAGGAGATCCTTCGTGTCCACAGCTAGAACCCTCTACAGGAGATCCTTCCTGTCCACAGCTAGAACCCTCTACAGGAGATCCTTCCAGTCCTCAGCTAGAACCCTCTACAGGAGATCCTTCTTGTCGACAGCTAGAACCCTCTACAGGAGATCCTTCCAGTCCTCAGCTAGAACCCTCGACAGGAGATCCTTCCAGTCCTCAGCTAGAACCCTCTACAGGAGATCCTTCTTGTCTACAGCTAGAACCCTCTACAGGAGATCCTTCCAGTCCTCAGCTAGAACCCTCTACAGGAGATCCTTCTTGTCTACAGCTAGAACCCTCTACAGGAGATCCTTCCAGTCCACAGCTAGAACCCTCTACAGGAGATCCTTCCAGTCCTCAGCTAGAACCCTCTACAGGAGATCCTTCTTGTCTACAGCTAGAACCCTCTACAGGAGATCCTTACTGTCCACAACTAGAACCCTCTACAGGAGATCCTTCCCGTCTACAGCTAGAACCCTCTACAGGAGATCCTTCCAGTCCTCAGCTAGAACCCTCTACAGGAGATCCTTCCTGTCCACAGCTAGAACCCTCTACAGGAGATCCTTCCTGTCCACATCTAGAACCCTCTACTGGAGATCCTTCCTGTCCACATCTAGAACCCTCTACAGGAGATCCTTCCCGTCCCCACGCTAGAACCCTCTACAGGAGATCCTTCCAGTCCTCAGCTAGAACCCTCTACAGGAGATCCTTCTTGTCTACAGCTAGAACCCTCTACAGGAGATCCTTCCTGTCTACAGCTAGAACCCTCTACAGGAGATCCTTCCTGTCCACAGCTAGAACCCTCTACAGGAGATCCTTCCCGTCCACAGCTAGAACCCTCTACAGGAGATCCTTCCAGTCCTCAGCTAGAACCCTCTACAGGAGATCCTTCTTGTCAACAGCTAGAACCCTCTACAGGAGATCCTTCTTGTCTACAGCTAGAACCCTCTACAGGAGATCCTTACTGTCCACAACTAGAACCCTCTACAGGAGATCCTTCCCGTCTACAGCTAGAACCCTCTACAGGAGATCCTCTCGTCTACAGCTAGAACCCTCTACAGGAGATCCTTCCTGTCTACAGCTAGAACCCTCTAGAGGAGATCCTTCCCGTCCTCAGCTAGAACCCTCCAGAATGACTACATGAAGAAACACTGATTTACAACACTTTATTTAGCTTCATGGATTGACATATTTTGAATATAATTGGACTGAACTCATGGTGAAGGTGTTTCCAGTGGTAATACAGCTGAAGTTGTATATAAAATGTTTTAATCTGTTATAATCCAATGTTTAGTGACCAGATGACAACTAGAGTGAAATCTGTAGGTTAAAGTGTGTTGACACAATAATCGTACAAACAAGATCAAGTTTTTTTCTGATTTTGGATTTTTTTGGAGGGATTTTCAAATAGGGGTGTTTTTCTTGAGAATGTCATTGCTACGGTAACATAAAACTCTACATAGCCATGTTAGTGCATATCTGGTGTCCAACCTGATCAGTTTGCAATTTTATTCATACACCCCCATTCACTGATGGCAGGCACCAACTCAGAAAGCAGACAAACTTTGCTCATTAAGCAAATAAACCTCACTGACAAAATAAAAAAAACAGAAAGATAAAGACAAACAACCTGTTTCAGGTGTGTAAAACATTTCTGTGCACATCATGCAGATATGGGGATTCAGATGTGTTCAGCTATGTAGATTCACAGGCCCAACTGTTACCTGACGAAGCTCTTTGAGGTGACAAGAATTTGTACCCTTCTTGTCTCTGGGGGTGTACCCTGTAGTCCAGGTCCATTTTTGTACCTTATGAAGTTGTTCCACTAAAACAGTAAAATTATGCCACGTTTTGAAGTCTAAAACCAACATTCTGAAACATAATATTGAAAATGATGGAAGAAACTTAATAAAATGGAGATTAACCAGCCTTGACCAGGGTTGCAGGTGCAGTTGAAATGGTACAAATTTGTACTTTATATTAATTTGAACACTCAAAGGGGCATTTCTGGCCTTTTAAAGACCAATATTGTACTTTTAAGGGAACATTTTAAAACAATGTACCTATAGGTACAAAAATGTTCTTGTCTCGTACCTCTATTTCTAAGAGTGTACTCTAATTCATCAGAGCTGAACAAGGTCTGCCGTATTTGACCAAACCTGGACCAGTCATGGGTTTATAATCTGTTTTCTTTTCTGAAGAGGGATTTCTGTCAGCATGGGCTCCTGTGTGCGTAACATTGTGTGTGAGTATAAAACTCAGGATGTGTGCGTCTGTTTGTGTTTCACTTGATTGCTGCTTTCCCCTGACAGTGCTCATGGAGAGAATTAGAGAGCTGGTGAGATAATCTCATGAATAAAATGCAGCCGGTAGCTCATTACAAACCCTATTATTCATTAATTAACATTATTAAAATGCCTAATAGACCCAGGCACTCCTCCCAAGCCCTCCTTTGCCTCTTTTCAACTAGGTCCCTGCTCTTCTGTCCCTCTTGTTTCTTGACATGAAAAGAATAGCACATCAAACGAGGCCTGGTTTCAGTGTGTTAGGGATTTGCAGGTGCAGGATCACGCCGCGCAGGGGGATTCTGATTGTCGGTCGCACCACAATCGACACTCTCCTACTTTGGCCCCTCAGTGACACACGTCGCTCGCCGATGCCATAACAAACTCCTCATTAGTAGTGGGGAGAAAACCAGGACTGCGTGCTTCCTAATTAGGTCCCCATTTGAAACTTTCTGTTCTCCCCTTTCCCCAACCTCCCCCTCACCCCTCCATGCCCCTTCATCAGAGGAAAAACAACTGCTTACATTTATGGAAGCAGGTTTAATCAACTGTTTACGCCAAATAAATACAGGAAAAGTTTATACCTGTTTTATGTGCACACAAAGGAAACACGGTTCCTTGATATTTTTAAGAGTTTGAATTAGATTGCTTCTCAAGATTTTGTGGGACGTGAAAATATTTGATAGGTTTATCCACAACTAAACAAGGGAATATTACTTTGCACTTCATGCATTACAAATCCCCCAAAATGATCCATATATGTAGAAATGTGTCTGATTAATTTGGTTACATTGCAACAACGCACATCCAAATGTGAGAACAATATATATCCAAAGTTTTTTATCATATTTAGTGAGATGTATTAAACACACATAATATATTTGAGATATGGAAAAATTTCAGTCCCCAAAAAATATAATAATTATCATGCATATTCAAAAGTCCAAACAGGGCCGTGGTTTAACAATAATGCCATAATTGAGATACAATCTGTTTATCGTGTCTGGGGAAAAAAGAAACATTATTCCTCATTTTGTTCTCATTATTTTCATATAAACAGGACATTGCAAAAGAAAAACAGTGACTGAACGGTCAAATGATGAATTTTTTAGAAACTCTCTGGGATATTAGAGGGGCTTAAAGTACGTTCTCTGATTACTTTTCTGCTTTTTAAATACTTGATGTTCCAGTCGTACTGTGACCTCAAATGAGATTTCATTGGAACACAATATCCATAACATTAGGGGAGTCTTTTATCATGCCAAGAGGGACGCTGGCTTCTTTGGATCCTTTAGTGGAGTCTTTGCACATTAAATTACATTAATATTTCTATTTGTGGGACCATATTTATATGTAACACAATACTCCACATGCATATTGTATAACAGTAAAATCACATATTTTTCTTGGGATATTTAATATTGCAATACCTTTTTTTGAACTGAACTATTTTCTGAAACTCAGTCATCTGGATTGATTTATATGCAGGAAAGAAATTTGGGTATTTATTCAGAATATTGATTTTTTTATCAAACAGCTTTGAAATTATTGGTCATATTGTGCATGGTGACAGATTCTCCTGCTTTCTTCTTCCTCTCACATGAGCTGAATGATGTTTCTTGACAAGTAAATCACAAAAGAGGTGGCATTCCCCTCAAGAACCAGCATCTTTCATTCAGCCCTTATTTCTTTCCTCGTTCTCTTTTTCATCCCCCTCCTTTCCCCTCCTGATTAAATTCCGCCACTCCCTGTAGTATTATTAGGATTCTAATTCAGTCTGAATTTCAGGAACTTGTTTGCTTGGTTACCTGTCACGGCATATCAGCTTGTCATATTAGTGGTGATCGTTGGCTCTACCTAATCTGTTTTAAACAATTTCATTGGGTGCTGGTCTATAAATCATCCCATAATGGGATTGACACGCGCTGGCTTAGCTAGGTAAACAAATCAGCTTTGTTTTATGTTAGGCAGCAATGAACTTGGCTTTATCAACTTCCCATCGATTCACACACACCACAAGGTCAGATTCTCTCCGCCTGTTCATCAGCTGGATGAGGGGGTGAGCACTCCACAATTATAATATGTATCAAACGGAGGCCAAGAAGCACCATCCCATCCTGCCACTGCTGTGCTTTCCTCCAAAGCGTTAATTCATTTCTTATCAAAGTGAAGACATTTTCAAAGTAAAGATCTGCAGCATTGGAGAGGAAGTGCTCTTTATAGGAATTTTAAAAGAGAAAATACGATGAGTTTGTAGTTTATTGACAGGAAGTCCCAGAGGCTGCTTGAAAACTCATTAGCTTTCAAAACTAATTCAGACGTGCTGATTAACATCTGAAGGTCTAATTTTATTTTATTTTTTTAACAGATTGGTTAATGTCTTTTGGGGTTCTTGTGTTAGCTTGTTTAGGCCTGGGGATTCCTATTTCATTTTAAGTAAACACACTGTAACCTCCACTGGGTGATTCTGTAAACAGTTCAAAGCTAAACCTAACACAAAAAGTAAGAGAATTTGTGTTTAGTTGATTATTTATTTGCTGTAACAAAGCTTCTTGGCAGTAAATCTTATACCACTGGAAAGCCATTGTTATCTTTTAAAGATCTTATATCATGTAAAATCAACTTTTTGGAGCTTTTAACTGTGTTGTGGTGCTATTTCCTTTTTAATCTCTTTTAACCTCGTAACTCTCAATCCTTCATGTTGTAAAATCGCAGGATATGGGACTTTAAAATGGTGCAACATTCATAAGAAAAATGCATGTGTGGGTTGAACAGCAGGCATCAGAGAGGAAATGTACAACCTCCATGAAACCTGCATTTTATTTCACTATATTGTCACATAATATGGTAGAAAAGAGATAATGATTGTTTTCACACATTTGGTGAACTCTGGTGGGCTTCTACACCCGTCCATGAAGAACTAATTTGTTTAGTTCTGTTTAATATTTGATAGTCAGTGAAAACAGCATCAACAACAACAAAAATATATACGTATAAAAAAAAACACTCTGCTAAACTTTTTTTTTACATTGAGTGAGTTGGATTTCATGTTTCTGACAGAGATACACCTCATGTGTTTGCAACAGTTTTTAAACTTTTCCTCTTGAACTGTTTGTTAGTGGTGCCTCTGAGCTTAAGCCCAGGTTCCACTGTAAACTGTTAAAGTAAGACTCCCATGCAGTAAACAAATGCAGAAAGGTGACGTCAGCTGTTACTCAGGTGATTTTGAATTAACAGAAAACTAATAACTAGGTACAGGCAAACAAGCATTAAAAGAACATTTGTACATGCAGCAACAAGATACAAACTAGGCAACTTAAAGAGACCCTTCCATTAAAAACAATTTTCTGAAGTTTCTGTTGAATATTTTAGCTCCACAGGTGTTCTTACCTTCATAGTGGGTGTGAGGTCAACAACTTCTCTTTCAGTTTTAATCTCTCAAACTACGCAGGTGGTGATGAAAAAAGTCCGAACAGCCTGTATCTGTTTCATCACAACTCCTTTGTTCGTTAGTATTCATCAGCTCCTGCAGTTGAAACCACGCCTAGCATGCTGCTGGCTAAAAGCTGTTAGCATAAGATGTAACAAACAGAAAGACACGACGTCTGACGTTGCCATGCGCAGCGGGGCAGGAAACAGTATACCTTGTTCTGATAGGTTAGTTTGTTAGCCAATCAGAGTCCAGCAAATTCGAATACTGAATAAGAACGAGCTGCTGACGAAGCAGCCTGACGGAAGGAGCCGGAACTACCCGAATTTTGATGCAGACAGATTGAAAGGTCTGTTAATCAGTGTTTCCTGACGTTTTTTAGGTATAAAATGTTTCATATTACAGGTAAATACTTAAGAAATAACCACAAAGTCCTGAAATGTGTATGAAATGGCCTCTTTAACAAAAATCCACACCTAAAAAACTTATCTGGAATGTATTTTTATTTTTTTAACAAGGGTATGTTCCATTTGTTAACATAGAAGAGGTTTTAAACAGTTTCATGGCGCAGCTGTGGAGGCGTGTGTAACTGTGTCGACTTGAACTTGTGCCTGCGTCTATGTGTGCGTGTAGATTGACCAACTGTAACAATAACAATGTATTTATGTGAACAACTCTTTTATTTTGCACAAGCTTCACATTTTTTTCAAGGACATGACAGAACATGAAGTTAAATATTTAATAAATAATATTAAATAATATATTTTATTGTACATGGGCAGAATTAATCAACAACATGCTGTGAGTAGCTTGGAGCAGATGGGGCAATATACTTTGATGAATGTTCGCATTGTCTGTAGAGGAAAATGACAAGGCTTAGTGCATTTGCTAAAACATGCAAACAGAATCTTAATGCAGTCATGTTCCGTTTATTGCTTTATGCAAGGAGAAGGAACACAGAGTATCAAACAGCACTGAGCTGACCTGTTCAGCAGCATGTCATGAGATCTTTTCACACCAATACATCTCCCTAATGCAGGCAATTTCCTGCAGCTTTTCACCCTAAGAAGTGATTTGACCTCGGTGGTCCACACTTAAGTCAAATTCTAAAGTTAGCCGATGAGGAGGCGTTAGATCAGTCAAACAGCAATGTGAATGTAAGTATTTAAGTATGCTAACGTGTTTTTCTTATTTCAAGTCGCAACCAAAAATTTCCACATTTTGTATATTTCTTATTTGGAACAATGTACATGTATCTATTTATTTTCTATACCTGCTTTTTCCTGCAAAGGATTGAAGGGAGAAGTTATGGTAACTATCTCCACTGGTCATTTTTAACATAATAAATTATCAGTATGTTTGTGTTCACATTCAGTTTAGTGTTTACACGGTGCGTCACAACTAAACACAATCACTGGATCAGGGTAGCGACGACCCTCATATGTGTGACTTTTCTTTTTTTTTTTTAGTAACCTGAATTCACATAATGTAACAATAAAATCTGATCGGTTAGAAAGTGGAGGAGTTCAGATGAATATATATCTGCCAGTCTGGGTAGCAAATCATCCAGGGTAAACACAAACATGTCAAAATTTGTGCACTGATCTTTTTGGGGAAGTCGTTTGTGTTTTAAATGTGTGTGCAACATTTTCAAAAGAAGTTCTCACAACAAAAACCCTCCAAATCATGGCTGGCATGTTCAGGATCATCTTTTCAATTACCCAAGTCTCCTTTTCTGGGTGTGATAGGCTGTTATCCCTCTGATTGTGCTGCATCCTAACGCTGCTGTTGACAATGAGAGGTAAACAGAAGGGGAGGGGGTGGCGGGGGTGGTGGTATAGGGGGATAGCGTGGGGTGTATGTTGTGGGGTTGACGACTCACCAAATCCTCCAGAGGCCTGCAGGGGAAGCCACACAGCACAAACTCCTTTCAATCCTAAACTGTGAAAAGGCAGCTGCCTTTTAGGCTGTGCTCAGGAAAGACTGACAGCAATTACAGCCTTTTCTTTCTCTCACTTCTCCCTTAGCTAGCAGAGAGCCACTCAGTGGGAAACCATGAAAAAGGAATGAAACAACCCCCTCCTTTCCCATCTGACAGAAAGAAACATTTCATGCACACCTCTTGGTGAAGTAGAGATTGTTTACTTTGAGTGATGTGCTATTATGACAGTTCAACAAATCAATGTTACACAGATTTGTGGCAAAGGTAGGAATTTTAGAGTAATCGCATGTAAATTATTAATCCTTTCTGAGGGAAAGTTGCAACACAGAAGCATGGAGCACATCTCGAACACATTCCAACCTGACAGTTGCACTGCTGTGCCAAAACGTTTGACAATGTGCACTGCTTTAGATTTGTTAAGGAGACACCGGGGCCAAGGCTGATTCAAAAGATGATCTGAGATCAGACGGTGACGGTTACTTGGTTGGACTGCATGGCACTAAAGCAGTGAAATACATTCTTTATATTTAATTTAGACAGTGTGCGTCACGGTGTACATCATACTCTGTTTTCTCTTTGTATCATGTATTAAACACCTTTAGAATCTCAAAGAGGATCTTATCGGCACTTTTTTGGAGTTCATGAAAGAGTCTGCGATAGATGATATCACCAAAAATCATAATGACTGACTCACTGACAGTTCCTAACCACAACCAGAAATAAATCCATTGTAATTTTTGAGGTGCATTTGCCTCTGATTTGCCATCACTTTCCGCCGTTGTCCAGGTCTTAGCTTCCCCCCACCTTCTGGTGATGGTCAGTGCAAGGATCACGAGGTGGAGAAAAATCAGAGTGGTCCACATATTACTCTCTGTCTCTCTCCATTCTTTTCTGCTGGTGGATGACAGGGCCTGTCTGAGCTAACCTGGTTGGAAAGTGACTCTAATTGTCATCTGCACAGACAAGGTTCTGCAGCCGTCCTGGAGGCATGGGCGAAATATACTTAGCTACTTCATCATATAGACAGATCCCAACTATCAAGGCACCCCACCGACTTAGACTTTTATGCAAAGATAGACTTTTTGAAACCACAGGTCACGTCAACCTCTCCTTAGCATGCATACATAATGAAAATAAAGCCTTTTACTTCCCCAGCTGAGACATAAGCATCTGACAGGTGGGGTTTGAGAGTTCAAGGGAATGTATATATTCTCTGCCTCATCTACTGGACCTGCACTGGTTAGAGATGATTGTGTCAGCTAGGAGATGAGATTTTTACCAAATGTTCACTTCTCAAAAGCATTAGCTTGAGGCTTATGTGTCATCTTTACTGTAGCATAGATGATACTCTACTAATGAAGACAATCAGAACTGAAAATGTACCTTTATGAAGGCATCTGGAGCCATTCAAGTGGAAACAAAACACAGAAAATGTTTATATGTCAGTGTTTATGATGGTTAATGTGACAAAAATAGCACCATAAAGGAACAGGAACACAGTAATGCAAGGGAATTATACCCAAACCAAATGATAACAACATGTCAGAGGATACACAAACAGGAAAGTACAACAAAAAAAAGAAAATTATTGATCAGTAAACACAAACAAAAATTACAGTAAATCTTCACAAATTCAAACATTTTATGTGACGTAAGAGATAAACGGACTAATCGATCAACCAATTGATCAGACTCATTTTTAAAATACCTGAGATAAGTCATCACATGAAGTTTAGTTGAATGGCTGGCGCATGTTAAAACATTAAAAACATTTAACTTGACACCTTAAAAATAATAATTTTCAGTTTCATGAGGAAAATATATTACTTCTTATAGTTTTAAACTCTTAGAGCCTCATGTGTTCAACTGGATAGAATATGTAACATTTAAAAAAAGAATATACAATTGGAACTGCATTCATTACAAGGCCTCAGTAAACTGTAGAACATCAAACCCATGACTGAAACACAAAATCATGATCAGTTTGTTTTAAAGAGGTCATTTCATACAAATTTCAGGACTTTGTGGTTATTTCTTAAGTATTAACCAGTAATATGAAACATTTCATATCTAAAAAACGTCAGGAAACACTGATTAACAGACCTTTCAATCTGTCGGCATTAAAATTTGGGTGGTTCCGGCTCCTTCCGTGTCAGGCTTCGCCAGCAGCACGTTCATATTCATTATTCAAATTTGCTGGACTTAAATTGGCTAACAAACTAGCCTATGAGAGCAAGGTATACTGTTTCCTGCCCCGCTGTGCATGGCAACAGCAGACGTCATGTCTTTCTGTTTGCTACGTCCTCTGCTAACAGCTTTTAGCCAGCAGCATGCTAGGCGTGGTTTCAACTGCAGGAGCTGATGAATACTAACGAACAAAGGAGTTGTGATGAAACAGATACAGGTCGTTAGAACTCGGGAGAACTCGGGTTTTATCACCACCTGCGTAGTTTGAGAGATTAAAACTAAAAGAGAAGTTGTTGACCTGTTTTCACACCCACTATGAAGGTAAGAACACCTGTGGAGCTAAAATATTCAACAGAAACCTCAGAAAAACCGTTTTTAATGGAAGGGCCTCTTTAAATAAGTTTTAGTCTCCAAAGACTGCTGCTTGTAACATATATAAATGGTGTGTACTTGTATAGCGCTTTACTCAGGTCCTACGACACCCAAAGCGCTTCACACTACAGTTTTTTTGTCATTCACCCATTCACACACACACTCACACATTTGGTGATGATGAACTACACACGTTTGTAGCCACAGCTGTCCTGGGACACACACTGACAGAGGCGAGGCTGCCAGACACTGGTGCTGCCGGACCCTCTTGCCCAAGGACACAACGACCAGGCAATATCTGGGCAGAGCAGGGAATCGAACCAGCGACCTTCCAGTTACCAGACCACCTGCTCCACCGCCCCACTTACTAATAATATCACCATCAAGTTTGTGAACCAAACATACAAATAAATAAACAAACCAAAAAAAAAATCAAAAACAGAATGAAAAAATGTACTAAATTGACCATAAAAAACTAAACAAATATCATAACACTAGAGATTAAATCTTTTTAAATAATGAAAGAAGCTCAGCAGAACCGGTTTGTAGTTTTTAGCTGCCTTGACATAAACTAAAACTTTATTTCCAGGTTTTGGTTACAGCAATCAGAGTGTAATTCACGCAGGCGCGGCGTTAGTGGAATCTGTGAAGGACACGAAAAAGTGTCAAGCTTGGTCCGAGTCGCAGGTCACGGGTTCTCCAACAGTATAATGACATGAAAAATATAACTAAAAACAACCAAGAAGAGCTGAGAACAAAACACTGGACCATCCGGAAGAGGTTTTTGATGAGCACTTTAGTTTATCAAGCACAGATTAGACAGACTACAAGTAGTTAATTTAACATTGACAGTTCTCTTATTAGTGTCCAACTAATTAAACAACAATAAATCAGAAAACAAGTAGCCACAAAAGCAAATTTCAGAAAACAAGAAAAAAAATATGTCAGAAAATATATAATAAACATTTAAAAATCCCAATAGGAAATAATCCTGGTATTTGACAAAAAAGATGATTTTCTGTCTTTTTTTAAATTGATTTTTTTGTCTGTTTAACATCCTCATTGTAAATCAAGCTAAGAAAAAAGTCTGTGTTCTCACCCTTCTCTCACCCCTGTGGACAGAATCAGCTTTTATCATGTAGCACTCCAAGCAAATGTGCTGCAATCTCTTTGTTTTAGCTTCTTTTTTTATTAGCTTTGTTTCATCCACGTCTCTGTTTTTTCCAACAGATTTCAACTGTTGGCCCCCCAAAGGTGAAATTACCCAGCTTTTTGTATGGAGCACAGTCAACCTTTAAATGCAGCTTGCAAACGCCTGTGGGCTTATAAATGTGCACAGAGAGGAAAAGAGAAAGTTAAGCTGTCCTCTTGAATTGATTGAACATTCATGAAACTAAAGTGAGCCCTCTCTCCCTCCTTCTCACATGTTGAAATGACTTCCAGACATCTTCGACTTCCTAAACGGAGCACAGCCGTGAGGATCCCTACCTTACAGTCAGGTGCTGAGCTGTTGCCCTGCAGGCACTATTCAACTGTTAAATCTCCCATGAACTAAGGAGGAGGGGTTCATTTTACACCTCGCAACCTTCTATATGCATGTTTTGGCTTTATTGATGAAACTAAACTATTTTATTATACAGAATTATATTTTAGAATTGTGATGTTTTACTGATTGTTATCACCAAAACTGAAGTGAAAGACCAAAAACATTTCTTTGAAATAAAAAGTGAGCATAGTTTCATTCTCTGGTTTCAGCTCTTTACATCAAGTTCAGTCAGGTAGGAAAATTAGATCATGAAATTTAATTTAAAATATTTATTACTTTTAGCTGAAAACACACTCAAAGAGAATGAATTCTTAGTGATTCTCATTTTATGTCAATGTCTAATACTGTCAGCCCACGACACGGATTTATCGAAAGTAATTTTCTTTGTATTTAGGCAAAAGTCAGACAATCTCTAAACGAAGAACAAATCTAAATGGAGGAGTTATAATCAATAAAAGTGATAGGACCTATATGATACAACTAGAATTGTAAATTGGACCAATTTTTGCTTCATTAAATTGGTTCAACTTTCTACTTCTGGTAAATATGCATCACAGAGAGAAATGAAATGTACCCAAAGACCACGCTGCCCTCCCATTATGTTCCACCCAGAGGTTGCAGTTACAAGCACATAACAACAACAGCTCAGACAGCTGTGAGACCTAATCATTATTTGGCAATAGCAGCGAAATCATGTCAGAAGGAAGCCCCCCAACATCCTGCCTCCTCGTCACATTTGAATCATCTGCAATTAGTTTTGTTTTAATAACACTCACAATTAAAGGTCCTCCTGTTTGCATAATTCATGACGCAGCAGTGCCGATGTCAGAAATCAAATGCTACAAATTAGAAATAACAAGTTTGAGACAGTGTGATTCAATTAAGACCCAGGGAAACATTGGACCATGCATAATTGAGGGGCCGGCAAGGCAAGACTCATGTCAGGCCTGTCAGACCTGCTACAATGATTGGATTTGGCCTGTCACACACACTCAAATCAATCCTGTAAAAATTACAGGTTACATTGATTTCTTGTGTTTTATTTGTGAGTGCCTGTGAGTGTGTACCTAAACAGACCTAAACTGTCTTTCAGAGTGTGTTTTCTGTGCATTATGAATTATTTTCTTATGTATATTTACAGCTACTTACACACTAAAAGAAACTTGCTGAATGAAAATACAGTCAGGAAGATAAGAATGGGCAGAATTTCCACACAAATTTATTGCTTTGTTTTGAGATGAAGCAATTATGTTGTTGTAATTTAATATATCTGGCAGGGTTGGCTAAACTAATTATCTGTGGTAATGTTTTACTTGTATTGTCAGATTGGTTTGATTTCAAGTGATTTAGACATTCAATAAAACAAAAATAAATCAACTTCTATCTACGTGTTACTCATGTCAGTCTTGTTGGATGAATGAAAACAGATCAAAGACACTGACATATGAATAAATCTTTTGGAATACACAAATTAGTTTAACAAAGGCAGTTGAAAACTAACACTAATAAATTATGCTGACCCAACCCAAAGATATATAATTCATAAAGAATTCTATAGAAGTGTGGAAAAAAGCTATACATTTATTTCTTTTTTTATACAAAGTACCTTCTGTAAGTCTTAAATCTGTATATAACCAACAATTCATTTAACAAACCAAAACCCATTTACAGACAAATTTCAAGTTAGTCAAACGTCTTACCTGGTCATATGTTGTTGCATACGACCAAGTTTAGTGGTATTATTGTTAAATTTGGATTGTACAAACAAATGTTTCTACTTAATTGGACCATTTCTTTTCAGGACTTTATATTTTTTGTGGTTTTGGATATCTGTGTATCTTTTATTTTTTATGCGTCTGTGCCACTGGGTGCGAGTACAAGTGTGTATTCTCCAGATTAAGCAGAAATTAAAGAATTTGTTTGTACCCTGCATAGTCAAGCATCTCAGCTTGCAGATGTTGTATCATTACACATCAACTGCACAGGTAAACAAATGAGCAGCATGTCGCCGAGGGGGCTGATAAACCTCAGCATTTATACAAAAAGTATTGCACTGCGTTTTATGTTTGTCATTACGGACATTGATGAAGAAGAAATAAAGTCCTTTTATTTGCATTTGAGACAATACTTCCTGGTTCTCTCTTTTCTATTTTTATACTTAAATAAAAATTGATTTGAATAAAACAACAATATATTTTCAGGGATTTTTGCTCCACTGTATAGAAATGTTATAGAATCACATGGGTGTTATTGTACAAACAAGAGTTTAAGTATCTCAGAAGATTTAGAGACTTTTAAAGGTTAATGGGGAAACAAAACCCTTTTATAGTTTTGAGATTATAACATGCACCAGTCCGTATTTTTTTTTCAGCCCGTATTTAATTAAACAATTCTAACCACACGTCATGACAGTTTGACGTGACAAGACTTCCAAAGCAAGCACATATCAACAGACTGCTGCTGTGCTTTTATATGTGTGCACGACAGTACAAACTGGAACAAGTTATGTTAGAAAATAAATGTATATGTGTGTACTTTGGGAATTTAAATGTGTATGTAAATCCTTTTCTTCCTGAAAAAGAAAGCTAAAAAAGAAAACTTCCTGTTGTTATTTTCCGATTTGCATCTCACAGAAAAAGCTGCTGGTAAAGGAAGGAAACGTGTGTTAGTAAACTGCCAGATGTAGTAACACGTGGCTTTCAGAGTCAGTAATTTCTGACTGAATAATTACTAATGACTGAGGACCAATAGCTCCCTGAAGCATCAGCTCAATCTTTCCTGTGACTGGCTAATTGCAGCCAGACACTCTAACCTCCCTGTGGCCTGTGTCCTGGCTGTAACCCTGGCACTTCTTGTTCTCAAATTTGGCCTCTCACTTTTCTGTTCTCCTAGCTGCTTTATCAAACTTTTCTAAATTGGCCACAAATTCCCCCCACCTTCTGGTGCTCAGCTACAATGACATATGGTAAACTTTTCATGCTGAATGCGTCAATCTGATTAAAGAAAGTTATGTTTTAGTCATTTCACACTGCTTTTGTGAACCAGCAAACGACTGCGACATTGAGTCACTTACCCTTGTCCTTTTATGTATCTAGCAGCCTGTTCTTAGTCCAAATGTATCCATTAAATCTAGTTCAGACTACCCCAATTGTCTTAACAGCCAAGACTGCACAATGAATCAAAACCTCTCCCAGAGGACAGGCGGGTCTCTTTATAATTGGACAAGTTCAAAAACAATACCATGCCCACTTAGAGCTGGAGAGGTTTGAGCTTAGTTGATTTAAACTTAAAGAAAAACAGGTGTGTTGGGGATGAGAGAAAAGTGCTAAAAAGAGGGGGAGAAAAACTTCCCTGTGAAAGGCAATTTTGCATGACATTAATGTAGTTGGTTTGGGTTCAACAAAAGTGGGAATTGGCCTGAGGAGCTAAGGAGAGAGGGTTACCAGAGCATTAAGCCATCTCCAGACGCAGAAGAGAAATGAGCCTTGTGGCTTTTGTGTTATCTAATCTCGTTTGCATTTCCTTTCAGCATCATGAAAGAGAAACCTAATAGGGGGCTGATTGTGTTTGTTTGGTGGAATTCTCATTTAGCATTGCTGTAGAAGTGTGTCTTTACAAAGAAGTCTCTCCTGGTTGTGTTTTTGTGTGTTTGCTAGTGCGCAATGTGGTGTGTTTAATTTATGCAGGGGCTTTGGAGTGATTATAAAAAAGGAAGCGGAAACCTTAAGAACACATGTACAGTGATCTAAAAAGTAAATTCATGCAACATCAAGTCTTCTTTCAGTGACATCTGAGCAGCTTGCTTCATATCTGTGAGTGATTGACTAGCAGGAAAGCATGGGCCGGATGACAAAAGAGATGGGAAATGGACGCTGAATGGATTTGACATGATGAGTGCCAATGCCACCCTCACCTCCACCCCATTGATCAGTAGCATTGACATCCCTTCCAGAAATGAAGGTGGGTTTAGAGAGAAGGCAGGCAGCTGAAGGTTACAGCTCGCTGTCATAGCACTGTCCAATCATATTACACATCATAACGCATGAGAATCTGCTCGCCTTCCTTGTATGATGGACAGATGACAATCATCTTTACGCTACTGTATCCTTCAGCCTCCTTCTGTCTGCGTCTGATATCTTGTTTCCATTAATACTAAAATATGTCATAATTTATTGCTTTCAAATGGGTCAAATGTTTTTGGTTTTGAATTATTCACGAACGTGATGTTAGATTAATTATTGTAGTTTTTTTTCCACCATTGCACGTTTTCATTTTTTGGCCCTGGATTTTTAGGGCATGCGCTGGAGTTGTTGATTTATAGCTTGAGGTCGGTCAGGGAAGGTGTTGGTGCAGCTAGCCAATGGGCTCTTTGTGTGTGTGATGAGGGGGAAAGGATGGAAAGGTGATTTAGGTAGGCACCAGATCTGCTTCTCTTTAGTGCAAACCTCCAGTAGACAGGCTGTTAACAGGGGTGACAGGGGAAAAAACAGTGGGAAAAGCTTTGATTCTGATTTACACCACTGCTAAAAAAAACCCCAAACAAATTAGAGGAGCCAAATAATACACAGCAAGAAATAAATCACATTAATGATAGGGCTTTGAACAACAGTCAGACATGAAAGGGAGTGGTGGCGAGGGCATCTGGAGGAGAAGATGGAAGATTATGAGATGATATTAGGAGCTGTCTTCAGAGAAAAGCTGAGGACAATCAAGCACAAGCAGTAACGAGAAAAGGAAAGGGCTTTGTTCTTCTCTCCACTCAGTAACTAACATGTTGTTATTCAAGTCAACAGCCACTAGAATCTTGTTAGTGGGCCAAGCAGCTTACTGCTCATTAGCTGACAAAAGGCTAAAAATTCATTGACAAGAAATGCAGCTTGTGGAGCTTTTTGCTAGAATATAGAGAACAAGATGTGTTAGAATCATTATATCAACAAAAGACAAAGTGACAAATGAAATACAGCTTGAAATGAAACAAAAGAATAATTTATACTCTGAGGATTTTTTATATCACACCAGGTTTTATAATGTAGTTCATATTGTTGAATTTAGGATTCAGCTAAATAAATTTACATATGAAAGTAATATTTTCAATAATCTCTTCAATATGTCAAATTTACTATATAAAATGCTTCAAACAGAAAAAAACAAACAAAAACAAGATAAAAAACAATTTGATAAAATGTTGCACACCTTTTTAACATATCTGCTTGTTAACTATCACATTCTGCACATTTAAATGTAAAATGGTACATGGGATTAATTCTGTAAGGTTATTAATTCAAATTCTAAATCTAAAAATGTTAAAACTAGTTAAAAAGAATGTTAATGTATTATTAAAACAGTTTTAGCTAAAAGAAAGTTTTCTCATTCTTACTTGTTTCCTGTATGTACATGATTTGTCTCTACTTACTCAAGATTTTTTTCCCCTACTTTTGAACACAAGAAATTCAGTTTGAAAATTATTTTGTAAAATAACCGCAAATAATTTGTTCATGACATTTAATACACAAAGAAGTCTTACAATTTCAGATGATTATTCTTACTCTGCCTTGCAGAAGACAAAATTTGTTGAATATGAACTAGATATCTCTCTGAAATATGATATTTTAAAAGCTTTATTCCTATTCTCTCTCTAACACAGGTAAATACATGTTTGTGTGTTTAGGGACAGATATGTTTGAAATCAATAAAATTTAGCAACAAAAGTATAAAATAAACTAAATATAAATATATAAATAAGAAAATAGAAAATAAATAAAATAATGCATTAAACAACAAATGTGAGATCAATAATGAATAAAAAACTGTATCAATAGTTGTGTATGTGTGGTTTGTATTGGATTATCCTATAAGATCCTATATATAATTGGCCCTGCTGCCCTGTTCAGCAGATGAGCTGTTATCTAAAGACACATTTGCCTTGATTTTTAGATTTGTAGCACTAAAAGTGCAAAACTTTATCATTTACAGCCACCGGAAACAAGAATTGTATCAGAGTTCTTAGTCCGTCATTGAACTATCGCGTTGTGTTTGTTTTGGCTGAGATCTTGCTCATAATATTCAATGTAAAATATTGTTTTCTCTAGAACGCACCATCCGTTTCTCCTTCACTCATGCCATTTTGGTGATGTCACGAACCTGGACATGGAAATGGGCGAAACCAACTCCTCATTTTAAGCATGGCAAATAAATCAGTTCTTCTGAACTGGAAAAAGAAAAATAGCATGAGCATAAATCAATTTTCAATTTCAAATCAAATTTTACTTGCAGGTGACAAGGCATTATGTCTTAGGTATCACTTTCAGCAGCAGAGGATCTTGATATATTACCTTGGCTAAGAAAATGTTTCAATATTCATTCAATATTTGAAAGTCTTTGTTATTTAAAATATATTTTAGAGAAAATATAAGCATGATGGAAGATTTAAAACAAGGAATATTGTTTGTTTAATTCTTAAAGTTGACACTTCTCTTCTTCACCTCATGCTACTTTGGTTGCCTTTACTTCTCCATATATTTAAATCGTGTAGCTTTTCTATTATCTGTCACGTTCATAAAAGAAACACATTAAATATTTACACATTTGTTTTCTTGATTAATTAGGAAACCTAAGAATGGCCATGCCTACTATAAATGACGTATATATTTAATTTGGTTTTCTTAAGACAGAAAGAATCTTGAGCGATTTTCTCATTATCTTGAGAAAACAATTTGTTTGAAAACTAGGATCTCTTTGCTGATTCTGGAAAAAAAAAGATTTTAACGCATTTGAATTTGTAGAGAACAATGTGGGTTTTGATACTGTTGAATTGTTACCAATGTTTTTGACAGATTCTATCATTTAATAACACAACAAAGTAAAATAACTTGGAAATCTCAAAATGGTCACAAATGTCTTTTAAGAGCTGCTTAGAAAGACTCCAGTTTGCTGATTAAAATGGCAGATTAATCTTTTATGGTCAATTTAGCCTGGATTATGTGGTTTGTATGGTATGACTGGCACTTAAATACCACATCATGGCCCGTCTGCATATGAACAAGCACAAACAGTGATTACTAGCTGATTACTGGCTTACTAAAGCACAGCAGAGCAATCAAACTCAATGAAAGACAAGAACAGCTGTTTTCCGTGAGCTAATTTTTGTGAG
Source organism: Pachypanchax playfairii (assembly GCA_006937955.1). Classification (NCBI taxonomy): domain Eukaryota; kingdom Metazoa; phylum Chordata; class Actinopteri; order Cyprinodontiformes; family Aplocheilidae; genus Pachypanchax; species Pachypanchax playfairii. Next base: position 2,815,955 of record SSNP01000041.1, on the reverse strand, counting down.
TTGTAAAGGACTTTTTTCTCTAAGGGTCTGATTTATCAAAGGTTTGCGGTTGTTAAAACAGGTGCAAACCGCTCAGCGGCCGCAAAAAAAAAGCAGCGAATGATTTACTAACGGCGCGCAGGTAAATCTGCGCCTGATAAACCTGCCGCTAGACGCACAAAGTCATTTTGCGCCTTTGCCCTTGATTAATATGCAATGTGGGCGTTTCTGTCAGAAGACGCAAAATATTGGGAGGAGAACATGTAAATAAGTGGGCGTAAAAATGACTGCAGTGATTGTTGCGAGGAGAAGGACACAGACAGACGCGTGGATCATTCCAGCACACTGTGACAGTGCTGCATAGATTGTCTAGTGTGTGTAACAGGTTTTGGATACAGTGTTACGCTGGCAGATACATTTATTTTCCAAACACTTGTGATGCAAACGTTGTGGCAAATGATCCAGGCTCACGATTCTTTCATTCTGAGGAACAGTGTTATATTTATGAGGTTGAGAGATGGTGAATATGGAGATGTTTGGCTCTTGGGTGTGTGTGTTACGTTATTCGTGCTGTAAATATCATTCTACACATTTATGAATTTTACAGCTAACCCCCTATACCCCCTGCACTCAACCCAACTGCTGGGGAGTAACATCAATATAATCTGGCCCACATACGCACGAGAAACATTTTGGAGCGCACCGCATCCTGAAAAGCAGGTGTGGGTGTTTGGACCGCGCTGGGGGGGAACTTTACACACCAGGTCGCTCTGATCGCTGTTGTTTGCTGTGTGTTGTACAACATTCAACATCACAGAGTGGAGCCTCTTTGCTGCAGCTCAACAATATATTTTTTGCCTCTTCCGTTCATATTTGAAGCTCCAATGGCTCGAAATTCATTTTCCATTTGGTCCTTTCTTGCGCCCGCAAGAGAATAGCGCCGTCAAACTCTTTCTCTTGGTTGTCTCCTAACTTTCTCACTTCTCAATATTAACAATACCGTATGTTCTTATTCTCAGGGCCTATACATGGCCTATACTGACTTGCAGTTGATGCTAGCTTCAAGCTTTGTAGTTTTGGAAGAGCTAAATTGAATATCTAAAGTTCCTTACTATGTTGAAGTATTAAGATTGCCTATCATTGAAGATAAGGAACATAGGCCAAACCTCCCAGTGCAGGCAGGCAGGTAAAGTTCTCCCAGCATCTGCATAACCTAGACCTGCCTATCTGACCGGTGAATGGAGAGGTTTGATTTATCATTCCACAGAATGAGCTTTGGGGTTTGCTTGGGTTCTCCTGATCCATCCCTTTAGTTATGCTACAACAGTCTCAGACTGCTGGAGGACATACCGACCACACTGCTTCACTATGCCGTCTTTACTCAGCATGTTTGTATTTATTATTATTGCTGCCATTAACTTTCAAATTAGTTTCTCTTTTCATAGAGATGTCTGGTCCAACCCTTCTGTGTTTGTCTGTGTCTCTCCAGTTGCTGGAGGCAGAAAGTCGTTCATCCTGAGCTGGAGGTTTCTTCCTCTTCCTTTCATCTGTTACCAGTTCATACTCAGGACGGAGGATTGTGTTGAATTGATGATTGAACTAAATCTGATGGTTCTTTAGATGGAAAAGTTTTATTCTTTTATAATAATTGGTATTTCATAACTTACTGAATCAGATGAGTATTTACAGTTGACTGTAATATTTTCATGAAGCTAATTTTGAATCTGGAATATTTATGTGTATAGGACTTGTTGTTTCAGTGTAGCCCACGGAAATTACTTTTATTATGAACTGGTGGTGTATAAAGAAAGTTCAACTGAATTGCTCAACAGTCAAGTGTCAGTGTGCTTTCCACCTTTCAATCCAAAATTTGGCTCTGTACTAGTTCTTAGTGAGGCTTAGTGCAGCTTCTTGTCAAGTCAAGTCAAGTCAACTTTATTTATATAGCGCTTTAAGAACAGCGGCAGCTGATACAAAGCACTGAACAAAGTTAAACAGATAAAAACACCGCAAAAGAATGTGAAACATTAAACAGATATGAACAATAAAAACAAAGACATAAAATAACAAGACAAAGATAGAAAGGCTCAAGATGGGGGGAAAGCCAAGGCAAACAAGTAGGTTTTAAGTTGAGACTTAAAGACAGCCAGAGACGAGGCTTGTCGAATCTGTAGCGGTAGCAGGTTCCACAACCTCGGACCCGCCACAGAAAATGCTCTGTCCCCCCACATCCTCCGGCGAGACCGTGGCACCTTCAGCAGCACCATCTCAGCCGACCGAAGGGGGCGAGCTGGAACATGGTGCTGGAGAAGCTCCGAAAGATAGGAGGGGGCCAGAGCATTTAAAGATTTAAAAACATATAAAAGAATCTTAAAATGTATGCGGTAAGTTACGGGCAACCAATGCAGAGAGGCCAGGATGGGGGAAATATGATCTCTTTTTCTGGTGTTTGTCAAAAGTCGTGCTGCAGCGTTCTGGACCAATTGAAGGCGTGAAAGATGTTTTTGAGGTTTGCCAAATAAAAGTGCATTACAGTAATCTAGTCTGCTGGTGATGAAAGTGTGGATTACTGTTTCCAGGTCACACTGGGTTAAAAAATGTTTAGCCTTTGCTAAACGCCTGAGATGGAGAAAGCTGGCCTTCACAGTGGCACTTATCTGTCTGTCCAGGTTCAGCATGCTGTCCAACTGGACACCAAGACTAGTGACCACCGATTTTGTCTGTTTGGACAGAGGACCAAGATCAGCAGCTAACGGCTGATGAGTGGGGGGGTTAAAAACTATAATTTCTGTTTTGGTGTCATTTAAGTGTAAAAAGTTCTTGTCCACAAAAAACTCTGAATTTCTTACTGCACAGTATTTGAGTGGGTTTTTTACTTGAATGAACTCCAGTGGAATCAATCCACATGTGGGACACCACGCATGGTGTTGTTTGTATGCACTTCAAAATGTGTCCAGAGATGTTGCACTCACAAAAACATGTTTCTGCTTTTACTTTTGACTTAAAATTTACACTGTTGAGAATTTTTTTCCCTGTTTCTTACAGATTAAGTTTGAGGAAGCTTTGGTTCTGTGTTTTGTTTTGCAAAAAGGCGAAGCACTCCTAATGTATTTGTAAAGCCAAAAAATAAACCTATAGTCCAATTTCCTATGTCAAACAACAAAGAGGAATCGGTTAGAGAGGAACAGAAGTAGCTGCTCCACATGTTATACAGGCAGCTCTGCTGAGTTCAGTCTTATTCATTACTGCAGTTAATTTCTCAATCATTACACCCATCTCACAATTTAAACACAACCATCTCTCATGCCAGGAACCCTTGACAGCTTTTTTGCTCAGAGCTAACTTTCAAGACACACAAATAACACAGAGGCACATTTACGGTATTTGTATAATCCATGAAGTGAAAATTGGGGACTATTTAGATGAAAGGCAATTAGACAATCACAGCTAATGAGGCCAATCCTTTTCTTTCACCCCAACGAGTCTACAGACTAATTATCAAATTAAAGAATGCTTCTTTTCTCCCCCTGACCCTGTGCTTTCTTAAAAGAAGGGGGGTTGTCCTGGGAAAGGCAAACACTGGTCTGCTCTGTGCAGGCTGCAGAACATGCAGGCAGCATTTAGAAACTGATGGGTGTATTAATCACCACTTAAGTTAAGACAGCTTTATGGTCTGTAGGCCAGGAACATGCACATAAACTTAGGAACATATTCAGGCACTCCACCAACCAAATGTGAAAAAATGGTTGCAGCCACAGGAAGTTGGCCATATGACAGAAACCTGTTGAAGAAACTTCCTATTCTGCAGAGTAAAAAGGGATTTAAGGAAATTCACTTGACAAACAATAAGGCTTTGCACAAGCCTTCTATTGTATGTTTATTCATGATACAGTTTTTCCTTAAACTAAACAAGAATGTCAAGTAAAATAGAGGAAACGATCAAGCTTGATGAAAATTAACTATCACAGTTTCCATGAATTCATCAGCTGTTTCCTGCAAGTAAGCAACTGTTGAGTGATTAGTGTATGTGTATTTATGTGATATGTGTAGGGTAATTTTATATATATTAACTTATATATACAGGTTTTTATTTAGATTTGTTGTTGGACACTTTCTCATTCAATTGAATTGTTTGTGAACGTATATTACCAGAAGGTTTCACTACAAAACAGCTTGGTAAATTTTTTTGTGCTGTTAAAATCATTTGTCAATTAGCTTAGACTCAGACTGCCCCCTCACATATTTCTTCTTCTACTTAATGCAGACTGTAGCTGCACCTACTGGTTACTGAGAGGCACTTTTTTGTAGTCAGTTCCAGCAGGTTTAACATTTTTGGAGATTCAACCTAAAAAAGAACATGTAACAAAGTCACAATTAAATTGAAATAATTTTCACTGATTAATATTATTATGTTTTGGTTATACAAAATATACACATATATTATTTTAGTTTGTCAGTCATCCATAGAAGAGACTGTTTAAACAGCTTTAAATATCCATGTAATTCGGGACCTTTAGGCTCTAAGTGCCACAGAAGGAGATCCAATTTCTCCCTACACAGCTAACAAGTATCAATTTTGCTACTTTTACTCACATTTTCCCACTCTAATTTCATTCTTCATCAGACTTCTTCTGTCATCAATTTTACACTCTCAGTGTCAAATGTCAAGATCAGGGGTTAAAGGTCAAAGAGAAGTTCTTTTCACACTCGCATGCCTGGCCCGTCTTTTCACAGAGCAGCAGTACAGGTGCGACGTGTCTCAGAAATGATTCTGCGTGCAGACCCTAAGGAAAAACCTCTCTGAAGAAAAAAAATACTCCTAATTGATTCCTGCTTGGTGTTAATGACTGGCCAAACCGCCTTTTGTTTGCTTTAAATCATGTTTTTTCAAGTCTCAATTGCAGACAAAGGGGTTATGAGTTCACCGCTGCTTCTTTATAACATTAACTCTTTCTGTCACCTGCTTTCATATGGAAGGGGTATTGGTGTACGGCAAGAGACTCCTGCTGACACTCCTGACATGGCTGGACTTAATGAGGACTGATGGGAGCCTGTCAGTGGAGTGATGCTTTAAGCAGCTTTGTCACAGATCAGCCGTTGGAGTTTTATGCAAAAAACACTATTCTGCTTTAAGATGACCTTCCAACGCTCACAGAAAGTTATGCGGAGATGATGTTGGGATGAGTTGAAATTTTTAACACTGGCATGCAAATTCACTTTCCTCTGAATTTTACCCCCAAAAGTTCAACTACAGGATGAATATGCATTTTTTTTTAAAGCACAGACAAGCCATTAAAGTTTAGACTCAGAAAGACTACACTGCTTTGCAAATCCCTCTTGTGAATACAAGTACATAAATACACAGAATCTGAACTTGTTTGTTTAAGTAAACAGAAATGATTGGTTTCCATGAGTAGAAGCATTGCAAAGATGTTCTGTGGCCTTGCTAACGATGAGGGAGTTGGAATGAAGAGAAATCTTTAAAAAATCAACACAAGGGGGGAAAAGAGGAAGAGGATAGATTCTGTCAGTATGTTTTATGTGGATTTACATATTCATCTTCATGTCAAGGGATTAAATAAATAAGGTGTTTATTAAAAATAGAATTTGACACAACAACTTTTCATTTAAAAATCTAGTTGTGACAAGTTATAAATGTAAAACAAATCTATTAAAAATACAAGGTTAGTCTGTCAAATAAAAGTTTTATTTACTTTCAGCAATAACATGTTCATGTCTTATTTGTACCTATTAATTCAATGCAGATTTTATCATATTTAAACACACACCCATTCCAACAATGATTTTAAGACGTTCCATGATCCATCTCCTTAAAATAGTCCTATATTTGTTTTCCTGTCGAGAGTGACATGTTGTTATTTCTCTGAGTTGTATGAACTCCAGCAAATTATCTTTTAAACATCCCCAGTGGTCTATAAACCACAAACAGCTCTTTGTGCTCCGGTGGTGTTTTATATCGTTCATTGTCTGACTTTAAACACTTAAATCAATGAGTCTAATTTGTATTTAAACTTTAGTAATTTTCAACACATTTTCTTTAATTAATTTTGCCAAATAACATCTAGGACTCTTGTGTTATTTGATATCCACCCGAGTCCTGTGATTTTTCTTTTATAGTTGCTGTTTCTTGGACAGTTTGAACCCTTTGTGAACTATACAGAATTTAAAGAAATGGGTTTTCATTGGAATTTACTCAAGGGACAGAATTTTCCAAGCAGACCGTGAGGCTGGTGTGAATATTCAGCATACTTATTTATTTCCAATTTTGTTTGATTAATGAGTATTTGTTTACTTCTGAATTATTGGTAATCAAAGTTAAATGCGAAAAAATACAACTATGGCAAATATTGAGAGAAGTACTGTCAAATAGATTTACTAAAATCAACTACTGTGAGATTTCTGAATCAGAAAACTTTCATACCTGATAGAAATAACCAAATCTCAGTGAACCAGTTTGTTTTACTTTCATTTAGAACATAAACATGGACAAGTTATTTCAACACTTTTTCCATGTTTTCCTTTTCCAACTGCAAAATAATTTACAGAAACTAACTTAACAACAACACCTGATACCACGGTTTGTCACTATATAGAATCAGAATCAGATTTATTTGTCCAAGTATGTAACATATACAATGAATTTGGTTCTTGCTCACTTTTCACTTGTACAGACAGACAGACACATATAAGATAATATTGGACATAGAACACACACGAGATACATTAGCAGCATTTTACCACCAAGAAACTCTAGTTGGTGGATTGAGGTCAGGTGGTTCAGAGCAGGTATATAATATTATATTTAATGATGTAACAGGTTATTTGTTTGTTAGGGTAGTTAAACGTGTTTGTTTAACATGGTGATGGCCTGCGGGAAAAAACTGTTTGTATCTTGTGGTTTTGGCGTACAGAGATCTGTAGCGCTCATCTGAGGGGAGAGAAGAGGTGAGATCCTGGGTGAGAAGGTCCCTGCTGATGCTGCCTGACCTTTTCCTGACTCTGGAGGAGTCCAGGTCCTGGATGGAGGGCAGATCAACACCAGTGAGTCTCTCTGCAGTCTTTATAGTTCTCTACAGTCTGTTTCTGTCCAGTTTGGTTGTAGAACTAGACTGTGATGGACCGGTAGAGGACGGACTTGATGATGGCACTGTAGAAGTTCACCAGCAGCTCCTATAGCAGGTTGAACTTTTTGAGCTGCCACAGGAAGTACAACCTCTGCTGAGCCTTTTTAGATAGCCTACTGATGTTATGTTGGCTGTCCATTTCAGGTCTGCTGGTCCCCAGAAACCTGAAAGGGTCCACCATTGTTACAGGTGTGTTGTGTATGGCAATGAGGGGCAAAGGTGGAGGGATCTTCCTGAAGTCCACTGTCATCTCAACAGTTTAGAAAAAAAAATACTCATATTATTCCCTATGGAATAATCACTTGAAGCTATTAACTTGTCTTGAACCAGCATCTTGTGCAACATCTGCATTTCTTATAAAGGACTCACCAATTTGGGAAATACATTATCAGTACACAGGACACAGAGGAAAATGGGCATTTTGAGTTGAAAATACATTAAAGGGACATAAAAACTTCTCCAAAATATTTAAGCTAAACTCTGAAACTCAGTTGTGGATGTTGAACGATCATATTAAACTGAGATTAGAAGGTAAATGAGACTTAAACTTTGTTTTCAGGCATTTTGTACCGATCTAGATTAACCAGCCACACTACTTTGGGGTCCTCTCGTGAATGCTTTCTTCCTGTTGTTTCCAGCGACTACATTTACTTAATCCCAGAGTGAACAATCTGATCAGTACTGCCGTTATAAACCCTGTTCTGGGACGTGCTACAGCTGATTCTTGTATCAGATTGTACATATTGTACACATTTATAATTCAATACTTCACAGCTGGGTAAAATAAACTTGTTGATTGCAGGTTGACGATGACTGCTTTGAAGCTGTAATAGTAATTTTTGTAGTTATTCACTGCAGCACATTAACATTCTAACAGCAATGAGTTTTTTAAAATGTATCAGATTTTTTTTAAAGACTATATAAGTAGTTTTAGTGCACCAATCTGATTAATATGTGAGTGAGAGAACATGCTTCTAACAGTGTCAGAACCACCTTTAATATTTTTCTGTTATATGACAGCAGCTTTCTTTAAATTCTTCTCCAAAGTCCTCAATAGGACCTTGTCAAAATTTAGATTTAATTTAAATTTTGACATGACCAATAAGCCAGTGCTAAAGGACCTAAGGAAATCTTATTGATAACTTAGTTGCTGTTTTGACACATGGCCAAATCTGGCACCCTGAAAACATCAGCAGGTTGGTGCAGGCATCAGCATTTTACAAATCAGTAACAGAAAAGCAAGAAAAAATGTGACCTGAGGCAAAAGTCAGCAGTTTTTATTTAATTAGTTTGTATTTCTTCAGAAATCAATAAGCAATGCATTTGTTTTTATTAGTTTTTTTTTTTTTCATTGAAAAAAGAACCTCAACAGACTTAACAATTTAAAGATGAACAACAAAAACAACAACAACAAAAAAGAACAACAATTATTGTACTACAAATTCTGCCTAAATTAACTTGTGCTTTAGTTGGTAAAGAAAATGCTGTTCTTTCGCACTGATGTCACTTTGACCCAGTTGTGCATCGAGTGTTTGAGCCTCAGGACTTTTTCTTTTCTTTTTTTTTTTTGTACTCAGACAAGTTGAAATTTATCATCTTCCTGAGTATGTGGGTACATGTGCAGTTCTGGCTACATTTGTGTCTGTGAGTGCATGATACATAAAGTCAGGCAGCTATTCCACTTCGGAGGCAGGAGTGGGAAAACAACTGTTCATGATTGATTTTCCCTTAACCCTTTAATGAAGCCCATGTGTACAACTTGCCTTTCAACAAGCTGCAAATCTGTGCGTGGCCCAGTCTCAACTTGATTAAAGCAACAGCTACTCACCTGTTCCTCATTAGCTTGGGCAAGGAAAGGACAGAGTTTAATAAGTTAGCACCTGTACATTCCAATTCTGCATGCTTTCTACATGTATGTAATATTTGAGTGTATTAAGTTGACAGCCATATAAATGATTGGTTGGATTTCCCCCTGCTGATGCTGCCCCTGTGTGCTGTGAGAGAGATGGATATGTGGAAGCACGCAGAGAAATAACCCAAATGTTCTGTGATTTGAGATAGATGATGGACTGGGTTTGGAAACACTCATTACCCATAATCAGGGTCCCTAAAGGAAAGCAGATGGTGGCACAGACAAATGAATATAAGAATTTGTTCATTGTACGTATATGTACATCCATGAATGCAATAAAACTCAAAGGAAAATGACCCGAAGATAAAGGATATGGTCATCAACAAAAGATTGAAAGTGTGTGTATGTGTAAACAATACATGGTTAGTGCAGTATGGATGTATGTAGTGTTAAATGTGCTTAGACATGCTGGTCATTACAGAACAGACCTACAGGGCACAGCATGGGATTATCAGAACACTGTTGTGTTTCTGTCTGCTTCTTTCTAACCAGTGACTCCTCTGACCTCTGCCTGCTCTGAATAGAAGCATATTAACACTCCAGGCTCTCAGCAACATTTACCCAATTTTGTAAATTTCTGTGAGGCCACTTTTATAAGACTTTCTCATTATTCAGAAAGGGGGAGGGGGGTAAGGGGGATGTGTGTTGGTGAAGGAATATGGGCATGAAGAATTTCCCATTTACATACATTACCAGTTTTGTTTTTTCCCAGAGTCCCACAGAGGAAGCACCTGTTAGCTTTTCGCAATCTTTCCCCTCTGCTCCTCTCTCTGCTGTTCTTTCATCCCTCCGTGACTGTAGTTTCTTACCCCGAACCCCCTATAGTCACCCCAGCAGGTGTTCCCTGTCAAACACTCGATTGCCCTTACGGAAACACAGAGAGAGGGAGCTGAACAAGAGGCCAAACTGGGCCAACGTATAGGAAGGGGAAAACTTAGCAGCTCAATGGTAGGGCCCCTTCTACTGGGTAAACCTTGGGTAGTCCAGGTGTTTGATACCATCACTTCTTATTTACCACATGTGGAGGTACAGTTGTTTTTTAGGCCTCGACTTAAGACAAATTGCTTGAGTGGAGGCTTTGTAAAAGAGATGTCTGTTCTGTCGACGGAGGGGTTAAAGTTAATTTGACCGGGCATGTGTACTCTGGGCAAGAAGCAGGGAACATCTGCTTTCAGTGGCATGGGCCCATTTGTTGTAATTTTGGGTCTCATTTCCATTTGCAAGAGAGATAACTGCACACATATGGAAGCAATGGATAGAAGAGGTCAATGCAATTTATTTCATCGGGAGAACGAGGCAAAGGAGAAATACCCTTGTGCTGTGATCTCAGTTGGCATAGGAAGAAACAAAAGTAGGAGGGTTTTCTACGAACTGTCCCACATCGCCTCCAAAGCCACTCCAATTATTCCTGAGATCTGGTGGCATGATGTTGCTGTGCTCATCCCTTTTCATGTTCATCCTGAGAGTGGCTTCTAAAAAAGCAAACAGATATTAAAATAAAAAAAAAATGTATATACTAAAAAAAGTGTGAGTTCTTAGAATAAAGATTAATTTCGTATTTTGTCACTTTAATCATGTTAAAAATGACCTAAAGTAAAACTGGAGTTCTTGCACTTAAGCATTTATTTTGATAATAAAATGAAACAACAACAAATGTTTTTGGAATTATTCAAAATTAGTCAATGACTATGAAACACTGAGAGCACTAATTAAACATAAAAAACACTTAAAAAACAAAAAACAAAATTTTCAAACAAAATAACATTCTTAAGAAACACAGAAAGTGTGTCTCTGTATGTATCATGTAAATCAATCAACTTCTTTTTTAAATGGAAGAACAATCACTGAGATTGTTTGCCAGCTATTGTTGATGCAACTATGCAGTCATCAAATCCTCTTGTAAGCTTAAAGCTTCCAAACTACAAGTAAACTGAGATTGAACACAGTGAGACTACAAGTGCATTGAGATTAGCCCAGTCAGTCTAATCTCAATGCAGTGGTGAAAGTCTCCTAATAAGGAAAGTTAAACCCCGAGCTTGTAACTGGCATTAAGTCACTAGAGAGCAATTATGCTTTAGCTTGAAAGTTAGCAAAAGACCATGAGGAATGTCTTTCTTCCTCCATAACGCCGGGACTTTGGAGACTAATCTAATTGAGTGTCTTTTTTTTTTTTTTTTCTGTGTGATTATTTATGAATAAAAAGTGTTAGTGGAAAATCTAGAGGAGATATCTTTAAAATGGGAAGCGTTTGATGCTAATCATTTCCGCGCTGCTCTTTCGGATTAATTATATCCGAATGTTCTAAAGGCTGCTTCTGCTTGGGAGGGTTGCTTTGTGCAAAGACAAAAGCCCCCTAAACTTTTTAAATGTTCTTTTAAATTTAGTGGCTTTCTTTAAGCCGGATAAAAATAATTCCTGGGTGGAAGTCCTTTGCTGTATATCAGATTCAGACTTGCTCATATAGTCCTACATCAAAAAAAGTAAGGCAAGTACAGTGACAACAACAGCAATTCATTGTCAGATATTGTATTTCATGATTCACTAAACACCAACGTTCGATTTCTTTTCAACTTGTTTGAGCAATGGGCCTGTAACCCTTCCCTTAATTCATTCCCCTGTCCCTTCTCCAGTGCCCCTTGAAACCCTCATTTCCTGTAGAGCGTCCGTGGAACTGAATACAGGACGTGACAAGAGCCCCCTGGGGACTGGATTAGGTCCTGCTGGAGCCCATAGAGCTAATTTGAACACATCTTTATCCATCAACAATCAAACTGACCTAAAAGTCATTCATTAAATTCAAGCAGTAGAAAAAAAAAACGCTGTTCCAAAAACCCAAGCAGGTGATTTTTTTTTCTTCTTTTTTCTAGGAATGTCTGAGAGTTACAGTCAATACACGAGAGCATGACAAACAAAATGGTTTCAGCTGTAAGAACATTTTCAGCTAAAGAAACAGAAGAATGGCACACCTCCACCAAGGATGAAAATCTTTGAGTAAAAATGTAGCCAAGAGCAGAGAAAGGCAACTGTGTGCAGAAATAGCTCATTAGGAGCACTCAAGTGTGTTTAACAGATACCAAGGGCTCACTTTCTTCCAATAACAACATCATTAATGATGGTTTGTTTGTGTAAGGGAATTAGAGTGGCTGTAGTCAAGAATCATGATACACATCACTCTTTTATTATTGATTACATCCAAAAGCTAATCTGACCCAGATGAACTCAGAAGCATTGAGAGAAGAACAGCAGCTGTTTGTTAAAAATCTGAATCTGAAGAAACAAGGGTAAAGGGTTAACGTTTCTTTTTGTTTTTAATTTAATTAAAACGTGTTATTAGGAATAAACCCTGACCTGAAATTATTTTGATGTTCACCAAATGGTGTTCAGAAACATCTTCCCTCAAAGTTAACTTCTTAAATGGCTGAAATGATAACAATAATAATTAAATATTATTATTATTATTATTATTATTATTATTATTATTATTATTATTATTATTATTATAAAACACTTGATAAATTAATCAATTAGGTTTTACTAATCTGTATTGTAGGTAATAGTTTAAAATAGACATTTTAATATAAAGCTTGGTTTAATTAAAATGTATTATGTTGCGTAAGAGGCAACACAAAAGTCAGGGAACTCAGTGAACAGGTAAGTAGAGTTGTAGTAAACAAAAACCAAATCCAAAATGTGTAATAATGTCAGGTGCGTAACTGAAACAAAACTTCCAACTTAAAGGTTTGTTAAAAAAAGCGGGTAGAGACGTGGTCGACAGAACAGAGCGTTGTTCCAAAATCCAGATTCCAATACGCGTATCTGTTCGTGCGGGGGGTAAATGATAAATTTTCAGAACGGCTATTCGGCCAATTATTTTATCAACTAGTCGACTATTCTAATGAGTAATTAGATGATTACCCTAATGATTATTTTTCTGTAAAGCCAAAATCCTAAGTTAACACTGCCAGCCATTTTCCACTGGGCTTCAATGTGTGATTGATGTTCATTGGATACAGAAAGAGGCCTTCACTATAATTTCAGTACCACCACCCCACTCATCTGAACTGATGAGTGGGGGTGAACAGTAACTGTGAATAATTACAATAGAAACAAATAAAGAACAAACTGTGAACAACCAGTCTCCTCTTGCATGATTTAGGACCTGTTTTCATATTAAATATATTATGTGTACAATGACAGCATGCCAGTTCATTACAACCTGTCTGCTTACAATAGGATGCTAAACTTTTCACTCCACTGGTCTATTGCAGGAAGGTAAATGTTACAGAGCGATAACATCTAAAAAAGGACCGCTTTGGATTGTTTACGAGTCTGAGAATTTCTCACTTTCCATTAGGATGTTGATTTTAATAAAAAAACTATTCTGGGCCAAAGAGTCGGCATTTATTAGACCGATAGAATAATTGATTATCATACTTGTGCATTGTGATTGAAAACTATCTGTTGCTCACAGTTACTAAATAGGCCAATAGCAGTGTAATCAGTCTCAGTTGGATTAAAATCTTATTGAAACCTTGTTTTAAACCTGAAGAGCTTTTATCTTATCCTAAAGCTTTTAAAACCTTTTTTAATCCCTAAAATGAAATTGTTTCTTAGACAAAGATAAACTTGATGTCATATCAGATATATTTTAGGGTTTGGGGTTTTGTTCAGTTTTGTTTGTGTATTCCTGGGTTTTCCTGTTTGCTTAGTATGTTGTTTATTTGAGTTCATGTTTGTTTTGTTCAATTATTATACTTAGTTTACTGATCTCTCCTTGTGTATGTGCTTTAAAAGTTTTCAAATCTTGCATCATTAGTTTATATATTCCTTACACTGTGCATTTTTTGGTATTTTGCCCTCAAGGTTCCCAAATCCAGAGGACATGTGTCAGAAAATTGCACAATGTAACAACAATAAAGATGGACTATAAAGATAATATGTATTCTACACATATATTTTAGTTGTTATAAATAAAAGGGGACGATTGTGGGATTTTAGTGCAATGTAAAGGAAAATGTCAGGAACAGGAAGTACAGCTGCAGCTGTAGTGTTGGAAGTTGTAAAATCTAAAGTTGTTTTGATGATGATGAAGAAACAAAACAATCTAACAACTTAACTGGATAAATGAAAACACTTCTCTGAACACTTAGCAACAACGCATCCAAGAACCGGACAGAAAACAAAGGATTGCACTGGGCTGATATGAGGGAGGAGACAAGCGGGTTGCATGAGAGTGATTGTCAGGATGTGGTGATCGGCATGATAGAATCAGACGCAGCAGCATGACACGGGCAGGTAGAGACGTGACTGATAAAACCTAAGTCATGCCAGAAAATCAACATTTTGGTGTTGGGCACTCCGTTGTTGGTAAGTTGGGTAAAAATTGCAACTCGTGCATATCTGGGTTAGTCACTGAATGTGTCTGCACAGCCAGTGCACTCTGATTGGGCTTCATCAGTTTGGATTTATTTTAATTCACTGATCCTATAATGATGCATTCATGAACTTCTGACTTTGTGCTGCTTACTAAGAGATTGACAGCTCCAGCAGCCTTTCACTCTGCCTCAGCTGAAACCTCACTTAACCACTAAGAGGTATTTGACCGTTGACGCTCCATAGGACTGAGGTTAGGCGATGATGGGAAAAGAGGGAGGAGTGTTGCACAGGGGTTGGAGAAGCATGTGGGGCTGTTGTTTGGTGCTGCTGCTAGTAGTGTTGGTGTTGAGGGACGAAGGAGGCGTGGTGTTACAGGGACTGAACAGACGAGACATTCACTCAAAGACTACAGCACCCAGACTAATGGGGAAATTATTTATGAACTATTTGCAGTGCACCTGAAAATACCTCCAGTGAAATTATGTTTGGCAACTTGAACTTCTTTGAAGTCAACTGAGCAGTAATAAAAATTAGGCCTTCATTAGCTTGCTGGGCTTTTCAAACTGAACTGGGCCCAGTCTTGACGGGTCAGGGGCATTTAGGCTGTGCACCACTTCTCTTAACTCTTGCAGTCAGCAACACATGGAAGCAATTTACCTGATTCTCTGCTGTATTTTTTTTTTAAATAATTTTTACCCTTATTTTCTTTCCTCTCACTGCACAACATTCCTTTTATGTTGCATTTAGGAAATTAACACTAACCGACAAATTACTTTGTAAATAAGAAAGCAGAGTTTGGGAATCTTGAAACTAAGAGTCGCCTAAGGGCCAGTGTTCTTCCAGCAACAAACAAAATCTTGATAATTGTTTAAATACACACACACAAAAAAACAAAAACGTCTGACCTTTTTTATCAAGCAAATAATTTCTTATTTGAAAAGAAAAGTGGGGCATTTATCTCTCTTGTGTGCCTTTTTGAGCTGCATGTCCACTTAGAAAATGGGGCACTTAAGAAAAAGAGATCTCTTGAAGGATTTGAGGGTCATTTGCAAAGTGCTTTATGGTTTGGTCAAATACAAATCTCATTCATAAAAAAATGAAGGCAGCCGTCTGAAGTGAAACTGTGTAATCTTCAGAAAACCAGATGCACTAAAAGTCCTGAAGACCGTAATCTTCAGAGATGTAAGCTAATTACTTAATTGCTTACATTTGTAAATCTTATTATTGTAAAAAGAAATTGCTGTGGTGATTAAATGACTGATATTTATCTCCTAATAGCACTGATTAAAGGGTGATGTTAATCTGTCATTCTGAAAGGCTGATTTTATGGGCATCAGTCTAACAAAACAATAAACACTTAATATAAAAGAGATGTTCTGTGTACCGGGGGGAACTGATTACCCGCTTTGGTATGGAATGTGCACGTATTGTGCTTGCTTAGCTGCATGACTAATGACTGGAACCACAAACTGTTGTCTTAATAAATAGTGTTGTTTTGCCCCATTAACCTGTTGTCTCACACAGACTGTGTATAAATTGGGAATGATAATGTTTTAGCTTTGATTGACCTGAAGAGAAATTCAGAAACTCTCATTTCATTTATGTTTTCTGATCTAGAAGCTGATTTAAAAAGTCACTTATGCTTAAATGCAAAACAAATTTTTGTACTTTAATTTTCATGAACTTAAGCTTGCTACAATCATGTAAACAGATGAATTACTTGAAATGTTTTTTTTTTTCTAAATATACTTTTTTTCTTTTGCCCTAATTTTGGGATGTTTTGTGTACCTTTTCTGAATGCTCTGAAACATTTTCTTACTGGTAGTTGTGTGTGAAATAATTCTCAAGTGTTTTCTCTAATGCTGCAGAAGTGGCCATAAATTATGCATCAGGAATATATTTATGTATTGACTTTAATAAAAGCAATTTCCTACAAACCAGCTTTTGTATATGCAGGAGACTCACCAGGGTGCCTCCACACACAAGACACTCATCCTTGTTCTCTCACTAATGTGCTTTTTAAGTGACTTTCAGCAGAGAAAGAAAGCTAAACAAAAAAATAAACAAAATTTAAAACCTGGAGAAAAAAAATCTCCTTCTGTTTTTTTTTTTCATAGTTGCAGTTGAATGTGTTGCAAGAATTTGCCAGAACTGTTGTGACGTGTGCAGTAAATAAATAAGATCTGCCTTGTTAAATAGCTAAACCTTATAAAGTTGATGCTTTTAATTCTAAAGTTTTTGTTTTCCTGATACGACACATTGCTGAATGTTGGTTCTGAATTCTTAATGACACAATAAATTAACAGCAGACCTCCATAACTAGCACTAAGTTAAACATGAAAAATGTTACTCTGCTTTAATTACCTCCATTCCAGGTCATGTGCACCTCTTTGTCTCTCTGTCCTTACCCTAAATGATGTTTACTGTGCAGGGCATGCCATTTGTCTGCCTCCTCCAGTTTTCAATCAATTGGCCTCCAGTGCTTTGAGTCAGTGAATGCTAACATGTCTTACCTTGCCCTGGGCGAGAAAGTAGAGTATACTTGGGTATTTGGCTATTCTGCTCCAGAATTTCTCTGGAAAACTGAGACAAACATGATCATAAACTCACAAATACACACACACAAACACACTGACAGTCAGGTTGAGGTCTCACTGGCACCAGTTGTCAAAACAGGATAACTGCTTGTACTTTCCGTGTGTGCTGGCCATGTGCTTCCCTTCCTGGTGAGATTGAGGCTAAAATGGCTGTTGACACAAGAAGACAGCAAACTCACTTGCTCTAACTTGGACTCTCGGTCTCTCATGCCATTAAACTACACAATCAACATTCCATATGGTGCAGTTAAAAAAACGGGGGTATAGAGCATGAAGAACTTGTCAAACCAAAATGCTTAGGTGCATGTGCTGAAAGATGGCTGCTAAACAGCAGGGTAGGACACTGTTAAGATGGCATCAGGTACAAGCTCTCAACAGCTGCAAGGGGGTGTCATCTGTAATGCAAGACATAAGATGGAGGGCAATACAAGGGAACACTGAGAGACTAACAGCAAAAAGGAGAGAGGAGTCATCACCAGACTAAGCATGTGTTGATTGAGGCTGCTCTTTTTAACCAGCGGGCCTTTGGAGACATGGCATTTGGTGGTGGTGGGGGGGGGGTGAGTTCACGGGAGAAATAGCGCTTCAAAAGCTCTCTGTACTTTATTGAGCACCGTGGACTATGTCGCACTGAGACTCACTTTAGTCGTGGTGGGACCGTTCTTTGATTGAGGTAACAGCTGGGATATGACATCAGCCAGAGTGTTGGCCATGTTTTCACTCAGTGGAGCAATTCTGCTCTTAAAAGGCTCCATCAGTACCACTCTGCTGAGTTGCAGAGTTGCTTTTCATCTATTTGGCTGTGCAATCCACCAGCTGGTCAAACTGCGAAAGAGAAGCTAGAGTGCCGCTCTCATAAATGCCTTGTTGTCTTTCTAAGAAGTGCACAAGTTTCCACATGGACGTGGACAGTTGCACTTCCATGTGCACGCGCGTGTGTGTGTGTCAAAAATTTGGACACATGCATTTTTCTTTCTGCCTTATGACAAAAATGACTTTCATGTGTTTCGGCAACATACCTCCTAACTTCAGTTTGACCTCTGCTCGGGAACTTGACTATGCATTTTCATGAGCTTCGGAACATTTTAGAATCAGCCTCCAGTCAAAGTTTCCAAAAGGGGCCTCTTAAAACTACTAAACTCAACCTCCTCAGAATACACACTATTATTTAGCTTTTGAGTATTTGCAACCAAAATAATAATCCCTCTTAACGCTGTCGCCTGTTCAAGCATCTTTCCACTGCGACACCAAGGGACCAATTGAGATTGAAATCCATTTACTCTGCTCTGTCTATAAGACCATGCTGAACAAAAAGCACACATCGCCTGAAGTGAGTAAAACACCAGAGTAGAAGAGAAGAATATAGAAAAAAATATATTTATATTGGGCAAAACAGCTACAGAGCAGTTTATCCTATTTAGTGCAAGCTTATTAAAACATATGCCTCTCTGTGTCAGCTGCTGAGGGATTGAGAGGAGCTATTTGAACTGGTTTAGATTGCTGGTTGAGTCTGGGGTATTCTGATGAAACACAGTGAAATAGTCAAACTCACAAAGAGGATCAGTTGCTTGTTTGTTATATGAGCAAAAGGGACAAAACGAAAGCAATCATACACCTCAGGAAGACCTGGATCCACTAGACTGGGTAGAGCAGACTACACGTTTAAAAAACCTGTAGATTAGATTAAATCAGGTTGACTTTTGAAATTAATTTTGTTATGAACAGTTTGGAAAATAATATTTGTGGGGTTGAGCTCCTTCTAAAAATGCCTTTTGAGGATTTTCTATAAGGAAATGCCTGCATTCAATCTAAATTACAATAATAGTGCGTTCCAGTCGTCTTCAGAACACGGAATTCCGAGATAAGTTAGCCAGAAATGATGCAAGGAAATCAGCTCGGAGGTTTCAGAGAACCCCGAGATCCTACATTTAAAAATGGCTGTGTCCGGTATAACAGTAGTAGTGTCATCTTTATTTTGTCCTCATTTACATGCTCAGTTTTCATTCTGTTTGCTATGTAAGTAGGACCGAGCAGTTGGTATTGTTGTTACAGATAATTATGTTGTTGCAAAGCTGAAAATAAATATGAAAACTTGCAAACTTTGCCACTAAAATTGACTGGTGTTTATGGTTTTTACTGTAGGTGCAAAGAATACTTGGTTATATGTTCTTTGTACTGAGATAGAGCAACAACACGCAGCTTTGTTGGTGGCATCCATTTTTTCCGAGTTGTTTTTCCGAGCGGTCGCTGGAACGCAAAACAAGCTCCTTACGTCATTTCCATGTCGGAAATTCCGAGTTCTGAGGACGACTGGATAAGTCAGGGCTACATGGTGGCACCGCCCTGTTTCCCTACTGTGTGATCCTGGGTTTGAAACTGGGCCTTTCAGTGTAGAGTTTTTATCTTATTTCTGAGTACCCCAACTTCCCCCACAGACCAAATACATGAATATTAGGTTAATTTGCTGCTGTAAATTGGTTTCTATGTGTGAGGACATGCTGGTTTGCCTCTATGAAGCTTTGTGATGGACTGATGATCGGTCCAGGATGTACCCCACATCCTGCCCACCGGCTCCTCTCATACACTGAACAGCAACAGCTGCTTCTCACTAGATATTTTCTCTTTTTCAAAACCTTCTCTGTAGACCTGAATGATGGTTCTGCTTGAAAAGACCAGCCGATCTACCAAACAACCAGCTACATTCAGAGTCACTTAGATCAACTCTTCACCATGCCCATACCTAACTGCATTGAGTTGCTACCATTTGATAGGCTGAAGCACTGTTTGTGGTTAAGTGTTTATTCAGTAACCTGTAGTTAAATGTGATGTGATTAGTTGTGAATGAGGTCTACCCATTTGAAGTGTGCAGCTTTGTTAATGTATAAATGTGCAGGCAAACTGTAGAACCTCATGTGTAGAACCTCCAGTCTTTCTTCTGACTGTCCATTTTCTGATAAAAGTCCTGTTTTTTCATATAAGCAGAGGTCAATCAGAGGTCAATCAGAGGTCAAGCAGATGTTTCTCATGTTGAAGCTAAGACTTTTGTGTTTCATTGTTACATCCAGCTGTTTTTATTGCTGCTGCTTCTGTGTCAACTGCAGCTGTTTTTCTTTTCATAGCTAATATCTCTATTATTGCTGCTGATTTCAAGCTTGATTTTTTTTTCTTTTTTACCATATGGCAGGTGGTCTTTGAATGTCCCGGTCATGGCTGCTGCAGCTCCAGTTGCTGAGTGATTTGAGGGTTTTGATGAACATCTTGTTTTCTTACATTCTATTTTCTGTCTTTAGCATTTTTTTCCATTTATGGCTTTTCACTGTGATTTACTTTGTAGAATCATTGTGTTTTTCTAAATAGATTAACACTTTTTATCACGAAATACACTGTAAATTATTTTATATGCTATTTAAATCTTCTGAATGGGTAACGCACCATACAAAGTTACTCTGGCTTACTGTTTTTAACAGACAGGTGCGTTTTCATTTTACCTCTCAAAACTGATGTGTAATAAAACAATCTTTCAAAATTACAAAAATAATAAAGCTAAAGTAATACATAAAAAAATCCACCGCAGGATGTGGGATACAACTGAAAACAGGTGGTTTGAAAACCCAATGTCTAAATGTGGCTTAACTTTTTCAGTTTCAGTTCCTGAAAAAGGAAAAAAAATATGAGAAAATGAAAAGAAAAAAAACCACTTTCTGAGAATCTCATGACTAACTGGTATGAAACAATAACATCAAATCTAATTTTTGGCCAGTAGAAGGTGCTGAAAAACAAGCTGAAAACAGGAATAACTCCAGGAGCAGGACAGAGCTTCTACTTCATCAAGTTCAACAGATTCTTTTTTTTTCTTTTTGCTTTTCAGCAGCTTCAATAGATTTACTAACTTGATTTTGATTTGGATCTTGGCATCAAAACATTTCTATGTTTCTTTCAGACATATAGTTGAATTGGGTGATAGCTGGTTGAGCCACCGGATCCGAGCAGAGGAGCAAATCTGTGTCTTGGTTTAACACACTAGGTTCACCTCTGAATGACTCAAATAAAACAAAAAAACAAATGAAGGTTTTGGAGTCATCTCGACTGGGTTTAAATCTGATTAAGATTATGTGGCATGACCTTAAACAAGCAGCTCTTGGCTGAAAATCCTTCATTGTAGCTGAATTGAACAAATCTGCTGAGCGAAGTGGGACAAACTTCCTCTGAAGTGATGTGAAAGACTTGTTGGCAGTTGTTGCAAATACTTGATTGGAGTTGTTGTTACCAAGCGTGGCATGGCAACCAGTTATTTGGTTTGACTGCATTGACTTCTTAACATGGGGTCAGGTTAGTTTATTGGTTTGATCCCATTTTACTTTAATAAACAGAATCATCAGTTAAAACTGCATTTTACATTTAGAGTTTCTCTGTCTGGTATTACTAAATGATTTGTATTTATTTATATATATATTTATTTATATATTTATATTTTTATTTATAGTGACAAATTGGAAAAAATATTCGCAAGAGCCCAAATGGTCTTTCATGATATTGTATGCTGACTTTATTTATCTTCACCATGGAGCTAATGTTACCAGCTTTGATTTGTTTGTTTGTTTGTCTGTTAGAAAAAGAAATTGAAAGGTTGCGGATGGATTTTCACGAAAATTTGAGGAAATATATAGAAGGGGTCAAGGAATAACTGATTGGATTTTGGGGGTGATCTGTACCGTCGCATGGTTTTCTGGAGTTTTTGAAAGGATTCTTTAACATTGGGAGACAGTGCTTCAGTGTATGTAGCTGTAACACCATAATAAAAGAGTTGGAGGTGTTTGGTGGAGGTCTGCTCTGTCGGGGTGTTTTTCTAGTTTAAGAACACTTTCCAGTAACAGAAAAATTCTCAAAAGGATTTTTAAACCGTGACCTGAGAAATGTTTAGCAGTTTTTTGTGTATAGACTAGCCCTCAGCTTGATAAACTGGATCAAGCCCACCCTTCCATCCTCTCACCAACAGCCCCCCACCCGGTTCATTAGCCGACTTTTAGCCATTGAACAACAATTAGGCCTCTTATTTTCCTCACTGACTGCACTCTGCCGACTGCGTGAGGAAGAAGAGTCCCTGACTAATGATTGGCTTAAGAGACCTGACAGCATGTTACTGCCACAGCTGTAATTGAATACAAGCTCTAACAAGCCTTTGAACACGAAGAAATATTTCATAAACTCGATGCAATTTGGTGGATGTATGCAATGAAAATAATGAGTGTGATTCCCTCAGATTTTTAACTGAGTTGATGCTTTTTTGGAGGAAATAATAAACCTGATTAGAGAGACACAAAGTGAGTAATTTTTAATAAATCTGATTCTTCCTCTTTATGATAAAAACACTATATTGGTGTTTTGTAGCTGTTTATAAACCATTTTGTTCTGTTTTCAGTATTTATAACGAGACTGTTGTTGAGTTCTTTAGAATATCTGTTGATCCATCAAACAGGATGAAAAGCAGCAAATTAATTCATAAACAGTTCACATGCATGATACAGATTGTTATATTTTCAGGATATAATTGCCATTTCTGAAGCCTTTGAAAGTCTAAACTGGTTAGAAAAGCTTGTTGTTATTGCAGAGTTCATGAGTTTTTTCAAGAATTGAATCTCAGGGACACAAAAAAGTCCTTTTCATAATAAAATATGGTAAGAATCTTTCTTTGATTATCAAGTTATGTCCTTAATTGCAAATTTCTAAATAAATTCATTAATATAAATAATATTTAATGTTTTACAGGCAACAACAAATATGTTCCCCGCAAAATTCAAAACAAGGAAAGAACAATTTCTTCACTGATCGTGACCAAAATTTGGGCCAAGAAGAAAAAATGTGACATCAAAGGGTAACACAATGTTAGAGTTCCGTAATCAGTCAACATCAGATAAATGTCACAGAATAAGCAAATGAAAGGCTCAAATGATGAATTAGAACAAATTACACTGAAGGAGAAAAAATAAGTATCAAATATTAAAAGAGGGCACACATCTTTTTAACTGTGACATCAAGGGTGCACACAAACGAAATGTTCATCATTGCCTCCATTTAGTTTGAGGGTAATAAAAGACACGTCGAAGCCGAGAGCGGAGCCCAAGCCTGGTCTCTCATTACCCGCAGGGGACACAGATGCTTTTGGGCCTAATAAGGACATGATTTAGGCAAATCAGGTCGTTATGATAATGGGATTGCTGAAAATAAGGCAGTTTTGCTCTTGTTTGTTTCCCTATTTTGTGACATATTTACCCTCTTACTATTAAGAAAAAAACAGGCTGCATTTGACTGTTTCTTTTTATTTTAATTATGTGAGCTGTTTGAATCATCATGTGTGCTTTGAATTCACCAGGGATGAATCAAGACTGGGTCTGAATTTTTAAACACAGTCCTCTTTACGTTTTTTTTTTTAAAATCCACAGAATTATCTCTGTCTTTGTCTGGGGGTCATCTGTGGAAGTTAAAACCTACAAGTAAGTTTTCTAAACTAGGTCAAGACCCGAAAGTTGAAGGTTTTCTTTAAAAGTGATCAATTTACCGCCTGTGTGTCATAAACTAGGAAAAGCTCCTTACATCTCAACAGTTTTCACCATATATGCTAACAGCTACATCCTCTGCTGGAATCATCCAGTCCAGGTTTATCCAGTTTTAGATTGGATTTAACAATATATTTAAACAGCTATTTCATGAGAATAAATTATTCATCTAATATTTATGATGCGGGTCAACTGGTTGTCATGTGTCATCTAGTAAAGACCTGGAAGCTATAATGGACTTTCTTTTTGTCTTGTCTTGTCTTCCTTCAGTTTTTAAAAAGCAGTGATACAGAAGTTAATATGTTCTTTATCATGTGAACTTAGTCCATTTCAGACCAGGCTGTCAGCTTATTTGCTTATTTAAACATAAAGGTGATGTAAAAGTTCCAGTCAGACCAAAAATGTCTGCTAGAAGCTTTGTGGCATTTTTGTGTTTCCCCTCTTGATTCTTGTTCCATTGAGCCGATCATGGTTCACAGTAAAACAGATGATTGAATCAGAAAGTAACGAGCCTTGACCTTGGAATAAAAAAAATACAACAAATACAAACAGCAAAAAAGAACAAAATGTAACTCTCCATTTTATCTGGATTGTAAAAAACAGGTAAATTGTTGGCTCATCGTGTTATTAAATCATATATTTAGCAAAATAAACTTACACTTACATGTTAAATACACTTTTAAAGTTTGCTTCAAAGTGTAAAGGGCTCTCTGAAAACATCTGCCCTGTCTAACATCTGCACTCACACAGTAAATCGTGGGTTTCACAGGGAATTATACAAAATATTTTCATCTGAGCAGAAAATGTCAGCAAGAAAAAAAGAAAACACTCTTAAACCATTTGATCAAATCTGTCTATTTACAGAAATATCCACTTGAGTTTCTGTTTCCTTAAATTCACAGATAAATCCTGCTTTTGAGTCCAACCAGGTGTTCCAGCTCTTACGTACCCCCAAGCCTTGCTTTGTGAACTTTCTCAGCTCAGAAACTGATTAATTTAAGTATCAGAAGAAGGTGCCTTGCCCTCTCCTGATTGGTGGAGAGTCCTTGCCCCAAGTGGATGAGTTCATGTATCTTGGGGTCTTGTTCATGAGTGAGAGATGGATGGAGCGTGAAGTCAGCAGACGCATCGATGCAGCGTCTGACGTTCCTACCCACAGTTGTGGTCATGAGTTTTGGATCATGCCCAAAACGGCAAGATCCAGGATACAAGTGGTCAAAATGATTTTCCTCTGCAGGGTAGCTGGGGGTAGAACCGCTGCTCCTCCACGTCGAGTGGAGCCAGCTGAGAAGGCTCGGGCATCGGCATCGGTTTCGGACGCCTCCTGCATCTCTCTGGGGTGATGTTCCGTGTATGTCCCACTGGGAGGAGACTCCCAGGAAGACCTAGGACACACTGGAGGGACCATGTCTCTCAGCTGACCTGGGAACACCTCAGGGTCCCCCTGAAGAGCTGGAGGAGGTGTGCATGGACAGGAAAGTCTGGGCATCCCTGCTGCCTCCACGAGCCAACCCTGGATAAGGTGGAAGAGGATGGATGGATGGATGGATGGATGGATGGATGGATGGATGGATGGATGGATGGATGGATGGATGGATGGATGATGGGTGGATGGATGGATGGATGGATGGGTGGATGGATGGATGGATGCGTGGGTGGATGGATGGATGGGTGGATGGATGCGTGGGTGGATGATGGATGGATGGTGGATGGATGGATGGATGGATGGATGGATGGATGGATGGATGGATGGATGGATGGATGGATGATGNGATGGACAGACGTCATGTGTCATCTGCTAATAGACATGCAGTAGGAAGTGTTTCTTGTTATGCTTGCTAGTTATTTGTTGTATTTTGGCATCTCTAAGTCAAGGGAACATAAATAGACATTTTTCAATATAAATAAAGGTTTTCAATCATTTCAGTCATTATCTATACCTTCTTTTCCTGTTCAGGGTCACTGGGCGGTGGTGTCTATCTCCAGTAGTCATTGAGCGAGAGGTGTGGTTACACCTGGACAGGTCACCTGTCCATCATAGTAAATACAGGTTTTATCCTTTAAAGATCCTGTATCCTGCTATTTTACAGCTTTCAGCATCTGTGATAGACACATATATGATAAAATCTTACCTTTGGTGCTATATAGTCTTCATTTGTCCTAAAATATAATATACTTGAGTTATTCTTCAACCAGGAAGTAGAACACTTAGCTTACATAAAAGCCATCTCTCCTCCAGCTAAATGCTGAAATCAGTGTTGATCATTTTATTTAACTACCCAAAACAATAGAAAAAATACTTAATATACTTTCCTCTTTCCAAGCTGAATGATTTGATGAACTCTGCAACAGGGCATTTGTGGGTCTTTATTTTTTAGTGTTTAACAATATTTCTAGAGGTTTTAAAAAAATCAGAAATTTGTAAAAACAGAAAAAAATTAAATGGAAACAATGAAGCGCCACAGACAAAGACAGAAGAGAAAGGAATTAATTTGACAGAGAACAAGTGACAGTCATCACAGTCCTTTAGCTCTGCGCTTTCTTCTTCTCTTCTATAGCATCCCAAATCACTCTTCCTTCTAATTGCACAGTGGACACCTCTGTGCACATTAGGGAATTTCACTCATGATCTGGCACAGATTAACAGTCCCCTCTCTGCTTTGTTGCTGCTTGATTTGCATGATAATTAGTTGGTGGCAGTGTATGTTCTAATTTATTTATTATTTCACAAATATAGGTACATAGAGACTGCAGAAGTTAGCTGGAGTAAAGAGAAGAGAAAGAGGGAACAATAAGCATTAATTAAAGTGATTAAAGGATTGACTGAACTTTGCCTTGATGTGTTTATTCAATTAATGAGCAAAGTGGCAAATGACTGTTTGACTTTTATAGCAGTTAATTGTACAGTTTTTGTTCATTTAAACTCGTTTATCTTGCACTTGGTCTCTTAAAGAGACCCTTCCATTAAAAACGGTTTTTCTGAAGTTTCTGTTGAATATTTTAGCTCCACAGGTGTTCTTACCTTCATAGTGGGTGTGAAAACAGGTCAACAACTTCTCTTTCAGTTTTAATCTCTCAAACTACGCAGGTGGTGATAAAACCCGAGTTCTCCCGAGTCCAAACGGTCTGTATCTGTTTCATCACAACTCCTGTGTTCGTTAGTATTCGGCAGCTCCTGCAGTTGAAACCACGCCTAGCATGCTGCTGGCTAATAGCTGTTAGCATAAGACGTAGCAAACAGAAAGACACGACGTCTGCTGTTGCCATGCGCAGTGGGGCAGGAAACAGTATACCTTGCTCTCATAGGCTAGTTTCTTAGCCAATCAGAGTCCAGCAAATTCGAACAATGAATATGAACGAGCTGCCGATGAAGCAGCCTGACGAAAGGAGCCGGAACGAGCCGAATTTTAATGCAGACAGATTGAAAGGTCTGTTAATCAGTGTTTCCTGATGTTTTTTAGATATAAAATGTTTCATATTACTGTTTAATACTTAAGAAATAACCACAAGTCCTGAACTTTGTATGAAATGACCTCTTTAAAGACATTCCACAGAAGCGAAACTTTTTTAAGAACTAAAATTCTTGTTGCATTTATAAATGCTCATCTACTGGGTCATATTTTTAATTAACACAGAGTTTGAAGTAAAGTTTGCCATCTTAAAGTAAAAATATGCATCTATAACATCAAACTAATACAAATGACTTCCTTAATTTTTAACCCAGAAAAAAAACTCAGTATTATTTGTGAAAGCTCAAAAAGATACTTAATAGAGTGAGTAAAAAATTCACACAATAGAACATGTATATTACAAAAGAAGTGGGAGCCTTTGTATAAGTTATCAGTTCATGTGTCCATCATCTTCTGGAACAGTCATTAAACTTTGACTTGGTATCATTCGTCTTCACCTTTTCCTTCGTCTTCCTTTCACCTGGGGACCAAAGGGCAGAGCACATATTTTCTTACCTTCCAAACTTGGCTCATTGTTTGGAGCAGTTTAAGTTTAGTGTTTCCAAAATCAAAACACTCTTTAGTATCCACCTTATTCCCAGCACATTGTCCAGGAGAACAAAGGGAACCATCTATTTCTCTGACAGAAGCCAATGGCCTGTAAGAGGTTTGATTTGAGTATTGAGGATGCCATTTGCCTAGAGAAAGCTCGAGGATGAAGGCTGATCGAGCTGGCAATAGAATCGGGCTGTCAGCTGGCATCCAGCGATAATTGCTTCCCATGGCAGGACCCCGGCGGCCGAGGGGAAGCACAGAGAGGAGAGTCAACGCGGGAATCCATTTCACCATGGCGCACTCATAATTGTTTCGTGAGTGTGAGGATACTTGTTGCCAATCTGCGTGAGGGCCGAGCTCTGATTGACACCCATTGACTAGAGAGACCAGGGGATGGAGGGAGTGAGGGAGGAGGGGTTCAGAAGGCCTTGAGTTTCCCTACAATTGTCACTCAAAGATGAGAGGAGGACAAAGAGGGAAACCCGAGAAGAGAAGAGGAGAGAAAAGCACAACTGTAACAACGATTCAGATCCGTTAATTTAATTCCTCTTCATTTTTTATCATTATTGCCTCTTTCATTATTTATCAACTCAAAATCCAACCTCCTCCCTGGTGACCGATCATTTACACAAGTCAATAAAGCAGTAACCCTGAAAACAAGAAGCCCAGCCAAATGTAATGATTTTCTCAGCCCTGCAGGGCCAAATGTATATTTTATCCACGTTAAGCTACAAGAAACTATTGATTAGGAACTGATAAGATCATCTCTTTAAATAGACACAAATGCCTTTTTTTGCATTATAAAAGAGATATTTAACACCGATTTGGATCCTCTATAGCTCAATTGGTTCTTGCAGAGCTTCAGGACTTTAGAAGATAGCTTAGATCTATTTGCCGGATGCACCCAGAGAAGTTATCACTCACCTGTCCAAAGCTAATTCTGCCCGGTGTCAAGCACAGGATTGGATTTTAGGACGGGGATGTTAACGCGGGTCCATCTGCTGTCAGGTCCCAGTGCCCTGCTCATGTGTCACTGCAGCACCAGGTGAACATGTAAAAATCCTAACAGTTTAAAACACCATCACAGGCTATCTGTGGCCCTGTGCAAATCTCACATGACACTTTCTATTCCCCTTATACCTCTCTACTTTAGACCCTGAGTGTTGCAAAATGGAAGAAATGCGTTGTAATGGAGCTCTGAAGTTATAGCAAAGATTTTGACCCTGACAATCATGGTGTCTTTTCTGATAAACTGGTACAAAGATTTTTTTTTTTCTACAAAGTTTTTACAAGAACAAGTCATACATCTAGACAATCTACCCATCTCAGCAGATTCAGTTTAGGAGTTTCGCCATTTAGAAAGTAGAGATTAAATACAAACAACAAGCGTAATTGGTGTTTTTTCAGGGACTGGTCAGGGTCAAGGGTAAAGCATTATTCAAAAAATTTTGTTCTGAGTGAAAATGGCTGCCTCAGTCGTCAGCTGTGGCCTGCTTGCTTCTTAGCCTTTAGGCATTCAAATTGACAGGTCTCATTATGTGTGAACTCCTGATATTCCCCTTCGTATTCCATGGCCTGTCAGTCTCCACCTGCCTGTCCATCTCACTGCTGCATCACATCAGCACCCACTCACTGACAACCACCATCTCCTCACTAGCTTTTTGACTTGGAATGAGGTGGAGATATATGTGTGCAAGTGTGTGCATGTGAGAGTATGTAGGTGTGTGTGGGTGTAGGCAGCGCCAGGCTTTACAAAAAGGGCCCAACTATCTGATGACAGTCTGACAGGGGTCCTTGTGTAAACAAACCACAACATCCAGTGTGATCTAAACAATATTATTGTGCTGCAAATTAAAGAAGCGCTCAAACATCATGCATTCAACTGATGCAAGCTTCTACATATAAATATACACCAGCGCTTGCATATACAGACACGATGGCACCTTTGCAGAATCTTAAGTACCTTATGCAAACTGTATGTTTGTTGGGGAGGCACAGGCAGAGTACTGATGAGTGGCTCATTATGGCAACACCAGTGCTCCACACTGGGTATCGCATAATCAAAGCCTGGGGGTACGTATTAATTATCCTTTTGAATAGTGATGAAATTTTAAAAAGCTTCTCCTTAAGGCTCACATCACGGATAGATGAAACAAAGCACAGCACAGCTTGCGCGCCGAGGCTCACATGTGTTTTTACATCTGTTCAGGATATTTCAATTTGATGCTCAACAAGCTGAGACTGAGATTAAAGGATAATAATGTGTCATCCTCCACACAAGCAAGTCTTCTAGAGCAAGTTAATAGCACATCTGCAGCCAGCCAGGCAGGCAGGCAGGCAGGCAGCTCGGCTTCTGGAGAGAAAGCTAGCTAACAGCCATCACAGACGAAGTCGATCCAGACATGCATGTGTCTCCTGCTTGTCTCCAGTCAAGGTCGCTGAGGCACCATTTCTCTCCTTCCCCTCAAACATTTCTGTTGACTGGGAGAAGAAAAAAAAAAAACCCTGCTAGAGTAGGGAGAAGAGGAGGTTGGGGGATGTATCGAGATTTGCTTTAAAGAAATATTTATGAGCTGATTTTTAAAAAGAATTGTATTTAATGAACATGTTTAAAGTTGCTTCACCATCTATAATGTATTTGCCAGGGCTTTGTCAAGGAAAAGGGGGCTAGTTGTAGTTTGTGCCTGTGAATCCCTGATCGTGACGGTATCCCAAACATCTGCTCTGTCAGGGAAGCATGACTGCTTGACACCACTGAGGTGTGTGAACAGACTCGGAGGCTTTGAGAATGTTTTTTGCTATTTTACTTGGGGAAATCACTGATTGACACTGGATGGAAACAAAAAAAAACGCAAGAAAAGAGGCTTGGAAGACCTTGATTATGAGTAAGACTCGTCATCAGGTAGGAAACGTGTTAGAAAATGAGGACTGAGACTGAAGACGACCTTTTACAGTCTTTATAAAACTTTTTTTTAATTTGATGAGCTTAAATGAGGCAGTAATTTAAGCACAAGGCAGCACAGAAAAATAAAGCATTTTTCTATCATCAAATAATTTTTAATTTTAAATTCAAAGTAGAAAAATTGGTTGGACATTTGTACCATGATATAAGACTATATTTTACACTGCATTTATGAAATACCTGGGGTGTTTCTCACAGGTGATGTGATGTCAGCGGCGCACCTTATGACACAGTGAAAAGGATTTTTAAAGACAATACAGAACGAAATGATTATCAGCACAGATTTATTCAAGTTCAAGCATAAATCTTCAGTTCCTGTAACACAGCCTAGATTAAACCAACTTTTTTCAACATGTGATGGAATCCAAAGCAGCTTAACTTATTCGTAAATTGAAAAAATATATGTTTAAACTCAGTATTAAGAACAGCCATATATCTACATATGTGTCAGGGAAATAAAACATTAAAAGGACAGGATGTTGTGACAGAAAACTAACCTCAACATACTTTCCACAACTGAGTAAAAGCTGGTGAAAAATGTTTTAAATAGCAAAAAACATGGAGCTCAAACTGTGAAGTCAAAAGTAATAATTATATAAAAACTAACTACACAAAACTGATAAGCTTCACAGTAACTTATTGTGCTGGATTATCACTGTATCCATTCTAGTTTAGTTTAAAAAACACAAAATGATGGAAATTATAAGGTATCAAAGGAGAGGGGATGTTTTCCAAAACAAATTATTTCTTAAAGCTCCATTTAATGTCAAAGTTAAGACCTCGAGTGAAGCGGCTTGTGAAACCAACAGTAAACAGTGGATGAAAAAGAAACAAAGAGAATGGAAGAATAAATAAATAACTCCGGATCGTTAACTGTAGTAGACTAAACAGAGAGCATATCCTTTTGTATGGATCAAATAAAGGTTTTGAAAAGGGGCATAAATACTGCCGACATTTTACAGAAACATTAACTTTGTGCAAGGATACAAAATAGATTTAATACATAACTTCAAATTAGGTTTAGTCAGTAATGGTTTTAGAATAACCCGATTAAAAACAGCAAAGCTCCTCCTTTCAATCTGAAGCTAAAAGTTTGCAGTATTGTTGCTTTGAATAGGAAAGCCTTTTTGACATACATGTGATTTGCAATACTAAAACATTACATGTCTTTCACATGATAATGTAATAACAGCATGCAACATTCAGCAGGAACAGTTTGTAATTGCAGTTATGGAGAAGATGGCAAGCATCTGTAGGAAAAAACCCACCTGTTTATGCTACTAGGCTGAGCTTTTTTTAGAGAAAGATTTTTTTTTCCCCCTAGGAAGATAAAATATGAAACTGTTGTTACAGATGAACAGTTTAAGAAGTCAAAAACCAGCCTTCATGATGACAAGCATCATACTTTCTTTGGTTGAGCAGAAGAACGTTTGTCTGGATGTCTCCTTCTATGACCGGATGCTCCTGCTGCTGCAGCTGCAGAAACACACTCGGTGATGACAGCGTGGCTGAGCAGGTGAGGTCACAGCCAATTGTCACTAATGGGAGCGAGATCAGCTGCAGCGCCGGCAAACCATGAACAAACTCGAACCTTATTATTTACAAAGCTGCATCTTGCACCTCATCTGAGGTTTGACTTCAGTGTGTGCAGATTATCACAGTCAATAAAAAATGAGAAGGGGGGGGGGAACAAGCTATACTGTAGCTGTCAAAATTTCATCCTCTCTGACTGTCTGACTTTCCTCTTTACAAGTGCCTCACTATATGTAAACACACACATCCACAAAAAGAAACTCTTCTTAAACACAGAATTGCAAAAGGTGCACGCTTACACACACACATACCTACACGCTGCAATTTTACCCGTCAAGAATGTTGGAAAAGCTGTCAGACTCTCACAAAGAGAAGCAAATATATTTATTTATTTGAGTTCAGAGTAATTACTGGCGTTACAGCAGGGCCTGGCTGTGACATCTCTTTATAAAGTCAGGTGTCAGAGTGCGCCAGGTAGAGACATGTCATGGAGGAAATGTGACTCTGTTCCTCCACTAAACCTTTAATCAAATTAAAGAGTGAGCATTCTCTCCTGCTTTTTTCCCCCCGTCACATTTTCTTTCTCTACTCTCTCTTTTTTCATCCCCTCCCGTCATTATGAGATGGGAGAAGATACTGAAACTGCCAAGAGTACATGAGAAATACAACTTGTCAGCACTTCCACATATACAAATATATGTACATATATATATACTTTTTTTTTCCTGGGGTTCCTCTGGAATTTTTCAATTGTACTACATGAGTACCACGTGGAAGACACCAGAGCCAAGAATCTAATTGAAGGTATTTGTTTCCATTTCCGGCTATTTGGCAAAGATAAGACTAAATAAATATGTTATTCATTCCTGCTGAACACACTGGCTTCTGAGGAAATGTGTTACTCTTGCCTCTTTTCCTTTGACTCTAAATAATTGAACAGAGAAAAAAAAAAAAAATGGAAAGGCCTCTGCAGGGTTCATATTGAGTTTTTGCTTACTTTCCCCCACATGTGTTCCAACTCGCTTCTTTTTCCCTCATGCACACACAATCAGGTTCACAATCACATCAGATGACGATACACGGCTGTGTAAAATTCACAGCTTTGAACTTAAGCGAGGAGATAACGTGTGCAGGTATAATATGGTCAAACTCCGCTGGGTTTGCAGATGCTCACACTCCTCCTCTTCCTCCAATATGAGCACTAACCAGGCGCCCCGGGGCCCTGACAGAAAAGATATGACATATTAAAAAAAAAAAAAGAATTGAAGAGGGGAATGAAAACAACTTCCCTCATAAAGGGAAAAAGGCTTATGTTTTACATCTCTCTCACAGCTTCAGGGACAGTTTATGTGGGAGAGACGAAGATACTTTGACACTGTCAGCTTCTGTCACTGAAGCTCCCGTTAGTTGCTGGCAAAAAGCAGCCGGAGCAAAAAGCAAAAAAGCGGCCTGTTCTACTCATGTTGATGTGTGCGAGGCTGTGAGACGGCTGGGTCTTTCTGTGTGATGTCTAGAGGCCTTTATGATAATGAATGTAAGGTCTTCCCCCGCTAAAACATATCAATAAATAAAACATAGGAACTCCATTGTGGTTGATTCACACAGATACGGAACAGGCATGTGGGGGTCCCTTTTAGCTCGCTGCCACTTTAAGGGAGCGTAGCTTAGCTGTGATACAAACACACCATCATAAACACTTAAGATGAACAAACCACCTGAGACTGAGGAAACAGCCCTTTTTATTCACAGAGAAGAAGAAGTATACATAATTAAGAGAGGAAAGTGTAAAGATGTAATTGGTACATTGTTGATAATCTTGATTACCATTATTAAGTAGTTTTTAAAGATACATGACTCGGAGCCATATTTAGAGAATGTAACTTATTAATCAGGCAGCTGTTGCTGTGGAGCTTCAGAGAAATGCAGGAGAGCTTCTGTAATAACTCAGTAAAAGTGTTTATAAGTGGAAAAATATCATTATGTGTCGCCGTGAAAACTGACACGAGATTTTACTGGACGTAAAAAATATTTGCTAATAATCAAAATCAAACAAAGACACTAAAAACACTAAAAAACTACTTGGATTTAATAAAAGTCATCAGTAAACACCAGGGAATTTGAGCATTCTTCTGTAACTGTGGAAGTCGCGGTGTGGGTCTCACCCTCAGGTCTGGACTGCTGTCCAGGTCTAATGTCCTCCAGGTTCTACCTCGCTCCTCAAATAGAGCTGATACTAGTTTGAATATATGAACATATTATATTGAATATATTAAAATTATTTTGTCTTGATGATCCTTCACTATTAGCTTATAGATAGAAAATGTTCTTGGTCATATAAAAATCACATTTCGCAAATGAGAGACAATGGTCAAAGAATGGTAAAAAATTAACAAGAGAAGTACAATAAAGTACTTTAATAAGACAAAATTGAATTCTAGGATAATTTCTAATAGAAATATTATAACATCAGGACTTTTAATGGATATTATGTTGAACATGTTAGCAGGATGTTGAACAGAATATTTTGGAGCTCCAGTGTTGGTGATGATGAACATCATCAAAGTCACACTGCCCTCCACTGGTTAAAACTTATACTCCAACAACTGCACAGAAAGTAAAGTCTGTGCTTCAATTAAATTTGATTTACAGCAATTCGCGGTTTTTGTTATTTGATCATGCATAATTAATGACAAGTTTCAAAGGCTCGGTGATGACAATGTACAGAATAATGACTTTCTAACATCTTGTTCTCTACAGTAAACAGTTTAGCTTTTGTTTGTCAGGTGGAGGCACAGTAGGAGTTAGAAAACCTTCTGCCATTGCCTTGTCGGGATTTTCATGTGTGTTTGTCTTTAGAATTGTTACACCAATTCAAAGTTCCCCTCTGGGATATTTTATGCTTTTCATGTTTTACTGCATTTTTTTTTTCATTTAATTTAATCTCTTCATTGTATTCATGAGAGCAATTATGACTTTTTTTTCATATTTAAAACCAATAATTACTACGTATTTTCCATATATTTTGCCAGATTTGATCATCATTATTTTCATTAAATGGCACCACTCAAACATATTTTTGGTTTAAGCTAAAATAAAACATATTTTTGTAAAACCAGTGTAATTTTAACATAATGATTTAATACATCACTGAGGAAAAGATTGAAAACTTTACCAACATTATTGTGTTTCCAATCAATTAGGTTACCGTCTGCATTAAGTATGCTTATTGTTCCTACGCTGGAATTTACAACTCTAGGTACTTTAAAAACAAAGTATTTTTCACCATAGTAACATCTATAATGAGCCAATGAAAAATTATAAATTATTACAGAGATTTTTAGACTTTTTTATCTGATTTATTACAAAAATTATACTGTAGTGAGAGTCAGAGTTTGGACCTCTATGAAATGGTAACATCTCAGTCAATCTGTTGTTTTTTCATTTTTCACTATTTATGTGAATAAAAAATTACAGAATCTTTTCAGAAAAATATATCAAAGGTTAATGGAAAAAGTGCGAAAGTGAAAAGAAGTGGGATTTGTGTACGTGATTTTTCCTCATTTATTTTAGGATCCATTTGTGCTTAAATTTAAAAATGCATAAATTAGTTTAAATTAGATTTATTTTGACAGCTTTAACAGGAAAGCATTGTTTAAACCCTAATTTATGCATTTTTAAATTTAAGTACGAATTATTTTTTTGAGTATTAACCTTTAATATGAAACATTTAACATCTAAAAAATGTTAGGAAACACTGATTAACAGACCTTTCAATCTGTCTGCGTCAAGATTTCTCAGGCTTTGGGCTGCAACTCATTAATATTCATTATGCAAATTTGCTGGACTCTGATTGGCTAACAAACTAGCCTATGAGAGCACGGCTTCCCATTTCCTTCCCCTGGCAAGAGCACACCGAGTCTCTTCCAGTTTGGTAAGTCTTATGCTAACAGCTTTCAGCCAGCAGCATGCTAGGCGTGAGTTCAGCTGCGGGAGCTGATGAATACTAATGAGTTGTGATGAAACAAATACAAGCCGTTCAAACTTGGGTGTTAGCGCCACCTGCGTAGTTTGAGGGATAAAAACTGAAAGAGAAGTTGTTGACCTCTTTAAGAAACAACATGAATTTACAATAGTTGTGATTTTATGGAGGGAAGAAACAAACATAACAGTTTCAATTCTCACTTCATGTTCATAAAAAATTCGTAAAAAGGCAATTATTTAACCAGAAATATAAACACAGTTTTTAAATAAGCGATTGAAGGAGAAGTCTGAGAAGAAGATGGAAGCAACGCTGAGTGATTTAAAAGCTGCATCTTCCGGGTTAATCCAGACATGTCATATTAGACCCAGGCAGGATTTATCTGTCCCACATGACGCTTTATCTCATCACCTCATTAGCATTATTGTTCCTATTTGATAAGGAAAAGTCACCAAGTTATTAGTATGTATGGTTGTAGCTAATAGTGAGACTACTTGTCCACTTCAGATTTTGAGAAGATTAGTCAGAAGTGAAAACAGTTGGTGCAATTTGATTTATCTCTTTACTGTTTTTTGTATTGATTTAACATTTTTACAACCACTACATGCGTCTCATATGCACATACTTAGACAAACATGCAGATCAGCTGTGAAAGTGTCTTCCAACACATAGAGCAGAGAAACCATTCTGTGTCAAGTCCAAACTTTGAGCTCATGATCGATCCCCCACCCCCACACACACACACACACACACACAACGATACTTTATACATAAATGTTTCCTGAAGCTTCTGTCAGCTCACGTGTACGGACACAGAAGATAATAAAGTAATGAAGGCTGGAGGAGCACCATCATCTAACGCAGCTCGCTTTTCTTGCTTTTTGTCCTTATTAACTGTGACAGACATAAGTAGTCCCAGATTTTTCCTTCAAATACACTTATTTCAGTTGTTGCATTGGTGCCAACAGCACATATATTTTCATCTTATTTGGAATTACTAGCTGAACTTCAGAGATGTGAGCATGGCATTGACTAACATGATGAAACCAGGGGAAAATATAAAAGGCTGTAATAATTTCTTGTTGTTTTCAAACCTCTAGAATAAGTCATCTCAAGGATGCAACAGTCTATTAAAGATATTTAAACATCATTTTATGGTTATGTCCACATATGAGTTAATGGATATAACAACAGCTCTTGCAAATATCAAATCTTGCCATGGATAATGGAAAACTGAGTGATAAAACCACCTGAAGACAGCGTGCACACTGATTACTAGGTGATTAATAGCTGACTTTTATATGTATTTTTAATGGTAAGGTTTTAATTTGTGTTGCTGTCACTTGTGCCTGACCAGAATAATGAGTGGCTAAAGTCTGCAAGGCAGGCTAAGGGTAGCTGATTTACGAAACTGGTTATGTTTAGGAAATTACCATGATGTAAAACAGATGGTACTAAAAAAAGAAGAAAAAAAAAATGTTCTTATGACTTTTTATTATTAACATGGTGCGCGAAAGTCCTCGTGTTATAAAGTCATGCACTTTTGAAGATGAATTTTTATAAACCACATCAAGCTGCCTTAAAATGGGTTTCTCAATAAAAAATCTTTATGAGAGACTTGGCAGAATGTCTAAAGCGCCTTCAATAAACTCAAAGACTGATGTGAAAGTGCTAATTAAATTAGAATAAAGTTCATGCTTTACGGTCACTGAATCAAAACTTGATAGTGCCAAAGAACATACTATTAAAAGGATCCGAAACCCACTGGCCTCGTTGGTAATGTGAACACCAGCACAAATACAGTCCCGGTCCCTCAGGGGCAGGAAGATGGTCTGATGGAGGATCACGAGGAACAGGTCAGCATGATGAGGAGCAGGTTGGTGTGTATGCGTGTGTGTGTGTCTGCCTTTTTCTGTCAGGAAAGGAGGCGAAGGAGTCAAAAGCAACCCCGGCGAAGTCTTTGAATCCAGTGGAATTCCTCTCCTCCTCCGCGGCTCCTCTGGGAGGCGTCAGGAGCCTGCGGAGAGAGCGAGGTAAGACGGGGCCTGTCAGGAACAAAGCTCCAAATTCACATGATATGTTTAGCTAAAAGGGTGAAAGAGAAATGAATCAAAGCTTGGCGGGATCAAAGAAATGCAACAATAAAGTCAAGACGGTTGCCATGGGACCAGCAGGAGATGCATATCATTTATAAGTTGTTCTTCGGTTCTGTCAGATGTGGAGGGATTTGACTGTTATTGTTTGGAGGGTGAGCTGCAGCTGGAGAGGGTTAAGAGCGAGAGGTCATCATCACACAGTTATAGGATCGCATCATCTCTCTTGTTATAAACAGCAGCAGCCTATGATGGGAGTCAAAGGCCTCCGCAGAAGCATCTTCAACTTGTGATAACAGACAACAAGACAGACACAACAACTTCCCTCAAATATTTCACTGCCACAAACCCTTCATAGGCTAAACGTGTGTTTTGCATATTACATTGTCGGGGATTTTTTTTTTTTGAATAAAAAATCAAATGGATTCAAGCTGTTAACTACAGCCTTTTATTTTCATTCACACTGTGAAATTCTAACAAAGGATGGCGGAGCACAACTCTGGAATAGAACAGCTTACCTCGAGACAAAAGAGAGAATTTCAGATTTTGCCTCTGTGATGTCTAATAACGTGGATGTTATCGCGTCTTTGTAAAAATGAGACATTGTACGACATTTAAAATCTGCAAGCTGTAGTTATTAATAAATGATATGAATCTTGTATTCAATGCAAGAGAAACACAATTTAATGCTGCAGCATCGATATATTATGTATGAATGAAAAGTATTTCCTTATTTTGATTGGGACATGGTTATGGTCATGTTGGATGATCAAACATTTAACAACATCCTTCAACCCGTTGTCAACTGAGGCGACCAGCTGCTTAGTTAAAAGTAAGAAGTTATGTTTGTTTTATATTTGTTGGTTGCAAAATGGTTTGGGATTGTTTTTTATTTTTAATTCTTTTATACACTTCAGAATGCATCAAGTCTGTATTGCAACTGCACTGTTGTACATCACAAAGTATTTTATTAATATACTTCATAGTATAGTGTGATTTGGAAATGTTTTGCTGAAAGAGGGAACAGATGTTGCTTTCAACCATGTACGCTCAGCTTGATGATGCAGTCAGATAGTTATAGCTCAGTGGACTAATACATTCACAATCCTAAAAAGATTCAGATAACAAGCTTGCTGAGGGCATGGAGATCATGTCCAGTCTGCGCTGGGTTTCTTCTCATCCTTTTATCCCAGATTTTACATTTTTCTGAATCCTCACTGACACCAAATGAGATGAGTGAGCATACCATTAGTTTTACTGATTGATAAATCCATTTTACTAATGGTATATGCGTGTGCCCACCAGTCTAGACAAGCTTCTCTATGTCTGTATATATACGCAGCAAAGCTGAGACCCAGTTTGTTATATGCTTTTTCTGATTTTACCCATGAGAAATCCTAAAATAGAAACAAAGAGCCCTCGGAGGGTTTGATAAAAGCTCCGTCATCAACCATTTCAGCTTGGAGTCTCTTCGTCCTACAGAGTGGCGCCTCACACAGAGACAGGAAGGGGCGGTACCTTCTCTTATTTGACCACAACACATGATGAGTTTTTTGAGGGTATAATAGTCTTTTTGCTGTGTTACTGCTGATGTGATAAAAGTGGTCAAAGTAAAGCCACTGAGCAATAACTCGACATATTACACTATATTTCTGTTTATGTTTGGATTAGTTGAACTAGATACAATATGATGCTGTGTGAGTTCTACAAGTGGCATGTCTCCTCCTGTTTCCTTTCTTTATGTTAATCTAAGTTAATATTCCAATTGCTCTGATTGTTGAGTGAATGAAGCAAATAAAACATTATACCAGGCAGTAATTATCTTTACCTTATTCCTGTTCCAGGTAACAGGGTGTCTATCACCAGTGGTCACTTGGTTAGAGGCGGGGTTACACCTGAACAGGCCACCAGTCCATCACAGGATCACATATAGACAGATGACCATTAACAGATGGTGCATATTTTTGGTCTATGGGATGAGACCCCAGAGAAACTCCATGCATGCAAAGGGAAAACATGCAGCTTACATGCAGAAAGGTCCTGGCCTGATTTCAAACCCAAAACCTCCATGATGCAAGGCAACAGTGATACTAATTGCACCACTGTAGCTATTAATATACAAAAATAAGTAAATTCTCTCAAATTAATAACAGAAAGCACAAATTCTGACAAAAGTAAAAAAAAAAAACAGAATTTCAGAATTGCTGCTAATTTGCTGCTCTCACTGAGAAATCTACTGATGTGCTAAATGCCACAGTAAAGCCCTTTTCTTAATGAGAAGTATTCTTTTACAAAGTTCCTACAAGCAGTTAAATCCACAACAAAAATCCTTTAGTTTTACTACTGATGTCAGGCCAACAAGCTACAAACAGAAGAGAAGGACTCCATTGTTATTTCTAACTGGTAGAAGCCCTCAGGTTATTTTTCCTCTGCCTTGAAACAAATCAATGAAGCACAGCTCACTTTGAACAACTGCACATTTGCCGAAATCAGATGTGGGTTGAGTAGCCAGCCGTCATCGCACTTATTCTGTTTGTTGACAGAGGAGGACTTTGATAAACAAGCCTGCTCTTTTGAAACAGGTGCCCGAGCATGAGTTTCATTTCGAGAGGCGATTCAGAAAACGTACTGATTAGAGGATGTTTGTTATTCTGCCTGCAAGCATTTGGATTCTGAATATCCTTCCCAAAGTCACAAAGAAACTTTCAGTGTAAACAACAATACTATTTATTTTTCAGCCAAGATAACACAAAAGTTTGAGATAATTCTTTGTAAATATCTCAAATGTCAAACTGCCTGTTCAGACAAGTGATGGGTGCCAACAAACAACTTAACGGGATACAGAACTGACTTGCATGGATGTTTATTTTAGCCAATGTTGCCCCCTTGTGGTGTTTTATCATGTTGCATGTATTATTACTTGGTCCTCTTACTTTTAGTTTAAATTCCCATTACAATTAAACATCATAAATATTAGGAAACTTGGTTCTTGCTTGTATGTAAAAAGGCTTTAAGGCTTACGTCACTGTTGATAAATGTAAAGTTTGTCTTTCCTAATTTAGATTTTCTTTATTAAAGTGAGGCGTGACCATAATGTGTTTTCACTGGAAACAGTAAACACAACATGCAGTCAACCCAGTTCACAAACCTAGCTTATCCATACTATCAACATATGGAAGTGTTTTTAAACCGCTATCTGCTAGCAGCAAATGGTCTTAAATCAGTCATTTTAATATCAAAGCACTTAACACTAGAATGGTGATTACTTGCAGGTGGAAATTCTTACTCCTTGTCAAGACTGCATTTGGAGAAAATGACTGAGCTCTTATCCGACACGTACAGTACAGTCAGTGCTCAATGCATGAGATCAAATTACATAAGATTACTTTGGAGTTTCAGCAATTTTCCCAAATTACACTGGCCTTTGGTCTTTGGTAAACATGACTGACTTGAATGGTTTTCATTACAAGGCATTGCAGTGTGTTTGCTGTACACAAAAGTATGGAGGCATTTGAGAGTGAGTGGGTGCAGCTGGGACACTCAGAGTGGACAGATATGCAAATCCTTTCTTGGAAATGCTTCATCGTGTTTTGAGAGAACACAGACTTTGCTTTGATTCCTGACACTCATCAGTATTCCACATCCCTGACATTTTCCCACAACATTTGGGGTCATTTAGTTAGATCTCTTTAAAAACGAATCTCATCAGTAGAGTAACATTATTCCAAAATGTATTCAATCAATCCAGGCTTTCACAACGTCGTGGCAAAAGGGAGTTGCAAGGATCTGATTCTGTGATGGATTTAGTTGGCAATGTCAATAAAACAAATGTCATGTGATTTACATTGGTGTCATGCTAGAAGTTCAGCCCAGCCTTTCTCCTGTCTCTCCCTATTCATCCTAATAAAATCAGAGAAATAGAAATCGGTTAGATGTCACAAAGAGCCTGAACATGGAATGACAAGAAAATTGCTGTGAATAACATTGACCACCATTAATACCCTCCCAGGAAAATACTTAGGAGAAGGATCCAGAATGAAGAGTCATTGTATACATACTGCGTTTATCAAAGCCAGTGATTTTCCCCACATTCCCCTCAGCTATTTGGCCGCCTTAACCGCTGCCTTAAATTTGAAATCCAAGAAGTA
The DNA here is from genome assembly GCA_006937955.1 of Pachypanchax playfairii. Taxonomy (NCBI): domain Eukaryota; kingdom Metazoa; phylum Chordata; class Actinopteri; order Cyprinodontiformes; family Aplocheilidae; genus Pachypanchax; species Pachypanchax playfairii. The sequence continues at coordinate 2,773,673 of SSNP01000041.1, read as the reverse complement.
TATCTGTAAGGAATTACAAATGTCTTTTGCTTCTACACATTGGGAGAATAAGCAACCAAACCAAACACATTTAATTCTGAAAATTCTGTCATTCTATACTCATTGGATCCAACAACTCTAAAAACAGAAAGAAGCACTTAGGTAACAATCGCTGAATGTTTCTTTACCTTCTTTTGAGTGAGACGTGTAGGTTTCTGATGCCATCTTGAGGACATTTAATGACATAACAAGAAGAGACGGTACTTCAGGAGAAAAATCCAGATCCACTTCCAGGATATTGCTGCTGTAGTGACTGAAACCCCGATACGTACGGAAACTATAGTTTAATGATGAAATGAAAAGTGCTCGGTAATAACACACCAGCTGAGATGGCAGATGCAGCCAGACAAGTACTGACACCCAACTGCCCTCAATGCCAGATATCTTGGTTTGGACTATAGATAAGACAGCCACGTTATTAAGAACACGGAAAAGTGAGTAATATTATTTATTAATGTATCAAAGCAAAGTTTGGCTGGTAAATCTGCATCATCTACAGCTGTGTGGAGAAACTATGGAGTGCAATCTTCTATTAAATGAGATTCTGCAACCATTTGCAACTCCATATAAATTCAATGTTCCAACATAACAATGCTGTCGTGGTATATGGTTCTTCCACATGATGCTGACAGAATAAGATGCTTGGCATGACCAGGAAGGATTTGGCAAGTTTTTCCATCAGTACACCCAATACTTCTTTCAACGAGGAGGTTTAAATGTGGATGCTATTTGATCTTCTGACCCCTGATGAGCAGTAAAAAGACATTTCAGACAGTGTATGAGATCCTTTGGATGTTAGATATTATATCCACAAACATGATCCTTTATTAGAGTTGTAGTTTGCTAAATTCTTAAATTTGTGTGTGTGCACAATGTTAATAATTAGTTTCTTAACTGATGACTGGTCTCTCAAAATAAAAAAGACACAAAAGAAAGAAGTATTCTGATATACTAACTAGTTTTAATATACCTGCATGATCATTTAGTAAAAGCTTTAGCTTGTAGCTGTTAGTGATTTTATCAAATCTGATCTGAATTCATGTTTTTAATCCAACTATGTTGTCAGAAGATGCAGGAGTACAAAACAATGTTTTTATTTTTCTACATTTACCTGGTAAAATAAAAACATGTAAAACTACATGTTGACCTACAGGATGACCTTGACATTTACAGGCCATGCTGTTTTTTATATGCTCAGGCGAATAGTTTGGTTCGCAAGTTTGATGGCTGGACAGATAGAGTGAAAGTTGCTTTGTTCAGAGCATACTACACTCCTCTCTACACTGCCCACTTGTGGACTAGCTACAGCAAAGCTAGCCTGCATAAACTCCAGGTGGCTTATAATGAGAATTCTGCTGAGGCGACCACGGTGGTGTAGTGCTAGTGAGATGTTTGTGGCTGCATGTGTTAATACACTGCAAGCCACACTGAGAACTTGTATGTATAAATGTATTTGTCTGTGCTGAACAACTCAGAGAATTGCATTATTATGGCCTTGACAAGCATCGAATTTAGCACTACACGGTATAAGTCCAAGTTATGGAAGCATTGGTATAGCTGTCTCCTGTGAAGACAAGGCCTTCTGTTTTATGAGTGTTTTGGAGGTTTTTCAAATTTAGTTTTTTTGTGTCTTTTATATATTTATTGTGTGTATTGTCTTGATTCTCATCTGGACCTGTCAGTCTGTAATAAAGTTTAATATTATATTACACTTCTTATTTTAGTGTTAAATGTTCCAATAATGTGGATTTTATTAATCATGTATAAAAGTTTATTTACCAAGTTATATCACGGATTTTTATATAGACAAAAAAGTATTTCTTCCAAACTGATGCAGCAAATAAAAGTGAGGAAAAGCCCTTGAAGCTAAGCGCGATTACAATGTGACATGTAACTAATGACATGATTGTAAACCGTTGTAGTCTTTCAGAGGTCAAAAACAGATCAAAGCATTTTGGAATTTTTAACTCAGTCTTTATATGACCAGGGAAACTTCTCAGCTTGGTCTAAACGTGATTCCTCAAACTTCAACACTTTTTGAACTCCCTGTCCTTTTTCACAGAAACAGTTAAAGCTAAAATAAAAAAAAAATTAACAAAAAAGAAAACAGGCCTTCTTGTTTCTTATGGGCAAAGTTTACCGACATGTTATAATGCACATTACAAGCCCTTCAGCTGTGAGTGGGTGCAGTTCTTCATGCTTTTACACAGAGCATTGCACCCAGGAGGTGGTTCGTGTGCTTGACATGTGCCGTGATGAAACCATGGTTCTTTAGAAGCTCACTGTACTCTGCTGCACTTCGCTGTTTCCCCTCGCTCATGCTGAGAGCCTGCAGCAGACCGACAGTCGGACCACTTCTGTTTTCCTCCAGAAAGATCTCGCCCAGCAGGAGGCCGCAGCCTGGCAGCACCAAGCATATGCAAACATACAACTTTAGAGATCCGCGGTCAATTTGTATCCACTTGTTTCTTTACATTACAGAGAACAAAGCAGTGTTCTTTCCCAGGCTTTTCAGATTGGTTGAGCCATTCAGCTTTTTGTAAAAGAGCTGCTTTATTCAGTACTAAACTTTTCCAGCTTTATACACATTTTAAATCCATAAATAATAATGTGCGACAACCAGGTTTAAAGAACACTGCGCTTGTAGTTTTAACTAAAATCCAACACAGCAGTAGATCATTTTTAGATGTGAATAGTGCCAAATAAACTTCATCAAATCAGTTGCAAGTGTTAGTAAAGGATTGGCGCTTTAGAGCATCAGTATTTGAGCTATCACTGCATAGGGAAAATAAAAATGTAGAAATAAATAAGCAAAAGTTTTTAAAACTTTACCTGGAGAGCATGAATCTGCAACTTTACTCAGCAGAATGTGAAGCTTCTCATCAGTCAAATCATGAAGAATTCTCACCAGGATGTACAAATCTGCTTTGGGCAACTCATCTTTGAAAAAGTCTCCTGTACAAAAAGTGAGTGGTTTTATAAGACTGCATCATTAAACATCAATATGATAGGTGGTTTAGTGCAGATCAACACTGATAACTGACCGGCTTTGAATGAGATCCTGTTGTCTGTGTGCTGTGAACGGAAATGTTTACTCATCTCTACAATTTCCGGCAAGTCAAACACAGTTACTGACAGCGCAGGATGGGCTTTAATAATCTCAGAGGCTATGGCACCGGTGCATCCTGTAAAAAAAGATAGAATATAATGGATATGAGAACGATTCTGATAGAAAACACATAGAAGTCTTTGGAGTTCTTACCTCCAAGGTCACACGCTGTTTTATAACTGGAGAGGTCGAAGGCCGTTACTAGTGCTGCTGCTGTAACCTTAGCAGAGCTGTGCATGGCGCTCATGAATCTCAGTTTAACTTCTCTGCTGTTGCAGATAGTGTCCTTCAAATCAAAACAAATAAATATTCTGTTCAACTTTTTCAGGATCATCTCATCTGTACTGTAAATGAACTGTTAGATAACTTGACATACATCTTTTAAGTTTCTGAGTTTATCACGCTGACTAGTTCCCTCCTGCACAGCACATTCCAGGTTGGAGAAAAGGGGCCACAAGGTTTCGTTGCAGTGCTGAATATATCCGTGCAGTGAAAAACAAGCATCTGAGCACAAGAAACGCGTGGCCAGGTCTGTGTTCTCATACAGAGGCTTTGGACCTGCTGGTCATAAAAACACCAGAACATGGTTTTGGTTATTTTAACATGAAACATGACACGTTCAAGTAATAAAAAACAGTCAGTATGAATTATTAGAATTAATTGAGATCAGACTAACTTTTCTCTTTGGTCTTTAGTAGTCCCAGAGACACACAAGCTTCTAGCAGGCACTCAGTTCCCTTAACAGAGGCTTTGATCTCCTGGGCCACTAGTTCTGCATCCAGACCTGGTTTAGTGTGTAGCAGGTCAAATACACCAAACTTGGATGCTGTAAAAAGTGCCTGAGACATTTTTGGACAAGTAGAGTAGATCCAGTGATTGCAGAGAGTAATTCTAACATTATACGTGTGATAACTGTTGTTGAAACTGCCTATCAAATCCTTTAATAGGTTTGGAAACAAATACAAAATGACGTGATCAATGTTTTGTTTCTGATTAGTTCAATTCTCCTGCTAGTTCTAGAAATAACCACCAGCACACTCGGAAGAGGAAGTTAAGAGTACAACATCAAAATAAAAGCAGGGAAATGCTTTAGGATGGCAATTTCTAAAGAAAGTTGACAGATTTTTGAAAAAATATGTGCAATCAGAGGCAGCAATTAACTGCCTCTGATTGCCTCTTAACTGGTTTTCAAAACTGAACAATATTTGTAATTCTGAGATATTATAAAGCTTTAAATTTCTCATCATTGGTTTGAGGCAGTAAGACAAATTGCAGGTATGTTTGCTGATGATTTCAAGTCTGATTTTTTTTTTTTAGAAAGATCAGTTATGGAAACTTAAAACAAAACAGACAAGTTTTAAAAACAAATAGGTTGCAAGTATTCAAGGCAGTACACAATACTATGAAGACTCTGCATGGTTGAACACTAAAAAATATAGAAAATCCTTAAACAATATTTCCCCCTGGTATTTTCTATAAGCAGCAAAACATCTTCAAAAGCCAATCATGTAAATTATTACGCTAAGTTACTAAAAACTAGTGAACTATTTGCATGAAAATATTTGTATTTTCTATCATTCACCCATCCATTTTATTAAGTTGGGTCACAGATCAACAGATTCCGCAGAGAAACCCAGACATCTCATGGTTCTTCTGGGGATCCCAAAGAGCTCATGGGCAAGAAAGGAAATATAATCCCTCCAAAAAGTTCTGGTTCTGCACGGGTCTTTTCCAGTGGGACGTGCCCAGAAAACCTCTATGGGGAGACAACCAGGATGCCTGAACCACCTCAGCTGACTCCATTTAATGTGAAGGAGAAGATGCTCTACTTCAAGCTCCTCCCCTTTATTATCTCCAAGCCTGACCCTGGCCCCTACAGAAGAAACTCATTTCAGCCGCTTGTATCTGGGATTTCAATTATTTCTGTCAAAATGCTGATTTTAGGGCCATAGGTGAGTGTTGGAACGTAGACCAGTAAATAAAGAGTTTTGACTTTCAGCTCAGCCCCTTTTAGGCCTGGGCAATTAAAAGTAAATAGAGTTTTTGTGTAATGATGCACTTTTGGCTCCTCTGAGCTTCTGTAGCGTTAGTTTGCTGCAACAGACCCCACGCTGCAACATTTGCCTAAAGCCCATCACAGTCAAAGGCAGCAGCACCACAAACCTGTTCCAACACCTGAAACAGAGACATCCAGCCAAACGTGAAAAACGCAGGTCTCTTAAAGACGAACAAAACCGCAGTGACCAACAAACCTTAGCTAAAAAACAGCTAACTGTAGCTGAATCATTTGCACAAGGCACCATATATAACAAGAAAGGGGCACAGTGGAGAACAATCAACAAAGCGGTCGCTTTGCACATAGCCAAAGACATGGTACCCATATATTGTGGAAAAGACGTTTTTTTTATTTTGGAAATTGGAAAAAAAATCGTAAATGTAATTATTAAAAAATAAAATCAGAGATTTTATTTTTAGGCCATATCACCCAGCCTTACTCCTTCTTCACTACAACAGATCAAAGCAACATCCTGATCACTGAGGATGGAGCCCCATCGGTCCATCCCCTGTTCCATCCTCCCATCACTCCTGAACAGACATCAACATCCATCAATTTATCTTAATACTGGTGTTTTAGAATCACCTTCAAGCTTCCAGGCAATAAAATATAAAAACTGTAAAAAGTGCAGGACTCCTATCCCTGCTAGACTTTGTCATTACATCTGAACAAACACATTTCTGGGATTTTATACTTTGCAGTGTGAGAACAAATCAATCAAAAATAAAAATGGCAGTTATAGTTTTTTAAGTTATTATCCTGCAGGAATTGAATTGAATAACTGAATAATCCTTTAATTGTCCAACAGGGGGGAATTACAATTTATAGGGGTCGGGCTCAGGCTTGGATAAGGGGGAGTGGAAGTTATTTTTCTGCAGGATTTCAGTAAAATAAAATTAACACTAAAAGTTTGTATTTTTTGTAAAAGTTTATCACAAAATAATTACCTTAGAGGCTTTAAACCCATCCAGAAGTTTATAAATCTGGTCCAGTTCTTCTTGTTTGGGTCCGGTGTCTTTATGTTCTGTCGCACTGAACTCAGTTCCTGTTTCTCTGTTACTTATCAGGGATGATGATACATTATCAGAGTCATGAAGTTTGGTCTGTCTATCATCATGTTTGTTGAGCAACATCCACGAACCCTCACTCACTTCACCGTCAATGTTTTTCCTTTTCACCTGCAGGACGGGATTTATTCTGTATTAAACAAGTACAAAAAGGGACAGATTTGGTTTAAAAAGCGAGATTAACAAACCTTGTAAGCTGGACTGGCAGAAGGGCTGCTGAGTTTGGGACGGGCTGAGGAGGTGTGTCTGTCTTCACAGCATACAGAGGGATTCTGAGTTAGTGCTGATGAAGAATGTGTATCGTTGTGTATCAGGTCGACAGACTGACTTGTGTTGTTGGAGAAAGAACAGTGGTTGTAAATAACATCGAGCTGTTTGCAGAAGTGGTTGAGAGGAAAACCCACAACGTTTAAGAAATCTCCATGGACGTACTCGACCAGCATGCCACCGAGAGCTTGGATACCATAACCTCCAGCTTTGTCCCTAACACACACACACAGAGACAGAGTCTATCTGACAAACCACAAACTGTTGGATCTGCAAGAACAAGTCATTCTTAAACAAACTCTTGCCGACCCGAGTCTAAATTTATCACATACCAAATGGAACAAAGTGAACACATTTCAGAGATCAAAGTCCAAAAACCAAAAGGTTCATGTGAGTCACAGTTAAATATGTTCACTGATCGACTGCTGGTCAAAGTTACTACAAAGGATCAATAGTTATTACATGGTGAATCCCAAAGTTCACATTTTTTTCTTACTCACATTGGTTCACCGCTATTGATGTACTCCCACAGCATATCTTCTGAGAGATCAGCAAACTTCACCTTTGTTTCTTCATAGAAGTCTATCAACTGGTAATCCACTTCTTCATCTGGGGGAAAGGGGAACGTTCAGGAACGAAGTGCGACGTGTGACACAAACGCTGCATCTGGCAAATCTGTGTACTTTTCCTTTGGAACTATTTTTGATAGAAAACTTAACAGAAAAAAGAAGCCCAGTTGTCTTTTTTAAATCTCTTAGGAGAACTTACAGATTCCAGTACAAGGAAACTTTTTACTTTAAAGAACTTTACCATTCATTTACAACAAATACAAAAAGCACTAATGATCTGTAACTTACTCTCTTTCTCATGACAGAGGACGATAGCGACACCAGTAAAGACGCTGTGCTCTTTGCCACTCAGGCTGAAAGACAAATATTTCAATCGAAGAAGAAAAACAATTACGTTAATAATGTTTAATAATAATAAATATCCGTGTAACTGATTGAAATGTTCATTTTTAAATTTTGCATCTGCGGCTGACCTTGACAGCATCCTGTAGGCATCATGTTTATCCACTGGCTTCTCCAGAATCATGCCGTCTACAGTCTGCGCAGATTCAACCCACAAGCACAAATGAATCAACTACATTCAAAAATGTTCAACGACATGCTGTATGTGAACTCCTCAATGTGTTCCTTACCACAATCGTATCTGCTCCAATTACCATGTCTGGAGTTTTCAGGTGTTTCTAAAACACAATAACATGTTGATGAATTGGATAATTCCATTCATTATTAAGAAAAATGTCAAACTTACAAATGGCATCCTCCTGGCAACCTCCAGGGCTTTCTGCTTGGCTGTCTCAACCGCATACTCATGAGGAGCTTTGAAAAGTCCCTTATTGAGGGTTTCTTTAAACCAAGACGGGACCACTTCAAAACGCAGACCCTGACATGTGACAAAAGAGCCCACATTAAAAACAAAATGATGGTTTCAGTTTCACTCAGACTGACATGACTCTATTTGAATTAGCCACAACATTGATTCAAACACATGCTGCTGTTTTTCCACCTCTGATACTTGGAAACTACTCCAAAATCCTAATTGACATTTCGCCAAGCCCCGCCCCCTTAGTTACTGTTGCTACGCCCGCCAACCCATCCAGCGAAGCTAGATCTTGTTGGAAGAAATCAACGAGCTTTCAGTGGGATTGCGTTTAAATATCACAAAAATGGTAAATTTATGTTTGTGTGGGCTGCACACATCCTTGTTGGACATCCAACAAACTGGAATAACTGTGCTTTCAGTGACTGTTTCACAAGAAATGCGCTCATGTGGGACTTTTCTTCAGACAGTGAACTTTATTTGGAGCAATACTTTTGCGATATACTCCAGATCGAGGCAGAAGGGGTTACAGTATATAGGGGAAGGATATATTCAGAATAAAAAGACACGCAATGAAGGAGATATGACCACTATCAAGGCTAATGCTAACACCAGCCGGTCTCAAGCTAAATCTCAGAGGTAAGTTTTCCGTTCATGAAACGCTTCATGAAAGATAAAAACAATATTATTTAAAGTTGCTTGTTGGGGTGCTACATGTTTGACTTTGTTGTAAACTGAAGAAAAATAAAATAGTCGACACTACACACAACACAACAACATCCAACAGCAACTCACAAGTTAACTAATGTTGGCTAAAGCTAAAAGGCTCGTTAAACTTAGTTTAGAGAGTAGGTTAACAATCTGGTAATGATATCCATGGTATTCATAACTTTGGTCTGATTTGTGTTCTTGCCTCCAGTTAGTAGATCTAGACAACAGTAGTCTAGTAGTTTGCGGTTAGCCTTACCTTTGAGCAGATGTATTTACGCTTCGTAATTTCCCAACTCATTTAACTGAATTGGGGGCCGTCCACACTGTTTAATCCATTGTAGGCACCGCTCACGTTGTGTTTTCGGCTTTGGGAATGAAAAGAACCTCCAGATAATCTATCAGGATATCCAGTGTCCGATTAACAAATAACATGGGACTGTCCTGCTTGGAATCAGTGTTTGCTGGAACTACTCGCAAAGTAACGGTTGCTATGATGTGTGATATTGGACAATATCCGTTTTTGGGAAGTGGCTGGCGAAAGGTCAAATAAGCATGAGACTTACTCCAATTGGAATAAACATGTCAACACCACCCAAGAAGTGTATGCGTCACATTATTAATTATTTATTTACTGTTAGATTTGTTTCTATTTCTTGATTTCGTCTTGAAATTAGTTTTATTTTTGTTTTATGATGACTTTGTTTTAGTTGTTCATCAAACATAATCAAACTTTAAATAATGACATAATAAAATGCATTAATAGATTAAAGGGTATATTCTAGAGGAGTACTTATACTATGTGTATACCTAAGGTATATCCCTATAGGGGTGTAAACCCCTATAGGGCAGAGTCAAGCAACAGGGTGATGTTGTAAGTAAACTAATACTAACAGTGATACTGCATGTGTTGCATTCAACCTGCTGTGAATCCAAGGGTTTAATCTGAAAATCACATACCGCATTTCGGAGTATCTCCAGTCTTCTAGGAGAAGCACTGGCCAGCACCACCAGCTTACCAGCAAGTTTGGAAATGACAGGGTTCAGCACCATGTTGGCCTTTGAGTGAATCTGACCTGAAGGTGAACGGTTAAACATTACAGCTGTGACCTAATTTCATTCAACAGGATAATCAGGTGACTTTATCTGCTCACAGAGGAATTATTAACTATTAACTCTAAACCTGCTCATCTAATGAATTCAAATTGACCACAGTCATTTCTCAAATGAAAAAACATGTTACTTTTTTAATGAATTATTCTATTAATGATTTTTCTCCCACATTAACCAAAAACCCAAAAAGGTCACGTGCAAAATGTCTCCTATTTTCTCTGCACTAACTGAAAATGTAATACTGTAAATACTGTTTTACTACAAGTAGTAAAAAACTGAATGTGACATTTTGAGGTCACTGAATGAAGACAGTGTGTCAGGTAAAGTGATGGACTGACTCCGCCCACTTCGCTTCAGGTAAGAGCATTTTCTGCAGCGCACGAGCAGTTAAATGCGTATAAAAATATATTGAAAAAATAAACCAGAATTCGGATGAGAATTTTCCTAGAATATGATTTCAGCAGGATTTACGTACGTGGTTAAAGTTTTGAAAGCTATGCTTGAAGCGTATTTTTTTAGGAATGAAAGCTGAAGGGCCTTCAGTGAAGGCGTCCTAAAAAGTAGCACTTTAACAACCACAAGAGGAACATTTACAAACTTCGCAATTCTTGTTCTGGTTCACGTGAAAAACTTGGTTAGCAGAAATTTCACGGCTTTGTATGACGCATTGCGCGAGCTAAAACAGCTTCGAACGGACACATTTTGTTCACGAGCTCACCACAAAAATTGGACTCGGTTCGGTAGAATCGGTTAAACATGTGTTTTGACATTATATTAACTGGTTGAATGTAGTTGCATGACTTACCTGCACAAGCCAGGAAACCAAGGCAGAGCTGAATATGCCCATGCGTAACGTAAGGTACGCGATGACGTTTCAGGAAAAGGGCGGAGCTACTTTACGTACGTAACAGCGAACGCGCAAGGCTTAACAATAACAAAGTACCACAGATTAAGTTACTTTAGTAACTGATTGTACTTTAACACAAAAGAGAACTTACAAATCTATGTATCAAACACACTTTAATTAAGACATAACACAACAAAAATCACATCGAAATGCTTATAAAAACAAACATATTTACAAATGTGTACATAATTACTAGAAAAAAAAAAAAACTAGCTGGGTTTATTAAGCTAGCATAGCACATTTTGCTTACATTAATTCTCTGCTGTTCTTGCTACATTTTTTGTTTAAAAAATAACCGTGTGGTGTTTTTGTGAAAAGATTAAAATATACAACGAATTTTTTTTTTTTTTTTTTTACAAAAGTAGAATCTAAATGCAACAATCATTTTTTGTGGCAGTGGCTCAGAAATGTTTTCCATAAGATTATGACTCAAATGAAGAGTCATGTTAATGATTTTGAAATAGTACAAAGGAAATGTGTTGTAAGAGTTCAACACACTTTCTGTATGCACCACATACTTCCTTTCTAAAGTCTTTTACCTCTCTTTGTCTTCTGGGGTGGTTGTAGTTTGAAAAGATACCAGGACAGTTTGTTATCTCATTATCCAGAGTACAAAGTCTCCTTGTTCTCCATCTTCATTGAGTCTCCACTACTTAGACTCTGCATATTCATTATTTCTTTCAACTTCATTCTGAAATCTTTACAAGCAAAGTAGTAAATAAACGGATCCAGACAGCTGTTCAGACAGCTGAAGCACAGAGAGAGTTTGTAGGCCAGGTACAAAGACTTGTCATAGAAGAGTCTCAGCACACTGTGAAGCAACAACAGGATGTTGTTTGGAGCAAAGCAGATCACAAAGACTAGAAGAACAACAACAGCTAGACGTATAGCCCTCTTTTTCTGGGTTGTCTTGGAATCGCTGGCCAGCTTGCGTATGACACTGATGTAACAGAATATTGTCACACAGAAAGGGAAGAGGAAAAGGACAAACACCATACTGAAAAGAAAGGTTGCCCAAGCCGCCACTGATGGGAGCATAGCTTTCTTCAGGACGTCAAAGCATGTGGTGATTTTAAGCTCAGTAACTTCATAGGTCAGATCTGTGGTCATGAGTGGATACAGGATACTCAGCACCAAACTCCACATAAGAAGGCAGCTGATGACAGCAACAGACTTCCTCCGCTTGTTCTTTCTAAATGCCATGGGCTTGACAATGCCCAGGTAGCGATCGATACCAATGGCCATCATGGTCAGGATAGAACAGTACATATTAGTGTAGAAAACCAGGGTCAGGAAGCTGTAAGTGGAGACACAGGGAAGGATTTGCATTTAATTACTGATTAAAGCAAATATACAGAGCTGTGAAAAGATTACAGATTTCTTCTGTTTATGTTTTGCTTTTTGTCACACTCAATCGTTTCAAATTATTAAACACATTTTAATATCAAAGTTAGCCTGAGTAAATACAAAATTAAGCTTTTAAAAGATGTATTAAGGAAAAAGACTATCCAAACCAACCTGGTTCCATGGAATAACAATAATTGTCCCTATTTAAAACAGGCAAACATCTGTTAGTCTAAAAAGGGTGAGATAGACATGTCTAAGGCTTTGGGAGAGTCTGGGGCTGCTTTGCTGCTTCAGAATTAGGACTCCAGCTGTGACTGAAGGAACCATTACTTCTGCCACCAGTTTGTGAAGTTCTGGTTAACAATTTGGAGCTCAAGAGCAGGTCCACCTCTAAAAGGCTCAAACAAAACGAAAAACAAAATCATGGTTTTGAAGAGACTTACACACAATCTGGGATGAGTCTGGTTGTGTTGCCTCTCCAAGACCATAAACGGGGTGTTCAAGCTCCTAAAACCTCCAATGAGGCTTAAGAATCATTACAGTTATCCCAAAAGTTTGACTGCTGCAGTTACTGACAAGCAGCATAACTTGTTCGGTTTAAGGGGCAATTACTTTTTCACAAAGAGCCAGGCTGGTTTCATCAATTAAAAACCTGCATTTTGTCTTTACTCACTTTAATTTTGGGGCCAACAGATTTGTTGCTTCAAGCAATGATTAAGTTCAGTCAAATTAAAGCTCAAGCTAGTTAACAAATATTTGTTCTTAATTTAATTTTCTTTTTAAATCCAGATTTAGCAAGTAATAGACACAACAGCCTGTATGTTTGAAGTGAGCTTAATGTCCTAGAAGTTTTATAAGTCCTTTTCACTATGACTACCTGCACATGTTGGACCCCAGAGTCCAGTTGTATCCATGGAGCTGGTAGGAGATCTGAAAGGGTAGGGCAGTGCCAAGAGCCAAGTCAGTTAGGGTGAGGTTAATCATGAAGATGATGGAAGGGGTCTTTGGAGAAGTACGGAAGAGGAGCAACCACATTGACAAGCCGTTTCCTGCCAAGTTAATGGCTGTGACAAACATGTAAATAACAGAAATGGCAACGCTGGCATTCATATTCTGAAAAAACATGAGTGTGTGATTGTCGAGCGGGATCTTGCTTGAATTCCCCATCATGACTGGATTTAAAGGGCTTCTTGTTACCTGTAAAACAAAGTTAAACACAAGTTTTTTTTTTATTTCCAAAAGATTATTTCAATTGTCAAAAAAAGTAAAACAAAGAAATGCTATTTTTCTTTTTTTTTGGATTGCATAATCTTTTTCAGTCTCTAAATGTAACAGCAGAAAAACACTGTAAGGAAGTAATAAATTCTAAACAAGAGGTGCAAGATCTTGTCAGTTATGTTGCGTGCAATCTCTACACTTTCTTGTCAAGGTGTGAAAGTAAAATGGAATCTTTCTGGGGACTCTCTACACCTATGTTGATGTTTGCCCATATAAAAGCGTGGAGTTTTCACACAGGAAAGGGAGTAGTTTGATTTGTGGTGTAGTATGCAAATGTTAGGTGCCAGCTGTGAAGCTGCAAAATTTTAAATTGTTGGAGAAGAGAATCGAGCCTGTGAGTCGTTATCATCAACAACCCGTTAACTGTCATACGAAACCCAAAATTTGCAAAACAGTTTAAGTCCAAAGAATCCAATTAGGTAAAATTACCAGCACCTGTGGTGGCTGTAGTTTTAGTAATGGAACAGAGTCTTGATAGACTAAACCAGTGAGTCAAATAAGCAGAAACTTGACTCATAAACCGTTTATGTATTCTTAAGCACTGGAAACTACCGTGTTACTAAGACATTGAAGGCGTTGCAACATTACAAAAACCTGTAAAAACAGTTGAGTTTCTTATTAACTTTCTAATTCTTCTTATAATTTATGTTGTATTATTATAATGTGACACACAATATCTTATACCATTATGATATACATCTATATTTAGACAATGAACAATAATTCACTTTGGATGAAAGGAAGTTTTGTTGAATTTATCACAGTGTCCTGTTTGTTTTTATAGTGTCAAAAAAGGCAATTTATGATAATTGCCTCCTTTTTGTTTCAATGTATTCATAAATGAGTCTTTAGTAACAAAAATGTTTACTGAGTAGGATCCACTGATTATATAAAGGACATAAAAAACCATGAAAACTATCTAATAATATTGTTAATTCATAAACTAAGAATGTGTTATCCAAACAATCCATAAAAGCAGTATAAGTAGTGAAAATCCTCAAAAATAAGGTTGAAAATGTGGATGTGTTGTTGAAAACTTACCACCTGAGGCAGAAACTCCAGATGGCACATGTATGTCGGTTGTAGATAGAGTGCAGATATTGTGACTGAGGAACGTGAGGAAATGGGGTCTGAATACATTACAGTGCCAGAGGGAGGAAATGCACCATGTGACAACCTCCATCTTACCAACTGTAGAAACGAACACGTGTGAGTTGGTCTTGGAAATGACTGTTAGGGCAGTGTCAGATCTTATAGTTACCCCCCCCTGCCCCCAATCCATCCCTCAGCCGTACGCACCCACATAGCAACGGATCCCTTTCACATTTACTCGTCTTTCTCTCCCTTATATCAGAGTTACTTTTTTTTTCTACCCAACAATCTTTCTACAGTTTTTAAACTGTCCTGTACAAAATGTTATTGTAACTGAGAGCCACAGAGTTTATAATAAATCACAGTGTAACCAAGGCTAAACGATACAAATCTGAGTTCTCGATAAATCCCACCATGTTGGTTTCATTTTCATCACAGATATGACCATCAAAAAATTCCCAGAACTTACATCACAAAAGATTAACTACGATGTTTTCAAAAGCAAAACACAAGGTGTGAGACATCCACTACGTCCTACAGCTCACACCTGAAATAAACAACAAAAAAGTCTATAAAACTTTTTTTTTTTTGGTCTATAACAGTGCTATGAGAAAACTGTCTTTTAAAATTAAGTGTAAATGCGAGATTTCCCCAATTTTACAGGACTAAAACACTGAGTTAACGACTTCAGCTGCTGGCTTCCTGTTGATTCTAATAGTTCTGCTTTATCGAGGTGAAAGTGCTTCAGACGCTGCCTTTGTACTTCTTCTGAAAAAATTCAAAAATCTAGAGAAAGTAAAACTAAAAGAACAATCTGCAAAAACATGCCTCCTGAAAACCCCCGATATCACCACATTTCATCTGAACAGTAATCTAACTTCATTCATTTCCAGCATCACATACAAAACAGCTGAATTAGAAGTTTAATCTTCCTAACTGTAACTGACTCATATCTGTAAGGTGTTGTGCATTAGAGGCAGTTTTGAAATGAATGCTGCCACACCCAGAGAACATCCTCAATTAGTGAAACACAGCTCAATCTATTTTATCAGATTTATGTCTCATATTTTAAAGGGAAAAATAGAAACACAAAAATTACATTTTTACAGATAAATGTTGAGCAAATTGCAAAATTGCCAGAAGGCTCGTAAAACTAGTTTACTGAATGTATATGGAACAAACAGAAAACCAGAAAACCAATTCACACGGTCAATAAGGACACCAACTGTTGTCCTAATTTGTTCTTAGATCAGACCACATACAAACCAAAAAATAAATCTCACATAACTAAAATATTTTCATACAAAAATTTGTACTTTTGTTTGTTGTTATTTGTTGTTGTCTTCTCACCTATATGCACATTTTTTTCCTTAAATGTTTCGTATAATTTGTCTGTAACTTCCATCTACATTATCTTTAGTTTTGATAAAAACCTATAAGTAAATCAGTAAAGACAAACAGGTTTAGCAAACTATACAAAAACTTAGAACTTGTCATGCAGAAGATAAGGTTAAAGTTTCAACAGTAAATTGTTACCTGATGCAAAATTCACACAACAAAAATCAGACCAGAGTGCAAGACAGCAGGCAATATCAGGTGTGGAGTAGGCTGAAAGCTACATATCAGGTGGCAAATAATAATTATTTACTATTTCAGTTCCACCATGTGAAAGAACTTCTTTTTTCATCTTTATTTCCTCATTTCATCCAGTAAACTCACTGTTCCTCTTTATTTTTTTCAAATACTCTGTCTGTTGTCATAGTAACAACCTCATAACAATGTTCTGCCCTGCATTCAGGTGAGTGGCCCACAGGGATGCAGTCAAAGCCTTTACTGGCTGAACTCATGCGTTTCCTGTTGCGCGCTCCTGGCTGATAAAGCTGCATGGCTGGCCGGTCCTGTAGGAAGAGACATGAAACAAATACATATAGTTTAATTTTAAAAAGTTACACATCTACAATCAATATCTCCATCAGTATTTGACTGCCTGAGGTGTATAACAACTCTGAGCAGTAAAAACTGTTTAATAAATGGGTGCTAGAAGATTACTCGAGCTCGGCAGAGGAGCATAGCGTCTCTTTAAAAGAAACAGGTGACTGTGAAAGCAAGAAGACTCATTAGCGTCTTGAAATTTTCAGAGTTTCTTGTAATGCTTCACTGACTCCACACACTCTACTGTCACCAATCGTGCTGCTCAGGATGGGAGATTGCGCTGAATTAACAATTCAACCCAATTGGCTAGTTCCTTCGACAGGAAATGTTTTATTACTAATTGGTTGATTTTTCTGTAAAGTGGCTTGAAATTACTTTGTCATGAACTGGCGCTTTATAAATAAAAGAACTTGAAACTCTAATTTTAAATATAACCCACATTCCAAAACAGTTGTAAAATGTAGATAAAAACAGAAAGCAAAGATTTGCAAATACTCATATTTTCCTCCCAATGGAACACAAATAAGCTGTTAAAATTAGAGAATATTCCAATTTAACAAAAAATAATAGCTTAATAGCTCATTTTGAACTTGATAAGTGCAGCAAAAGGCTATAAACAGGGGTGCACATAATATTTTTGGCCTGGTTCTCAGAAGAGAACCTAGGGTTGTTGCTTGGTCCTCACATTTTTAAATGTGTCTCGCTGTGTCTCTTCCGAGCTCCTCTGCTTTGTTTTTGGTTTCATCAAGCTTCAAATTCCGTCTGTTTACTTTACCTGGCTCTATATTTGTTTCAATAAAAATCATTTAATTGTTGAAAAAATCAAGAGAAACCAGTAAAATATAAAAATATTGGTAAAAAAAACCTTCAGAGTTCAGGTTGGATTGTTTACAGGTTTGATTGTTCACTTTAATCTACATTTAACAGTTTGGTGTTGAAATTTATTAGTCAGCTGTTGGAGCTTCTGTCATTTACTGTAACTGTTTTTTGTTTTGAAATGATGAGGATGTTTGTAATGTGATGCAGTCAGATAAAAAGATACACTGGACAGTTATGGGGCATTGACTGTATATCCCATAGTGCTTTGCGCGCATTCAAAATGGCGCGGATCACAGACAAATACGCTGATACTGTTGATTAAAACAGGTGGTTTTCTGTATTTTATAGCACAAAAAGGTAGTTCTACACGTCTGTGCCACGATGGTCTATTTGTCTTATTCAGTGAATTTTTTCAGTTTTGACGCGATGCAGAATCCTGCAGTCAGCTGCACTGATCTGACTGACTGAAAATCCGTCACACTGGCAAACTGATACACAGAGACAGAGAGAGACGCAGCATCAGCTGATCAGCTGGAACTTCGGCGCTCTGGCTGAGAAACATATCAGTCAAACAAAAGAAGTCAACGGGATTCTTCATTTATTTGATGATGAACCGCCTCTGATTAACCTAAAAATTCACGCAGCTCAGCCAAACCAATGTTAAGTACGCAAACGCGTGTTGCAACTTTTCATCTGGTGCATTTTATATTTTGACAGTGTGTGCGGACCTGCGGACCACTTATGTGCACCCCTGGCTATAAAAGTAATTAGCACAATAGATAAACAACTGGAGGAACATTTGACAACAAATTATGTTGACTAACTTCTTAAACCCTCTCACAGATCCTTTCTAGAGATGTGTGACTCTCCTCCACCGCAACAACAACACCAACAAACACAAAGAAACTCACACCAAACAATGGAGATATAATTATATATTGTATGTATATATATACATTTCAGAGAGGCAGAGCATGTCAGGGGTTCACCAATCTGTGACAAACTGGGTCTAAAAACATGGAACAGTGAAGACTCTAAAGATCCCACCATCTACAATGAATATTATTATTAAAAGATTCAGAGAATCAGGAGGAACCTCGGTGTGCAAAGAACAAGGTCAAAGGTCAAAACTAAACACTCGTGATTTGTGGGCACTGAGGCAGCACTGGATTAAAAACAGGCCTGATTCTCTACTGGAAATCATGACGTGAACACAAGAACACTTCCAGATTTCACAGTCTGTCACCACAGTTTACCGTCTGATCCTCAAACACCAGTTAAAGATGGATCATGCAAAGCAGACGGCAATTGTAAACACGGTACAGAAACGCCGGCGTCCTCTTTGAATCAACGCTCATTTAAAAGGATCTGAAGTGGAAAACTGTTTTAGGGTCAGATTTGGTCCAAAACTGAAATTCTATTAGGAAACCATGGATGCCATAAATCAGCTGGTTTTCTTGTGATAACTTTGATAACATAAACATCTCAGTGTATATATACAGACCTCTTACTTTTCAAATCTATCAGTCCTAAATTATTTTGGATGTGTGCTGATGACACTTCCTGTCTCTCTACCACCATCACCTCTAACAAACTGAATCGGTGTACAAAGTGAAACCTGTAAACTAACCACATAGAAAGTTATTGTGGAAACTTTCTTTCATATTACAGTCAAGCTATGAACCCATATTTTCATCTGAACTAACCACACAGAACATAACATAATATATTCAGCCTATGAACTCAGAATTTTCAAGGTACATCATGTTCAGTGACAGAAACATATTCTTTCAACACTGTTTCAGTTTTAAAAAAATAATCTCATGTCACTCTGATTTTGCTCTGTAATCTGTGAGCTTACATCTTTTAGTTAAGGCAAAAATAAATGACAAACATTTTGAAACACAGTTCCATGTTTTCATGATGAGAAACACCAGAGCTCACCTTCTCGCTCACCTTGTTTCGGAGGCGTTCCTTCCTGTTACTCAGCTCCTCTCTGTCCTCTCTTCCCAGTTTGTCTCCACTGTCTGGACAGTAAGAGTAGCCATGATGATGCCCATCTTTCTTGGCTCGATCCTGGCAGTAGCCCTTCCCCCATTTGGTTTCATCTTTCCGACGCATGAACTTATCAAACTCATAATGGTGTCGTTGTCGTTTCCTTTCTTCATCTTTTCCCCGGTGATCTTTGTCTCTCTGTCTGCGGCCATGCGGCGTCTCTCTCTGTTCCTGGTCGCTCTCAGCCTGACCCCTAGTGGGGAAATATAGTATAGTACAACTTTTATCATGCAATTTCCACAGTTTTGGTTTGTTTTCCTCCCTAAAATTCAAATGCATGTTCACAGTTGGCAAGGATTTAGAAATTTGCTTTATTATAATTCTACAAACAATAGACATGAGTGTTAATAATCAATTGATGACTATAAGGACAAATATAAATATTAAAGCAGAACTAAGTAAGTTTTGCTCTCGCTCTCCCCCTACTGGTCCCCTGTGAAAGCTCACTGTCGTAACGTTCCCCCG
Organism: Pachypanchax playfairii; assembly: GCA_006937955.1. Classification (NCBI taxonomy): domain Eukaryota; kingdom Metazoa; phylum Chordata; class Actinopteri; order Cyprinodontiformes; family Aplocheilidae; genus Pachypanchax; species Pachypanchax playfairii. Next base: position 2,754,033 of record SSNP01000041.1, on the reverse strand, counting down.
CCGCCGCCGCAGACCCCCTCCCCTCACCCCCCACCCCCTCCAACCCCGCCGCCGCCCCCCCAACAACAACGCGCAGAGAACGCTTTTGCAAGGAGAAAGAAAAACAAAACCAAGAAAATGTCTCGACAGGGGAGTATTATTGTCATCTTTGCGCTCCTAAGGGTGGCGTTGCTAACAACGGCAAGGGCTTCATGCTTGTATTTATGTACGTGAGTGTGAGTGCCGTAAAGCAGGTTTGTTCTCGCGAGATTAGTCGGGTCCGATCCACTGAAAGTTGCAAGTGCTGCTTTCAGGACACAGACCCCGGAGGGAGGAGACGGACCCACGAATCACCCCGCCAAGTCCTTGTTTACCCCCACAGGGACTCTAGAAAACATTTATTGAGGTGAAAAAACTTACTTAGTTCTGCTTTAAGATCAGTAAGCTAAATATAAAATTATCATTATTTTTAATGTTGTTGTCCACATTTCTCTGTCAAAAGATAGTTTATTTAAAATCTGTTGAAAAAAGAAGGGAAGTTAATAATTAAACTCATTAAAAAGAATAAACTCTTCAAATACTAACAGTATGTGATGCTAGATTTTGTCACTTTTACTCCCTTTACAGATTTAAACATTTAGCATTTCTTACTTCTCTTTGGGTTCCTTTGACTTTACTTGTCCTCCCGATTTCTCCCATTTGCCCCTGTCAGCTTCTCCTGTGTCACTTTTGTCCTTCATGCGGTCTGAATCAACATCATCGTCTCTGTCACTCTTTTTTAATAGCTGAATATGCAAACAAAGCAGAAAAAAGAACATTCTTCATGGACTGCTTAAATAAAGAAGTATAAATGTATTACCATTTGAAAGAGATGAGGTGTTACCTTAATTTTAATGTCTTTATCAGAGAGTTTCTTCTGCTTCTCAGCCTCCTTTCGCTTGCGTCTCTCTTCCTCTCGTCGCTTTCTTTTTTCTTCTTCCCGTTGTCGTTTCTTTTCAAGTTCTCTTCTTCTCCTTTCCTCTCTCTTCTCCTCTCTTATTCTCTGTTTAATATGTGACATGTTAGGCAATTATTTTTCTTTTTAAAATGGGTTAAAGGGTTTTTTCTCACCTGTTTTTCTATTTTCTTGTTTTTGATGTACTCAAGTAGCGGTGTTGTCCGTTTGGCTTGAAACAAACAAGGAAAAGGAAACAAACTGTGGGTAATTCACAGGAGTAACTTTAACTCTAATGTATGAAAATGGGACAAATTTAGTTTAATCTACTAGTGACAGTCTACCTATGAGCTCTCTGGTCTTGGCCTCGATCTCACCCAGTAAGGTCTCAGGGTTGGCCATCGACTTTTCTTCATCACAGGAGTAATTCTCCAAAAATCGTTTGTATTCTGGGTCTGAATGAGTTTCACAGACACGAAAAAACAAAAGTCTGTACCAGTGGCCTCAAAATAGACTCGGAGTGATCCTCATACTTTCTATTTTATTACCTTCTTCAATGCTTCCAGCTTTAGTATCTTTCTTCTTCAATTTTTTCTTGGAAATCTTCTGGAAGGGAGCAAACTCCACCACAGCAGGATACTCTTGGCCTGAGTAAATATTTACATAAAATACAGGTTTAATAGACGTGGTATCAAATAGTAACAATGGCAACAAAAGCTCTAAAGCCATGTCTTTGTATATAAAGTTCAACTTAAAAATACAAAGCAAACAGGCGCTTGTTTGTATTTCATATAATTGTGCTGAATGTCAATATTACTAGCTTGCATTGTCAACAAAGTCTAAATGAATTTGGGGAAAATTCAAATACCCTTATTGTCAATAAAGACATAGCCATCAAATCGATCCCGAAACAACAGGATGTCTTCTGTGTTTCTGAAGTTGATGTACGCTCTGGAGAACAGGTGGGGATAAAGACTTAGAAGACAAAACAAACAAAGTTAGAAACATGAATAAAAACAGCAGAATTTTGCTCCATACAGTAAAACGTATCATACCTTTGATCTGCTGGAAAGAACTCAAAATAGTCATAAGATGGAAGTGGACTCAGTTGTTCTTCCAGCTGGTCTTTTGACAGATTAGGTGGAAGCCTTCGAATTACCACCTATAAAAAGTCAGACATGTTCATATTGTATATATTCTTCTCTTCTGGAAAAAAATCTCATGACAATCTACAGAAGGATTTGCCCAAAATCCAGCACCCTGGCACAAAATGAAGAGTGGGAGGGGGTGATTAGAGACCCTGACCATCACTAATGACCACCCTCCACTCCTGTAATACATCAAAAAGACCCCCCACAGTTGTACCAGTGATCAATAATAATAATAATAATAATAGGGGAATATTTCAGATAAATTTTATTGTCTAAGATATGAAACTCTTTATCATTCTGCCAACTCAAAAAAATAAGCATCCTGAATTCCTGAGCGATCCATTCCTGTCGCTGTCCGCGGTGCTGAAACCTTCCAGTCTCCATGTTTGTTCCACTCAGCGTAAACAATGCGACGCGTCTCAGCACCACACACCTTTGTAAAGATCTCTTTCTTCTCTTCTTTCTGTTTGATGTTACCAGGAATGTTTTCCTGCTCTCTAGAAACGTCTCTAAAATGTATCTCGACGACATTCTTCTCCTTTCCCGCGGTCATCTGGTCCTTTTCAGACCTCATTTCTCCCCATCTCAGCTCGTTCTGTAGAACCGCGAGATCAGCCAAATATCGCGAGCTGTGAGAAATTTCAGCTTAGTGGTTTTAAACGGATCACTTGTCAAGAATTGCTTGTTTCAGTTTAATATATATTTTCCGATTTTGAAGACAGAAAGAAAAACAAACGTTGTTCAGTGACTTCTCTTTTTTATTTTGTTGATAAACATGAAACAAACTTTTACTAGATAAATAATCCACAATGCATCAAAATATAAATCACTTGCCAAAGGTTTTTTTTTTATTCTTGTCTTGGTTAAAAATGATGTGGACCACCGTTCGTCAGTTTGTGTCAGCTGGCTGGACTCTGTAACCATCCGGTTCTTGGGACCTGGAGCAGCTGGGGCTTCTCCTGCCTGCAAAGCTTCGGGATTCAGGGTCCGACGAGCTGCTCAGTGACTGCCTGTAGACATCTCTGTGAGGAACTGAAAAGTAAACAAAACCAACTCGCCTTAAGTGGAATAAACCCAATATGGGCCCCGCACAGAAAGTCGTGAATGCAACCGCTTCCTGTGAGCTACCGAGCGTAAAACCCAAACCTTCACAGCTTTATCTGAAACCAGTTCAATCCAAAACAAACTCACCATTGAGAAAAGTTTGCGTCCCACTGCTTGTCTCTACGCACAGCCTGGGGTTCTCAGGTGTGGACATGGAGCTCTTCAGGCTGGGGACGACCGTGGAGCAGGTATCTAGGTCCCCACAGACCCTGTCGTGAGTGTACAAACCGGTGGATTTAGACGGAGTACACCCCATCTCTGCAGGAGGACGCTCCACTGGACACCGTTCTCCATGAGCGATGGATGCTGAATGTGTTTGATTCGGAATCAAAGGATGGATAGATTGGAGGAGGGGGGGAGCGGGGTTGAGCGAGTGCGACCTCCCTCTTTCCCTAAATCATAGGAGGATGTTTTTCTTTATAGTCTTAAAAATAAAAACGGCATTCAGTCTTTTGTCATTTCTAATCACTGACCTAGCAGGGACAAATTCATTTAAGTGTTGAAAACCAAACTTTTTTCTTCCTTCATTGTTTAGGGCAGATGTCACCAACATGGTGGACACCAGGATGCCATCAAGCACCCAAAGTCACCTGTTCTAAAAAGAAAATCACAACTTACCAGTGAGCAGCTCTAAAACTGAATTTTATCCTGTAGCTACTTTTCTTTAACCCCATTTGCAGTTATATGGATTTAAAAATATGAATGTTTATCTTATATAAAGTTTAGATAACCCTGAGTATCAAACTGGTGGCTCTTGAATGGCTCGATGCCTGTGATGTAGTTTCTGAACGGTTGGTGACCCCAGCTTCAGGGGTTTCTGTAAAACAGGTCTGAAGTCCAACAAAAGGAAAATCTTAACAACAGTTCTGACAAGATGAAAAACAAACCCAACATGGCTATAAGGCTTTGCACACACAAACAAACACAAAACTAAATGTAGGATTTTTTTTAAAGATAAATGCATGGTTTATTTCAGTAATAACAAAAAGGGTAAGTCACCAAAATCTGTTATAATTAGCTGGCTGTTTATCCACAGGTTAAGGAGGAGGGCTGCTTCCTCTGGCTGTAATCAGTGATGTCATATTTAACTTGTGATGTGAGGTGTGTGGCTGTGTTCATTCTTATCAGTCAGATATCACATTCCCAGTGTTTTAACCCAAAGTCTTCAACCAAACATGATGTGTCAACCCCCCAAAAAACTCTTGTGTTTTGTTTCTTCTACTATATAGAGCACAAAGGGGGGAATCCACATGGGGACAGCTGCTGAACGCGTCCTCTACGTGTATCTCTGACAACCTGTTACTACAACAGTTCCACCTCCTGATGAGATGAGATCACGTGCTGGTGTCTGATAAGGTGTCTAACATCATGTCGCTCTCGTACATGTCACACTCCAGGGTTAACGAGAGCCGAAGAGGCGTCTCCAGCATCATCTTGTCCTGATTGGACACTGGTGTTTCCAATGGTGTAATGCTAGTCTCTTCCAACCTCGGCTCAGTGAGAAGTTCACTAGACTCTGATGTATTCAGCATCTTCATCAAGGCAGGAGTGTTCAAACCACTTCGCACCTTGTCATCGATGTCTGTGCCTTAGAGAAGATGTAGAAAACACAAACATTAACTTCTTTAAAATACAGGCAAATAAATATCACGTCATTTTCCACTCTCGAAATACTTTGTCTCAGCAGCTATCACATAAAAACTGTCATGACAAATCCAACAGCAGACATGTGGAAAAGACACAATTTTTAAGTCTGACATAAATACAGAGTTGTCAGAAATAAAATAAATATAAAAATGGTTAAATCTCTTTGTAATTTAAAAATAAAACCAACCTATATAGGCATCTGTGTCACCAATGTACATCTCAATGCAGTGACCGAGCATCGTCACAGAGAAAGTGTCGTCCCTTTTCAGTCCAAGTGCCTGTTACAGAAAAAAAAAACAAAAAAACTTTACAACAGTCTGCTGATTTCTAAACATTTACATCTGAAAACATTTAAAAAGAAACAGACACAAAAACAGGATTAAAATACATTTATTGTTTTGAAATAATTTGCGATTACGCCCACCTCCATGTTTTGAATGTGTTCTTTCTTCAGTGACGGCTAATCAAAATCTGAACTTTATATTCATAATAAAAATGCTGTTATTTATGGCTACACCCTAAAAATAGTTCTCCTCTACATGAACGGTTCTGCCAAAATGATGCAAATAAGGACCAAATCAATCAGGGCCAAAGGAAATGGAGAAATGACATAAAGAACTTACAGTATGAAAGTAGTCAATAGCACTTTCGAAGTCCCCCATGAGGCTGTGTACATATCCTATAGCAGCATAAGTCGAGGCGTGTTGTGGGATCAACACCAGGGCTTGACGATGGTACTCCAGAGCCTGCTCGTACTTTCTACAACATACAAAGTTAAAATTAAATGATTCAATTAACTTTCATGCGCAAAAAGGTTTGATACATGTTAATTCCAGTATCAAAAAATGTGCATGTCCTCCTATCTCATCTGGATTTATAAATATAACCATTTTAATTGCTGGTTTGGTTCATTTGCCCAGATTAAGTCTGACAATGCAAATTTTAGCTTTTTGGATATCTGAAGTTAGTCAGGTACAAACTGTTCCAAAAATAACTCCCCAAAAAACTCAAAAATCTCACATGACACTGACTCCAGAACCCATCTGCTTCCAGATGTAATAACCATTAAGAAGAATGGAAAAAGGTTCTGCACCTCACTTCCTGTTTATGATACAAAGTAAGAGTACTTTCATGGAGAGATTTTATTCACAGTATAAATGTCCCAAACTTACTTTAACTTTCGACACACGTGACCCAAGTTGTTTAATAAGGGCTCCCACTTGTCCACAGTGACCTTAAATCAGAGCAGAAACAGGAAAATAATCAATAATAATTTATATGTAGATTTTTGTGCTTTAAACACAAGATTAACTCTAACTCTACGGGTTAAAAGACATCAGCTGTTACCTCGTTCCCTATAGCTTTGATCTTCTCCATTGCATCGAGAAAAAACCTTTCTGCTGTCTTCCAGCTGTAACAGTAGAGAGAAGTGCTCATAAATAAATACTGAACTGATCTCGTGGTGCTCCAGCACGTGTTCACAACAGAATGCACAATTCTGACAGTGGAGAGAAGAGGCAGGTTTTATTATAGGTACACAGAGTCTTTCAAGAAAAAAGCTGAGAAATGCATACAAGGCATACAAATATCAGATGTTTTTTTGTTTTTTAATTATGTGTCTGATTATTAAACAGCTTTATAGCTGGATCCCAATATGTAAACAACAGCGTTGTCAAACACCACTGCTGTGTAACCAACAATGACAGGTAACAGTCATTAAACCCTTGGGGACTGTCACTGTGCGCAAGCAGCAATTTACTTACTCTCCATTCTGAAATGCAACAACTGCCACCTCATGTATGACGAACGGGTCTTCTGGTGCGATACTAAGAGCCTGACTAAAAAAACGTTCAGCCAGCTTGGAGTTATTGGTCAGACCATACTCCAGTCCGATGTAGAGCATGGGTAAGTGACAACTAAAAAAAAAAAAACATTAAAAAATAAACAGATCAGCAAATAAAAAGAAATATTTAATTAAATAAACTGATACTGTGTAGCTTGTAAATGAAACCAGGCATTTCACACATGATTAGGCAAAAACAAATATTACAATTAAAATCTTGTGATGTGATAGTTCATCTTAAATCATTTGTGTCCATCAGTCTATGGACATTTGTTTCCTTTATAATTAAATATTGGACTTCTATCAGACTCTAAGATATTTCTATAGTAGATGTGTGGTACAAATTATTATGGGATACCTCGGTCATTTACCCACCCTTTCATCAGCTGGGCAGCAGTGAAGTACGCAGCCATGGCTTGGTCATGTTCACTTTCCACTGCGAACGAGTGACCATAGGCAATCCATGCAGGACCATATGTTCTCTCAAGAGTGGTGGCTTTGCTACAGGGAATAAAAAATATAAAGATTACATTGACCTCAACATTAAAATCCAGTAAGGTGTAATTAAACAAGATGTACCTCCTTTTGACAAACGTATACCTGAGGTATCGCCGAGCATGTTCGTTTTTGTTACCGACCATTAGATAGTAACACCCGACAGCAAACCAGGAAACCTGGTAAAAGATTTATTAAATTACGACAAATAAATATAAAAGTCAAAATGTAATAAATAATAATAAAAAATATTTACTGGATTGTTGGGGTACAAGTCTACAAGTCTGTGCGATAGGTAAAATAATTCTGCAAAGGAAAAAGAAACACGTTAGAAACAAAACAAGTGAACTAAAAATTTCATATGAAAGAATAAAAACTGCTGATTACCATTTGCTTTTCCAAGTTCAACCAGTGTTCCTATGTGAACAGGTAAACAGTTGGCATGGAAAGGGTCTTTTATCATCACCCTGAAAAAAAACCACACTCATTTTATGAGTTTGAATTTATTCCAAATCTGCCTGTTCAAAATGGCAAGATTTCATACTTTGTGATTCAAAAAGTTACTGAAAAAAATGCTAAAACCTTCTAAACTTCCCAAAGGATTGTAAGAAACAGTATAAATTACAACCAATCACAGAAGAATCTGTGTAAATGCCTAGTTAAAAATTAAAGTGATTCACAACAAGAAAGAATGAGCACAAAATTAAAAAAAACATTTTAAATTTTCACCTTAGGTGCTTCACTTACTGATAAATAATTGTTTTATCACAAACCATAACAAGAAAGATGAAAGTTGAGGACACCTACATTGATGTGAGTTTGTAGCACATCTTGAAATCACAGTTATAATAATGCCTCTCAGCAAGGGACACGACTACATCCAAGTTGTCCTGAAGACCGTTTACCATCTCTGGCACCACCAAATCACTGGGCTTGTTATACTGCAGAAGATCAGAGGAGAAGAAAGTCTGAGTGTGTTTCTACATCACTATCAAAAGTTAAAAGGTTTTAATATGAGCTGGTGTTAAAAGACCATAACAAGGTATTACTGTACACAAATACTAGAGTATAGATATTATTACTACATCCATTCTGATCACAACAAACAGTTTGAAACATGTTTCTATTTTATTCAGTTTATTTATATATTGCCAATACATAAAAGAATCTTAATGCACTGCAGAGAAGCAAGAAGTCCAGATTTAAAGTTAATTAATGAGCTCAACTCAATTATAAAGTACTAATTAGATAAAAGTTTCCCCTGTAAGGAAATCAACAGATTGCTTTGAACGTTCCTTTCCACTGTCACAGGCTTCATGCTTCATAAGGATGGGTGTTGTGTTGAAATGATCGACTCTATTTTAATATGAAGTCCTCCTACCTTCTTTAATTTATTTTCGAAAAGGAAGTGTAACAGCTCCTCCTCTTCATCAGTGCACTGCTGACTGAGAGGAAGCGTCTCAAGGAAGTCTTTTTCTAAAGCAGAAAGAACAAACTGTTTAAAGTAAAGGTAAAAATCACTGTTTAGATTAAAAAGAAAAACTCAAACCCATACGTCTGTCAAATAAAAAAAAATAAACGCACCATTTCAACAGATCAACCTCACCTTCCTGTGCAGTCAACATGTGGTGAGATGTTAAAAGGTCAAAGGCTTCAAAGCAGTACACATCTAGTTTCAAGGCCTCTTTGTAGCTGGATGTGGCCAGAGGCCTGTTGTCCATGGCGTCATATATCTTACCCCGCAGGAGGCAGATGGAGCTACTGATCTGAAATTTATCAGAGATTACAGAAGAAAACAAAAACAAATGTCTATGACATAATTTTAAAAAAGTGTATCTTTATTCAAAAGACAGACACCAATAAACATATTTTTAAAACATTTGGAAGGTGAAATCAACCATTTCCCTGCAAGCGCTTGCCTTGATGTTCACTGGCTAACAGGATCCTGTCCAGTACATCAAAAGTAGACTCATAAGACACTCGCTGTATAGATATAATTAAATATATTTTTTCAGAGGCATCCTGGGGGACTATGTGGTGGGAAAGCTCGGCTTGAACAGGCAGTCCTCCAGTTGTCAATCATTTCTTAGAATTTATTTTAAGCCACAGCCATCATAAGATGGCAGCATGATGCAAAACAAGCAACAGCAATACAAGCAAGTCAATTTTAGTATACGTCTGTCAGTCCAAACTTACAGAAGCTGGGGACATGTCCCAATCCTTTACTGACTCTGTCCCACTGTCCTCCTTTCCACTTCTGTCCAATAGTTTCTTATTAGCCGGTTCTTCTGCATCCAGGATGTCCAAGGCCTGCTGGAACTCTTTGGCAGCATACTAAAACAAAATCAGAATGATTAACTGCATTACCAGCATGATTTATCAAACAGATGACCTGCAGTAACACAAATGTATAAGAGCATTTCAAAATGTATTATAGATTTCCTGTTAACTTACATGGCACCTAGCAGCAAGATACTGACAAGCTCCATACAACTATGAGAAAAAAACAGACACAAAAACATCTTGATTTAGACAAAAGACAGATGCAAAGACTTTGTAAATTACCTGTTTTGCCATTAGGCCATTTTTAATTTAAACTCATGAAATAAACAATAACTCTTTGACTGACTTTTTGTTAAAAGTTATACTAAACACTTACCTACCCCATAGTGTTTCATGCATAAATACTAGGAAATACTAGAGAAAAAAATACTATACAAATGCTAATTTTAGCAACCCCTTTATGATTTAGGAGTAATGCCTGGTGTGTGGTTTTGCTTTAAAAATAAAACCTTATACCTGGGGTTGGGATTCAGACTTGTATGAATATTAGTTTATTTACCACGTCTCACTGCTCGCCTGTTCAATACAGAGTGGTGAGCACATATTCTGCCAATAAAAGTGTACTAAGTATGGATAAGGTTTCCACTTTGTAATCTTTTCTGAAAAAATCTATAATGACACAAACATAGAATCCCATCAAGGTTTTATGGGGCAGGTGTTGCGCTGAAATATAAGCTCCTGCCTGAAAAAAAATCTGTGGGGATTAAAAGTTATTTGCCATGTGATATTAAAAACAACAGCTGATTATCAAAATGTATTCTTTAAATACATATATTTGAACAATTCTTCTCAAAATAAAAACCTACCTTGTCAAGTTTCCGAGAGCGGAGGGCATGTGAGGCTCTGTGGTACTGTGAAGTGAGGTAAAGGCACTGAGCAAGCCAGTAAATATCCTGTGGATCCTCTGCAGGTCAAACAATGAGGCACATTATCAAATTCTGATGCTGAGACGTTTCACAAAACTGCACTAGATAATGATATCATGCCATAATGTCACTTCTAATAACACACAAAATCTTTGTGCTGAAACACATCAAGGTCATGTCTTGCAAAACGAAGCTGTTTTTACTCATGAATACCAGAGACATCCGATACAGAAAAGTTCCTACATTTTTATACAAATGCAGGTGATAGCAGGACTTTTCCTGCTGCAGGTGTGCATATACATGAAAACACGTGAGGGGGTGACAACTGTATTTATCCATGCAGGACCACAATGGCTCAAGTTTAACATACTCAGTGAGCTTTTATTATCTTATGTCACCAATGTTGCAGCTGAGATCACACTGAGTATGCATTTAAATACATGCTCCTTGCAAGTGGGACAAGTACACATTTAAAACTATTACAAAATACCATCTACACGCTTAAGACTCTTATTGAACAGCATGTGCTTTAAAAAGACTTTTAATTATTTCTCTAAGTATCCCTGTACCATTTAAAACGGTGTTTCCAATAAAAGTCTAAAGCCAGAAAGAAAACTAAGTCAGCAAAAAAGTTTCCCGATAGCCTGGTGTTTACAAACTAACTGACAAACAGAAGAGTTGATAGTTTCATATTGATGTACCGACGAATTTAAAAACATTTACTCACCATGCGAAAGAGACGCTATCTTATCAGCCCAAAACAGAGCACTTTGATACTGTTGCTGTAAACAAACATACATAAATAGTTGAAGGGGATTTAAATACTTCCATTATGTGTCTAATTCACACATTATCATTTACTTGAAGGTATATTACGCTTAGCGGACTGGGAAACTAGCATAGATCAGTTAGCGCAACACAAACTAAGAAAATGAATTACCTGGTCAATGTAATGTCGTACTCGTTTTCTAAGTCTGTCAAGGTTCATTTTGAAATATCCAAAAACAGACGTTTAGGGTATTAAAAATAAGGCATTCCTAGAAACAAAGAAAGCCGTACAGTACACAGTACGTGCTAGCTTGTTAGCTGCGAAAATCAAATCCGCGGCTTCTCCCCGCAATGCGTGTTCTGTTAAAGTTGTCGTTAGGAACTTCCCTAGTATCAAGGGTTCCGCTGTAGCCTGCGCATATAGACATGTATATAAATGATTTATACAATGTCTATGCACGCGCACGCTACACATTGATTATTATTTATTTTATTTTTTTACAAAAAGTACACATTGTTAAAAATATTAAATATTAAACCCAGTTTATTATCGATATATATTTCGGAATTTTAAATTAAATTATTTTTAATTATTTAGCTTTGTTACGTCCACGAACAATCAGGTTCTTAATGTAAAAAAATAAACAAAGAGCAATTCAATTCAATTCAATTCAATTCAATTCAATTCAATTCAATTCAATTCAATTCAATTCAATTCAATTCAATTCAATTCAATTCAATTCAATTCAATTCAATTATTCTCCAAGGGGAAATCAGATGTTTAAGAAGGATTTCCTGTTATTGTCCATGCTGCAACAGACCTGAAGAAGTCAGGGACAGAAAATACTCTGTTGTTGACTGTGTTGTGAAGAAGGGTACATGCTCAGGTTCTCCAGAATGAGACCTCAGATCCGTACAGAGAACCATTTCTCCACCAGTTCTATGTAGGCTACTTGGTCTCTGGTCCATCTCTGATCCAACAACAGGTGCAGAGTCATCAGAGTATTTCTGCAGATGACAGGACTCTGACCTGTACTAAAAGTCTGAGGTGTACAGAGTGAAAAGAAATGGTGAGAGTACAGTCTCCTGTGGTTCTTCTGTGCTGCCGATCATGTGGTCAGACACACAATCCTTTGGACTCTGGAGCTAACACCTTCTGGACTTGCTGCCCTGTTCCTGTTCAGACTCTCCAGCTGCATCTTCACCTGACAGGTAAATTCCTAAAAACAGAAGAGGGAGGCAGTGGGGACATCAGATGTTGCTGGAGATGTTGGAACACCACCAAGATCGAGTTCCATGATGGAGGTTTTTATCTTTCATTTTGATTCCAATGGGGGGCAGGGGTGGGGGATAGCAGGGGGTTGAGGGCTGAATTGTTTTTTGTGTTAGTCTGTTTTTAAATAGTTTTTATCATGTGTAGTACTTTATATTGCCTCCAGCATGAAAAATGCTATACAAATGAAGTTTGATTTGATTAAGATTGGACAGGTGAGGTGAATGAGTTGAAGTAGTTAAGTGGAGTTCAGGCCAAGGACAGAAAAAAATATTACAACATTTTTTACTTTTATTTGTGATTTTTGAAGGTAAAATAATGCCATTGCTCTTTTATGAGAATTTGCCCCCCCAAAAAAAGAAAAAAAGCCCCTGTCAAACAATAAAACAAAACAAAAGTGACACAGAAGGAATAAATATTGAATTATGGGAATATCAAAATGCACGCAGACTGCAGTGATGTAAAGTGGTAAGTTAATTTTAATATGAATACATAAAAACTCTCTTCTCGTGTTACATTTCATAATATAACAAGCAACATAACTCATGCATCAAGGCAACAGGTAGTACAACTGCATACAAGGATGGAAAAAGTATTATTTGTACTCTTCCAACACTGAAATAACTACTACTACTACTAATAATAATAATGATAAACAATTTTATTGTCCTGGACACACAAAAAATTATTTGAATTAAATCCCACAAAACATTATTGCAATATAGTAAGCACCACAATCATGGTTCTCTAACTCTCAATAAGAGTTATGTGGTATTTGGTATGATATTTTGTCTCTTATCATGAGAAAATGTCTGTGTTTTTCAGAATGTGTGGTTTAAATTTCTTCTACAGATGCTCATTAGGTTTATACCTCAGATCAATCCACCATCCATACTAGGTTGAGGTGTGTGGACATATGTTAATGTACATGTAAATAGAAGAGTAATAATAAATCAAATATTTGGGAATAAAGCCTATAGTTTTATAAATATTAATATTCCAACACCCCCCTCTACTGTTTGCAATTGACCATGACATTTTTTGGTATAACTGAAACAAAATCCTGTTAAAAATACAAAACCCAAACAAGAATTAATAACCAAAGCATTAATAAACTAGATCATATCAAACTGTAATGGATAGTTAGGACCATATCTTTTGAGTTTTTTTTTTGCTTGCAAGGATTTGCAAGCATTCTTGAATTGATTCATAGAAAAATTCTGACACTAACATTTCCCATTTATGCAAAACTTGTGTTACAAAACTGAGATTTTAGGAGTTTTTGTGGCATCACTTGGTCAAGGTTGAAGCCCACCACACATGATCGCAGTAAATAAAGAAGTTCTCGTGATTTTCTTCTGCCACAAGAATTCTTTGATCAGGGGATGAAGAACTTACCAAGCAAATAAGTGACAGACTAAACAAACAAACATAAACAACAACAAAATAAGTAAGGTAAAAGTAAAGTAAAAAGTCTCAACTTTAGAGAATTTAATAATTTTATGTATGAATTATAGTGTCTCCGGTCAAGACTTTTATATTATATATTTTTATTTATTGGTGCTTCATTTTTTAACATACTTTTCAAAAAAGGCTTTCACTAGTCTACTCGGGGTAATAATGTGTGCTTTGACAATGAAACATTTATTTTATAAACTTGCATAGATTATCATGAGATGATATTATAAGAATACATGTAGCTCACCAGTAGATTGCAGATACAGACAAGTACAAGAAAACAGATTTTGACTAGATGTCCACTGTAGTGACCACTATACATGAAAAGTTTATAAAAAGAACAAACTTTGTAAGCCTTCATAAATATTGTTTCCACAGAAAGAATACATAAAACAATAGTTCTAAATATGAAGGGTGGCTCAAGACTTTTACACAGCACGCTGCTTATGCTATAGACTCAACGATTATCTTTATTTAACTCAGAAATTGCATTACAGACATATTTCACAGACAAAAACAAATTTTTGTAACCTTTATTTATGTATGGGGTATTTAATATGTTTTCCATCCCCATCAGAAAACAGATTACATCCATTTGGACTGAATGTCATAAGTGAAGATGCAACCCTTTCTGCAGACTCTGTAGGTACCTCATTAACTGTGAAAGGAGATAATAATGGATTTAATGAAGCTTGTTGACATGTCTTGCTCAGAATGGCAGGGGAGGCTACCAGTTCTGGGAATCTTCCATCGCGCTGTTGTGGAAAGAGGTGGTTTCTTTGGGACTGTGGCAGTATCACAAGACCTGACGCTTGAACATAACACAAACAGTGTGGGTGAGTGCGTCAGTTTACTTGAGTGTGTTTGATGTTTTTCAGATCTATCTGGGCCTTAAATCTGTATACACAAAGATAAATAACTGATAAAGTAAGCAAAATAAGACAAATTCCTCCAATATAATAACAAATAATATGATATAATATAATATAATATAATATAATATAATATAATATAATATAATATAATATAATATAATATAATATAATATAATATAATATAATATAATGTTCTTTTTCCCCTCTGCACTTTCTGAACATCTTGTCCACTCTGTCTTTGCTGACTAAGAGACTTTTAAGAAGCTTGCTTTGAGCTAATATTCTTCCTATTTTCTTATCTACTGCTGTAGTCCAATCATTGTAATGTAAGCAGGAAGAGGCTCTGCAACTCTCTGAGGTCAGGTTTTAATCTGTGTGATAGTTGTGACCATGGCAACAGGTCCCAATGGAAGACCCTGTTTAGAGGAGCCTGCATCACTGTGGCTTCAAACGTGCTGTTTGTGTTCTGGAGGACACACCTGCAATCAGCTACCTTTGTTATCAAAAATTACAATTTACAAACAAATAAAAAAATTATACAGTCTTTTTGTAGCTAATTCATTTTGATGTCTACTGATAACAAAGTTAGTTAATTTCTTTGTTTTTTGTGTTGTTTTTTTGCACAAATCTATCATGTTTTAAAGCTTTAGAGGTAAACTTGCAAAGCATTTGATTGCAGAAAGGTTTCGCTTTACCTTTTAAAAGTTTGGCAATCCTGTGATAAATGAATACTGTTAGAGGTGTTGCCAACAAAGTCCTGACCTTTACAAAAATAGAAAGAGAGAAATTAGAGACACCTCTAGACGTACAGCTCATTTCTGTTGGAGTTGAATCTGTTCTGGAACCCTCAGGTGTAACAACAAAACAAAAAATTATTTCATTAATTTATGAAGAGAGAACTCTTTTAAAATACTTTTTTTTGCATTTCACCTGGGGGGAAATAAAAGCAACACTGATCCAAATTCAAATTTGCCTGCTCGGGCTAAAAAAAATCTAAATTGTCTCCTTGCTTGTTACACACAACACTTTTTTTGTTTTAAATCAACAACATTTCCAGCTAATGGGAAATAGGTAAAACTAACACTGTCAGTCCTTCTGCACCACCACTGTGTTACAGCGGACATGAATGCCTTGACTAGCAAAATATTATTTAACAATCTGAAAGTCATCATAGATCATATGTATAGACTAGCTGCATATAATAAAGGAAGTTTGCCCCATTTAAGTATACAGTCTCATACAGGTATACACATAAGTCTGTGCTTTGAAAGGTTATAAATAATGAACGCTGCAGTCTTAACAAGAAAAACATGAAAAAACCTTAGAGCACTGTTACATAATGATGGAATAAGTTATGAGAATAACAAATATGCTTGTGTAAGACAGTAAAATATTATTTGACTTTACTAAAACAAATGCAAAGCTACATCAGTTTTATTTTCATGTAAATATATTTCATCTTTTCCTCCTTTTCCCTTTTCTGAAAAACCTTTTTGTAAATCTCAATTTGCTGTAATTGGAAGTTAAAGATTTACTTATCAGGGGTTTTGTGATCAAGATTGTTTTTGTTCTACTTGTTACCTTTCAGTCTAGTAGAAAGTGGAATAAAAAAACCGTCTGTGTTAGAAAGAAGGCTGCAGTTATTGACTGGTGAATTCATTACACTTGAATCTAAAGTTTTAGTATTGAAGAAGAACAGCAGATTAAGTGTTCCTCCAAGCTGCTGGGAAACTTTGGCTTCTCTGGCATGACTACATGCAGTAAGTGCTCTGTTCCAGCCAAATCTCAAGCAATGCTGGTGAACTCCAAGAGGCTAAAAATAGAAAATGTGTAGATGCTGAAGAAGCAAAGATTCTGACAATGTCAGTTCTCAGTGAAAAGGAACCTCCCAGAGAGATGATTAGAAAAGAGCATGATTTGGGTGTGTGTTTCATTTTGGGCTGTGCACATCACTGAGACACTAGTGTATGTATCCCCTCTGGGTAAAGTTTGGGTGAGGATGTGCAGAGGGAAGGTCAAAAGCAGGGCAGTGCCAGGGTCAAATGGCACATGGGATTAGAGTGACCCCTTCAGTATTTGCAGCTCATGGCTGCTCACGTACTCACTGGTCCACTTGACCCCTCAATGCTACGACTCACTCACGTCCTGCGTCACCCCAAAGCAACACTGAACTCTATCTTCATGTAGGCTAGATTTCAGCCGCGTGGTGACAGATGGTTCCAAATATAGACAAGTGGTCTTTGATTAAATTGCTGGTGATACAAAAAATGCTGTGAAGGCAAAAAAGACAAAAAATGTAGCCAACGTAAGTTGATCAAGGATTGGAGACGTGTCACAAGTCAATGAAAACTGTGACAGATTATTCTTCCCTCAGTACGAATTCCATTCAAAATGACCCTTTCTCTCCCAAAATTCTCTAAAAGTAGTGTATTTTATTCCATGAGACTATGAAAGGAGGAATTACACATATAAAGGCTCGGACTGTCATTGTGTCATGACGTTTATAATGTGCTTGTGTAACCAGGACTCTGCTTGTCCTTTAGGCAGAGGGTGCCTGAATTCTCAATGAGTTTGTGTCCTTATTGCCCTGCAGAAATACATGAAGTTATCATATGAAATTATGGAATTCCACAGTTTATTTCAGCCTGTCTTTTGGCCTGTTAATAACAATGTGAGTGCACGCAGGAGGTTTTAGAGGTGATGTTTAATAATTATATGCAAGGTGTCATAATTAAGCAACAACCATGAGGAAGAAATAGATGATGAATCAAACATGGATGGGAGCTTTTGTCAAACAGGCACAGCACTAACTCATTCTGATAAATGGATCATTTGTAATCAGGAAGTTGTCTAAAATGATGTATTAAAGCTTTTTAAAACTCTGTAATTGACAACTAATACCAGCTCAATTTTGTCTCACTAAACTTGTTGCATTACTGGAGAACAACTCAACCTTTGCTACGTGGTCACACAGAAAATATATGAAGAAGTTCAACAATGGGAGCAAATAGTTTGATTAAACAATGATTCAATGTTGAGAATCAGTTTAGCTGACGGCCACTTTAGAAAACTGATTTTTTTTTTTTGTTTTAGCTCAAAAATGTAGCGGTTTCTTATTCATGCACATTACAATCTACCAAATAAAACAAAACATTTTATTTAAAGCTTACAATGAGAACTGTTCAGAACAAGAACTTGTACATTTATTCCCTAAACTCTAATATCAAACAAATTACATTTTGAAAGTCTGAAAAAAAAAGTTTAATCGGCTCCATAAGCTGATTTATACAAATATACCAAATAATTTGCCAATCAATCTGTCCTCTTCTATTTGTCATTATGTTACACAATGTCATCGAAACATGAAGAAAATAAACAAGAAACCTGAGTGAAGATGAGGTAAAATAATATCATCATCATTATCGCTCCTCGTGCAGACAGAGTTCTCCTCTGGAAGTCATTCCATTAACAAGAACTCCTCCGAGAACATCTGAAGGTGAACAGGTTTTTGTTGCACTCCATAAATGCAAATTAAAACTCCACCATGCAAAACAAAAACATGAATAAAACTCAAAAATGAACAATTTGAATATCTGGGAAACGTTTCAAGATGAAATGGTAAAAGATCTCACTGATATAGCACCTTTTAATCAGAGCGCTTTATAATATGCTTCACCATGACTCACAGACTCACACTTACACTGTGTTTCTTTTTAAGTACATCACACTTTACAGATGACACCTTCTTCTGCAGCACTATTGAGGATAATAGTGAAAAAGTGGGGTTCAGTTTCTGGCCCAGGGTCACTTTGACACAGAGAGAGAGAGAGAGAGAGAGAGAGAGAGAGAGCTGCAGATCAAAATGTCAATCTTCTGGTAGGAGAACGACTCTTCTCAGACTGATGGCTCCCCTGAAAACACACAAACACACAATACAACACAATGATAAACCCTTTGTAAATCATAATGAACAACTTTAAACAACTGTCAAATCTTTAAAATCTGACTGTACAGTATATTTCAGTTTTCATTAGATTTAAAGTTTCAGCAGTTTACAAATGATTTAATCCTCTTTTATTAAAGACGCCATTTCATACAAATTTCAGGACTTTGTGGTTATTTCTTAAGTATTAACCAGTAATATGAAATATTTTATATCTAAAAAACGTCTGGAAACACTGATTAACAGACCTTTCAATCTGTCTGCGTTAAAATTCGGGTGGTTACGGCTCCTTCCGTCAGGCTTCGTCAGCAGCTCGTTCATATTCATTATTCGAATTTGCTGGACTCTGATTGGCTAACAAACTAGCCTATGAGAGCAAGGTATACTGTTTCCTGCCCTGCTGCGCATGGCAACGTCAGACATCGTGTCTTCCTGTTTGCTACGTCTTATGCTAACAGCTTTTAGCCAGCAGCATGCTAGGCGTGGTTTCAACTGTGGGAGCTGATGAATACTAATGAACAAAGGAGTTGTGATGAAACAGATACAGGCCGTTCGGACTCGGGAGAACTCGAATTTTATCACCACCTGCGTAGTTTGAAAAATTAAAACTGAAAGAGAAGTTGTTGACCTGTTTTCCCACC
Organism: Pachypanchax playfairii; assembly: GCA_006937955.1. Classification (NCBI taxonomy): domain Eukaryota; kingdom Metazoa; phylum Chordata; class Actinopteri; order Cyprinodontiformes; family Aplocheilidae; genus Pachypanchax; species Pachypanchax playfairii. The sequence goes on along the minus strand of SSNP01000041.1, from coordinate 2,734,713 downwards.
CACTATGAAGGTAAGAACACCTGTGGAGCTAAAATATTCAACAGAAACCTCAGAAAAACTGTTTTTAATGGAAGGGCCTCTTTAGGATCTAACACAATCTAATCTATTGGAATGCAAACAAACAGAATCATCTGGTAGTTTTGGTAAGGACACTTGCTGTTTAGTAGCGATAAGGCTGTAAGTGTAAGGACTAGTTCTAAAATAGTTAATTAATCTAAGAGAAGTTTATAAAAATATATTTGAACTAAATTGGTATTAAGTTTCTCATTCCCTTGTTTTTTAATTCCTTCTCCAAAATTATAAATACATTATTTTTCACCTGGGTAGTTGTAATGTTTCTTAGGTGGAACAGGCTGGACCTGAAACTGACACAGAATGTTTCATAGGTTTTATTACAACATGATGAGACTATGATGGGTGAGAGTCTCTGTCTCTCTGCTTCACAGTAAGGCTCTGTAAAACAGGCAGAAATGTTAGAAACTGTCACACAAAAGCTGTTTCAGGTTATCTTAGAACTCATCAGAAGTTAAGAGGAGCAGCTGGTGGTGAACAGACCACTGATTTTGTTGCAGTGTTAAGCCGACATCTGAGGAACCAGAGACGAGGAGATCAGGGCATAAAAGTGAGGATGAGAGCTGAGAGAGAGAGTTCCTGACAAATCTTAGTTCAGCTGATTTATGAAAAAAAAAGAAAAAGTGGATCATTGTCATTGAAAGGTGAGTAAATAAAATCCAAAGCCACAAATTCAAAATCCACTGTCATAAAACACAATCCTATCCGTGGTCCAGTGACAGAAACAATCCAATAGAAAAAGGATTTTTCAGGATATGTGGCCAAAAAGTAAAGAAAACCGAGTCAACATGACAGGAAGGAGGTGGAGTCAGACTGAGAAAGAACAGATCCAAATACACGGGAACTATGCTGGAACACTGAGACAACAAGTGGTTGAGTAATCTGGGAGAGAGCAAACTGGTGCAATATAGAGTCAAATCAACATACTGTAGAGCTGCAGGGAGTGGTGCCTTCAGATCCAGTTCAGGATATCTGGTGCCTTCAGATCCAGTTCAGGATATCTGGTGCCTTCAGATCCAGTTCAGGATATCTGGTGCCTTCAGATCCAGTTCAGGATCCCTGGTGCCTTCAGATCCAGTTCAGGATATCTGGTGCCTTCAGATCCAGTTCAGGATATCTGGTGCCTTCAGATCCAGTTCAGGATATCTGGTGCCTTCAGATCCAGTTTAGGATATCTGGTGCCTTCAGATCCAGTTCAAGATCCCTGGTGCCTTCAGATCCAGTTCAGGATATCTGGTGCCTTCAGATCCAGTTCAAGATCCCTGGTGCCTTCAGATCCAGTTCAGGATCCCTGGTGCCTTCAGATCCAGTTCAGATCTCTGGTGCCTTCAGATCCAGTTCAGGATCCCTGGTGCCTTCAGATCCAGTTTAGGATATCTGGTGCCTTCAGATCCAGTTCAAGATCCCTGGTGCCTTCAGATCCAGTTCAGGATATCTGGTGCCTTCAGATCCAGTTTAGGATATCTGGTGCCTTCAGATCCAGTTTAGGATATCTGGTGCCTTCAGATCCAGTTCAAGATCCCTGGTGCCTTCAGATCCAGTTCAGGATATCTGGTGCCTTCAGATCCAGTTCAGGATATCTGGTGCCTTCAGATCCAGTTCAGGATCTCTGGTGCCTTCAGATCCAGTTCAGGATCCCTGGTGCCTTCAGATCCAGTTCAAGATCTCTGGTGCCTTCAGATCCAGTTTAGGATATCTGGTGCCTTCAGATCCAGTTCAGGATCCCTGGTGCCTTCAGATCCAGTTCAGGATCCCTGGTGCCTTCAGATCCAGTTCAGGATCCCTGGTGCCTTCAGATCCAGTTCAGGATATCTGATCCCATTTAATCATTCCATTTTTTGTATTTAGCACAAACGACAACACTCATGCAAATTTTCATGCAGTCTTCACTCTCCCAGTGCAGTAAAGCTAAAGAAGCCATTTATAAAAAACAGCTCCTTACTTTCTTTCTAAGATTTTTGTATCAATTTATTCTTTTCAATCAGGGGAAAACAGCTTTTTAAAAACACCCAAGGGATCCACTTTATGTCTGCTGCATTCTGAGCAAACAAAAAGTAAACTCTAATGATCTCTGACAAAACTGTCAGATGATATCCTCCAGGGTGCGATGATACCTTACAGTACAGTGAGAGGATCGATAGGAGAGATGACATGAGGGGCCTCTGCAGGGGAAGGATGCAGAAGAGCCTTCAGTGCACTACGCAGGACTTCATCTTCATGACCCACTGTGAACCACAGTGTAAAAAAAAAGAATGAAAATATATTTTTGCTGAAATATTTGAATTCTCTCTTTATGTGAGGCAGTTTATAAAAACTTAGATTATAATTCCTAACTTACAGCTGTTTTCATAAAGTAATAAAATAAGTCATTTTTAAGCTTCAAAAAGACAAAATGCTGCAGAAACAATCAGGGAAAGGTTTGTTTAAAAGGGACTGGGAATCAAGTGACAGATTAATACAAGACAAGTCAATAAAGTGGTTTAAATGCCATAATTCAAACACAAAGCATTATCTACACATTTGACTTTTAATTAAAGCAGTACAAAATAACTTTTAAATAGACCCTTCCATTAAAAACAGTTTTTCTGAGGTTTCTGTTGAATATTTTAGCTCCACAGGTGTTCTTACCTTCATAGTGGGTGTGAAAACAGGTCAACAACTTCTCTTTCAGTTTTAATCTCTCAAACTACACAGGTGGTGATAAAACCCAAGTTCTCCTGAGTTTGAATGCCCTGTATCTGTTTCTTGTTCGTTAGTATTCATCAGCTCCCGCAGTTGAAACCACACCTAGCATGCTGCTGGCTAAAAGCTGTTAGCATAAGACATAGCAAACAGGAAGACACGACGTCTGACGTTGCCATGCACAGCGGGGCAGGAAACAGTATACCTTGCTCTCATAGGCTAGTTTGTTAGCCAATCAGAGTCCAGCAAATTTGAATAATGAATATGAACGAGCTGCTTCCGAAGCCTTACAGAAGGAGCTGGAACCAGCCGAATTTTGATGCAGACAGATTGAAAGGTCTTTTAATCAGTGTTTCCTGACGTTTTTTAGATATAAAATGTTTCATATTACTGGTTAATACTTAAGAAATAACCACAAAGTCCTGAAATTTGTATGAAATGGCCTCTTTAAAAGTTTAAGCTACATTTTGAGACCTGTCTATAGTGGATACTCACTGAAAAACATGTGCAGCTTCTTGTTTATGACGAGTGTGACCTGTTAATTATTTAAACATATTTTTATGATCCTTCCCTGATATTTTCTAAATAAAAGCCCTCTGGGTCCTTATTGGCCATAGTTGGGTCCTTCTCCTATGGGTGGGTCCAAACATTTGCGTGTCACTCTGACAAAGAAAGTAAAAATAACATCATATTTAGTGTTTCTGTCCTGGGATAATTTATTTGATAAGTAAAATGTATTTATAGAAAAATATAGAAACAAAAAATAAACAATAAATATGTTTATTGAAATCAATACTGTGGAACGGCAAACGGCACGTGTGCAGAAGGAATCGGTATAGCGAATCTCAACAGGTAGCATATTTCTACAGAATACCGGTTCCAGCAACGGCCATCTGAGACACAACTGAGAAAAAGTTATTTGGTACTACTTTAACTGACAGTATTTTACATAATGCTCACTCAACAATACTTTGGATCAAATTTAGCTTTAATTTACTTTCCAAGATGGAAATGTGAATTTTTAAACCCCTTCTTGATACTTCATTCTTTACTTTTAAGCATCTAACACAGCGTTCTGCAGCCTTTAAAGAGCCTTTTTCCATCACTCATCACAAATTTAATTGTAATCTTTTTTTTTTAAAGTCTTTATTCACATATTTCAGACTTTTTTGAGTATTTTTTAAAGTTTTTCTTTTGTCTTTAACTGCTTTTTACTCATTTTTAGTGCTTGTACCTGACCATGAGAGTAATGTGTGCCAAAAAACAAAACAAAAAACAAAACAGGAAATGTAAACTAGTGAGGACAAAAGAAAAATTAACCTTAAAGGTTAAACTATAGTGGATCAACAGTATCTAAAACTCATGGTTTAAAAAATGAAGACTTGACAAAGAAATTGAGCGATTCATCATCCTGCAGCTGATCATCTATATGCTGAGATTTCAACTAAAAGCTCTTTGGTGCTAAAACACTGCAATTATTGAACTGTCTTTGAAGTTTTTCATAGAATCATATAACAATATTTGTCTTTGTGGCTGTTGCTATCAAAAAGATTTAAGATCTGATTTCAAATTGTTCTTTTCTTAGTTGTTTGTTATGTGTTGGTTTCTCCCCTGCAGTAGTCTATAGTCTAATTAATCAATTAATGTTGAGTGGTTTAACAAACAAGTCAAAAACTACTCTGTAAATGGGTAACGAAACCCCCCCCCCGCCACACACACACTCACACTCACACACATTGGACACGTATCGTATTCAGCACATGATTTTTGCGTCTCTGCTGCTCCATCTGATGGGATTTAAACTTAAATCTCCTGCCATCTAAGGGAGGACAGTGGATTTTTTCTGCCATGTGGTTTTGGTGTGTCTTCCTCTGCCAAAAATCTGTGAATAAAAGTCAGAAGCAAAAACTGGTGGGAGAGAGTCATCCTGATTAAATTTACTGCTTAGAAATGGTGCACTTTACAAAAGGGTGTTCAAGATGTTCAAAAATCCTCGACTCTCCAAAGACCAACTTTGTATTCAGTGTTTCTTTGAAACCAACATCCTTCTAACCATGATTGCACATTTCTGTTGATTGTTACATTTTGCACCAGCCATTTTGGTCTAATTGAAGTTCATTCTGATTCTGATGAACAGGCTCAGACTGAGGGCTGTTCTGCAGCTGAGCAGCCAGGAAGAGAATCAGAACTGGAGCCACGATTCTCAGCTGGAGGAAGGTGGAACGTTCCCCTCGGGTTGGGAGGGAGTATTTGCCTCAAGCAGTGGAATTTAAGTATCTTCCTGAGCCGTGTTGTTTATGCAGTTCAGACCTTTACAACAGCCACACAAACATGTGGCACCACCACCTTCTCCTCAGGTCCAGACTCCACAGTACACCTACATCTAAAGGATGAAAGAGGCTCTTTTCAGGCCCTCAGGCAGCTTTTGAGTTGTTATGCTGTTTGGTAGTTTTTATTTGATTGTTTTTCTGTATTCAGTTATTCTTTTTGACTTTTCTCAGTTGAGTATCATCTGCATTTCTTATCTTCATGTATTATTTTTCATGTGGTTGTGGTTTAATCCTGGTATCTTGGCTCTGCCTGTCACTGTTTTCCTCCTTGTCTCATATTTTTTGCACCTGCTCTGTATTCTCTCTGCCACCAGCTGCTGCTCGTTGTAGTCAACTCTTGCTGTTAAATAGCTCCCCGGTTCAGGCGCTCGTTGTCCGATTCCTTACACACTGCTTTGTCTCAAGGTCTCCATGCATTGTTTGCTCTGGGGTTTGTAAATTTATTTTTACATCTTTAATTCTGTGTACTGAATGTGTTTTTTTTCATCCTGTTCTCTGTGTTTTTCTGTCTGCGCTTGACTCAACTTTATCAACTTTTAGATCTTGAAAATCTGTTTTATCACATTGAAAATATAAAGTATTATATCATTCAACAGAGTAAACAAACCAAAAATCCAACACTCCTGCTTTTGCATGAGCTCTAAAACGTGACTCCACACAGTTTCTCTCTCCCAGTGATCACCTATAGGAAGATAAGAACTCATAATGGGGGAAACACCATCCTCTCCTTCCGTCTGTGATGGAACATCTTCAGTTTCTTGGAGAAAAGTAAAATGCCATCTGCAGCATTAATGGATTTCCTTGATGAGGTCTGACAGACCAAAACAAAGACAATAAATTTTTACTCAATAAATTTGATGGGACCAAATTGTGCTCATCTTATCTTAGAATGGAACCTTATTTCAGTTTAGTCAGCATGACAGTGGGAAAAAAAATGGTGCATTGTCCACGAGCACACACATCTCACACACCTGATGAGTCTAAGTATTTCTGATCTAATGCTGTAACTAATATTTCTTGACAAACAACCAGCCAGATGCATCCAGTTAAAACAACCTGGGATTTAGATGCTTGGAGCTCATAACAAAATATGACAAATCCATGGTTTCAGATTTTTTAGGTTGACAAACCTTCATAAAACAAACAAACAAACAAACAAACCAAAAACATTAGTGTTTGCTATTATAAGCAAGTCATTGTTCAAGAATTCAAACTGAAACAGTTGGGACAGGATGGTGTAAGTCGGAGCCGAGAATTTCTGATGAGAGGAGCAGGAACCACGTGATTAACATAATGGAAAGCCAGTCTTTTAATTTAACCCCTCCTTCTACACACATACACACTACAGGTATATACGCACAGTGACCAAAGCATATGTATATATGAATGATTCAAGCAGAGGTCCGATGCCGAAGGAAATTCATGCAAATGTTTCCTGCGCACTTTATGAGATGTCAGTCGCGCGGTGATGAAAAGAGAACAAACGCACACACTCCAGGAATCACACGCACACTCAGAACTCAAACCTGGCTTTAACAGAGAGGCTGCGGCGAGGGACTGCTATGAGAAATTCAAAGTAAAACCTGGTGTGATCTGTCCTCGCCAAACATTTGAACGTAAAGGAGACACGATTCGGACTTGATGTGGTTTTTCGTTGGGGGTATCGTTGCACCAGTCTGTGCATATAGGATGCATCCTCCCTTGGCTTTTGATGCTGTGCAGATCCACCCTCCTCTCTCCTCAGAGTGATGAACTAATAGGCAATGATTTTCTTCCCGGAAATCCACCGTGGTTTACTGTTTTCACGTTAGTTGTGTTTGTTTACTGGCGACCCGTCTCTCCCCGGTGCGACAATTTCTAGAGTATTTTTTCTATTACAGACTACTTGAGGAGGCATTCTTTTTACACCAGAAGAAGAAAACACATCGTTATTATTACCAAGTCTGACACACATTGAATATTTTTGTCACGTGAATGAAAGCGCACAGGACTTGGATATACCTATTTTTCTATGATCCAACTGATAGCCTTATTCGGGAGAACTGATCCAATTGTGTTATTATGCAACCGGAAGGATCTCATCTATATCTGGGTGTTTAAGCCGCTGGATTGCTCTTTGCCCAAATCAATGTGGTTTCTTTGGAACATTTTCAGCAAAGCAACGCATATGCTGCAGTGTCTTTGTGGCAAGAGTCTTAAAAAGAACAAGAATCCAAGTGGTAAGCTCATCACCATCTCTGCATGTAGCTGCTCCTTTCGCATGTCTGTGAGCCGGCGTTTATGCGTGCGTGTGGACGTGTGTGAAGGAGTGTGTCTGTGTACGTTGTGTTTGCTGGAACGGTGATAGATCTGCAATCATATTTATGCAGCCAGTGGATCATGCAGAGGCTCCTCTGAAGAGAGAGAGAAGTGGGCGAGGTGTGTGATTTTGGAGGGGACAACTTCTTATACGTGAGTCCAGGTCCAGGGACGCAGCGCACATACATACAAGAGCCTCGCTGCATCACCACGACACCCTGATCCTCTAACTTTTTAAATGGCTCATTCTCTCTGTATGTGCGTGTGCATGTGCGCGTCCCCTTCTGCGTCTCACTCGTACACTGGACACACTTTCACATGCACTGAGGCTTGATGTTTTCTCAGCAGATTCCTTCATGACAAACGTGATTCCACACAACCAGATTATTCCATCGTTGGTTTGACTGCAGCAGCTTTGACGACCCCCCCCCCCCCTTCTGCATCACCACTTCTATCTTAAATGAGCTACACTCGCTGTGTTTTCAGCACGCCAGGCCAACCGGAGGAGACAGACCAGTCTTTCATGTCTGTCACTCTGTGCAGGCCAGCACTCATCATGCGGGTGATTTTCTGAGTGAAAGGTGCGAACAGGGCACCGGCAGAAGGAGCTGCTTGTCTCTGCTGTTGTGATGTAAATCCAGCTTTTGAGCAATTTGCATCAGTTAGATTCCCAACTCTTCTTCCTTTTTTTCTTTTTATTTCAGAGCAGTGATGCGTGTGGTATCACATCAATTCTCATGGCCATAAAACAGCAGAGTTTCCGTGTCCATGGTAGCTCTATGTTTATTTCAACAGGCTGCTGGAAAGCACCAGGTAGACAAACTGTAGTTTGAGCAGCATGGTGATGCTGTGTTGCTCCTGAGCAGCAGTACAGGACTGCAGCTGCAGTAGATAATCATCAACACCATCAAACTGTAGAAGGACTGTCATCCAGAGCTCATAAGGTCATAATATTTTCTCAAAGACAAGTGGTTAACAAGCCACTGTAAACCCACATGTTCAGCTATGACTAGAGTAAAGTCCAATCTGAGAACAATGTTACAGAATAATTAGAACCTGAGCCTCACAGATAAGTAATTAAATGCTTTATTAGTACATGGTATGATCAATACCTCTGATGAGAGAGCTGGAAGTGGCATCAAACAGAAGGAATGTGCTGTATCACATTGTTTCCCATGTCTATAACAAGTTAATGGGCTTTACTCATGAACATTGAGTGCAACAGATGATTATTACAAATGATGCAGTACAAACTATACAGGGCAATAAGCTCACATATATAAGATGGACACTGTCCTGTGTGGGACTTCTTCTAAAAAAACAATGACAGGAGTAATGTTAAACAGAACTTACCACTATTTTAATCACTTATGCGTTTGGTTACCAAGTTGGATGAAATTCGGAAATCAAATAAACAATTAAAATCCATCCTGGTGCGATGCAGTCCAACAGTTTTCAAAGGAGTGTTTCATTTTCATTAGTTGCAAATTAAGATTTACAGGTTTTCCTGCACCAAAAATCTTTTCATGAAACAATACACTCGTCACCCATGAAATAAATATATGGAAGATAATGTGAAGATACTTTATCTCTTATTCAGAGAGTTGTTGGTCTTCCAACTCCATCCTGGCTTTGGTCCTGCTGTGTTCCAAAACCATACAATAACTGCAAAAGCCCAACTGAGATTGTCCATTTGGGGTGATGTTAAGGACAAATAGACAGAATTTACTTTGGCAGAGATCTATAAAAAGCTCTGAGGTGATAACTGACTGATTGCTGCTCTGGGAGAGCTGTAGCAGAATGCTGGTTCCTTTACTTGAGCTAATGCAAGCAATCAATTAAAGCTAAGATGAAACCGCCATCAGTGGACTGAAATTTGAAGCTGTGACATTCAAAGCCAGAGTAACCCACATTTACCCTTCAGAGGATTTTAATTGTAAACTGATGGCATGAAAACAAAACATTCAGAGTTTGGAAGCAGCAGATGGAGCTGCTAGTTTACTTTGAAATGAAGTAGGCCAGAGTACAGACTGTATCAGTGGGGCGCTGTACTGTTTTTACAACCAAATTACAAATTACAATCATTTAAAATCTTATGAATGGCTCAACACCCGTGGAGTTAGTCGGGTTTCTCAACTTTGTTTGGATGTAAGATTTCATTTGTGGAGGTTGTATTTACTGTCTGATACTTTTGAACTTATTGGAGTTTTTGATACTGTGTGCTTGTTTGGATCAAAAGCATCTGCAGATAAGTTTACAAGGAATGCAGATGAACTTTTGTTTGTTTTGTTTGAAAGAAACTGACTGCGCTACTAAAAAAACAAAAATACCTTGTATTATGCAAATAAAACTTCCCAATAAAACTGAATCTTATTTGACATGTAGCCTGCCGGCACTCTGGATCAAACCCTGGTCCTCTGAACAAGAGGCAAGCTCCCTCCCACTAGGCTATACGGTAACCGGCTTTTCGTGTGACATACCCATCCTCCATACAACCGTGTGTGTGTGTGTGTGTGTGTGTGTGTTCTTGTTTTTCTACCCTACTGAGGACCAGTTTTGAGATATTTACTATCCTTCTGGGACCGAGGGTTCTTGTGGGGACCAAAGCCTGGTCCCCATGGGGGGGACTCCCCTTTTTAGGGTTAGGGGTTAGGTTTATAGGTATGGTGTGAATAGAGTTTTAGTTAGTCTTAGGGTTAGTTATAGATCAGTAACGGTTAAGGTTAGGAAAACGGTTAGGTTTAGGCATAAATCCATTTACTAAAATCAATGGAAGTCAATGGACGGACCCCATAAGGATAGCAAAACAAACTTGTGTGTGTGTGTGTAGCCACATTACAAAGTTTATTTTACCAATTTATATTAATGCACTGCATTTTACGTTCACCAACGATAACGGCATCGTAACATTAGAAATCGTAATTAATTCGATGATTCCGTTACTGAAAATCAAACCACACTGCGTAACGCCGTTACTTTAAATGGCGTTATTCCAAACAGTGAAGATTCCTGAGCTTCTCTCTTTGAGGTTGTCAATGAACGCTGATACAACTTCACTATATTAGTAACAGTTTAACATGAACAGCAGAGAGATGCGGCATTCTGATGGAAATGACATTTTGGGTCAGAGTTCATGTTTTAAATGGAATGATTCACTTCTTTGCGTACATGATAGCCTCTTATCATGTAAAGATTTTTGTCAACTTGGCCAAACAGTGTTAAAAATAAAGTCATTGCTCCTTTAAAGTCACTGACTCGTTTATAATCTACAGCTGTGTCTTCATCTCTTTGCTTTTTTCTGAGTAGATTGTCTGACTTACCCATAATGTTCATTCGAGTGTAACAATATATGTAAATGTCTTAGAGTACATTGTCAAGCCAATTAAGTAAAGAACCAGCTGAGAAGAAAATATGGAATTTACAGTTTCACCCTGCAGCTTTTGTAACAGTGACAACAGTGCACATGTCAGCACTGACGCCACTGTGAAACTAGGACATGACATGTGACGGTGGTTCCAAGAAGAGTTTTACAGCATAAATGTAAGTTATTATGTGTAACGGATCTTCGACTGGTTCTCACTGATGAAGGTTGAAATGCAAGTAGATACTGTATGTAACAGCCAGTCTGTCCAAAGAGCCCACTTGCCGTGAATGTGTCAGTGAGTGACTTCCTCAGAGTTGCACAGCAGTGGCTCAGTGACAGCACAGTGGCAACACAGGTCACAACACACTCAAGAGTCTGTTTTATAACCGGTCCTAGCATTTCAAATCAAATTCAACTCACTGGTGTATGTAGGAGCAGAAAGGTCAGATGAAAGTTTCAGGATTATTTATGCTGTAATCTGACAATATCAATATGAAACACAGAAGTAGTTGGTAAGGGACAGAAAATTTATACTAAAAGTATAAAAAGTAAATACGGTAAAATAACACATTTTCCATTGCAACTTACAATATTTTTCAGAATAATTACAAGTTTTATTATCTTTTTATTTTTTAAAGCATCTGTGTTCAAATACTGACAGGTGCAGAAACACAACAGGTATGTTTTCCATTATCAGCTGGTTATATGGTTCAGAAATACACGCTGTTACACAGACACATTCTCATACATCTGTCATTCATGTTATTACCTAAATGCTTGAGATCCATAATTTGCCTGCGGTATTAATTTCAATCCACAAATCTGACTGACGTATGTGGAACTGTGAAACAGTGTTTTCATTTAGTTCAAAAAGAGGCAGTCCAACTATCACCGTCTGAAAAATACAATCAACACCAAGCAGGGTATTAAGACAGGAAGTGCTCACTCTTTTTTGACTATTTTAACCACAAGTACTCAGTGAAAATTTCAAGATTATGCTCAACATTCATGTTTAAACCCTGATAAAAAATATTTTGTCTAACTTGAAAGAGCACTAAAGTAAATCATTATCTTTATTAATTCATAGGAAAGTCCATTCTCCATATAAATCAAATCAAATCAAATCAAAAATACTTTATTAATCCCCGAAGGGAAATTAAGTGTTGTTATAGCTCAGTTCTTCTTCAGGGAGTCATTGTAGAAGGTTATAGCTGTGGACAGGAAGAATCTCCTGTAGTGGTCTGTGCTGCAGCGGATTAAGAAGAATCTTCTGACTGAGACACTCTGTTGTTGAGTTATTGTGTCCTGAAGAGGATGATGAGGGTTTTCCATCATGTTCTTTATCCTCCTTTGGACAATCAACTCAAGAGACTCCAGTTCAGTCTCCAGGACAGAATCAGTACTCCTTATCAATCTGTTCAGCCTCTTCATGTCACCTGCTCTGATGCTCCACCCCAACAGGTGACTGCAGATGTGATCAGCTGACAAACTCCTCTTGTTTGAAAGCCAGGTAGAGACATGCTGGAGTCCGGGATATGTTCCTTTAGCCATGTCTCAGTAAAACACATGATGCTGCATTCCTGATACTCTGGCTGGGTCTTCAACAGAGTTTCTAGTTCATCCATTTTGTTAGCAAAGATATCTCACATTTGTCAATATGACTGATGGAAGTGAAGGTTTAAACTTCCTCTTTCTCTCTCTTCACTGTGCTCCTGCTGTGTGTCCACGTCTTCTTCTTTTGAGCTCATCAGGGATCCAGAGTTTCAATTTGAGAATTATTTCAGCCTTAGAAATGTCAGTTAGTTGCTCTTTCTTGTAAACAAGACTCTTGTTGCCATAGTTATGCATCATAACAAGTGGCAAAAAAGTGACAAATCAAGCAAAAAACTCAATCAGCACAGTACCTAAATCAGAAGAAAAGTATTTAGAAAATATTTCCACAAGAAAAAAGTAGCAAGAAATAATCAAATAGAACAAAAAATGCTAGCAAGTGCTAGCAAAGTCACAGAGCTACTCCAACAAGCTGCCACCAGTTGTAGCGCTATTCTGGAATTTTTTTTTCAAGTATAACAGATTAAAAAATCTGTGAGATGTAAAAAGATCATTCCTCTGTCTCTGGATTGACCAGTATAAATGACATCAGTCATGTTTTAAAGGGGAATTTTTCTGCCCTTTTAAAGCTTAAACCTTGTCCAAAAATCAGATCTATCATTTTTAACCTTTGCTGCTCAGAACACAGAACTATGACACATACATTTAAGGACATCAGTAAATAAATTAAAGTGTGCAGTACTTGTTAAAATTAAATATTCACTGTAACGCAATTCTTTGCGAGTGTGTCTGTGCAACTCTCATCCTATTGCAATATATTATAAATGCTGCCCTCTAACCCAAACCACACACACATAGACATAATAACCCTGTTCTGTGTTTAGAAATTGATTCTATGTCTTTTTTTTTTTAACGAAGAGATCACATTGTAATTACAAAGATTGGCTAGATTAAAACAAGAACTCCCACAATTAGAAAAACAACAGGGTTGGCTAAAAATATCCTCCTCCAGACATTGCTGCACGTTGCTAGGTTTCATACAGAAACATTGCAGTAAGTTTGTAATTGACTAAACTGCAGCAGCTTTAATTCACATACAAAATTGTAATTCAAGGCTTTCCAAGGCCGACGCATAAAAGTAAAGTCAAGGACGTCAATACGTCATCCAGTATTAATATGAAACATTATTTCACACCTTGAGATGTTTGTGTTCTTACTGTCGTGTAAGAACTCTGATTCCTGTCATGCTTAGGGATAATTTAGAGGGACAGATTATGCTGTGATGCTGCCATTGGAATGTCAAAGGTAAACAAGAGAGCCTGTTTCATGCTCATCTCTCTGGGTGTGATAATTGCAGTAGCGTCATCCGTTTCCACAGTGAATTCATTTTGGCTTTGTCTGACCTGCTCCTGCAAAATACGACCAGCTGAGATTATAAGAAATGAGTACTTGGCTGTCATTCTGTCTCCATTTGTGAAGCAATCAAGTTTATAAAAAGTCTGTCAAGAGGGAAAATCTGGTGTTTATATTTACTGCAAGTGGAGAGAAAACAGACAAAATGTTTAAAATAGCAAAAGTAGAATCTGCATGTAAAATAATTTCCATAAAGGTATTTGTGGAATGATTTCACCTGCTTTGGGCTACAGTGATCTGAGGAATACTGAGATGTGGTCAAAGCTGTAAGGGTGATTATTTGACTGCAGGTGGATGGATTTTATTGAGCCCAAAAAGCATCTGCTTTGTCTTCATTCCTTCGAATGGGACAACAACATTTTCAGTCTTTATTAAAGGAAAAATAAAAATGCATCTATTTTATTCATCTTAAAAAGTCCCTTCCATTAAAAACAGTTTTTCTGAGGTTTCTGTTGAATATTTTAGCTCTACAGGTGTTCTTACCTTCATAGTGGGTGTGAAAACAGGTCAACAACTTCTCTTTCAGTTTTAATCTCTCAAACTACGCAGATGGTGATAAAACCTGATTTCTCCTGAGTCAGAACGACCTGTATCTTTTTCATTACAACTCCTTTGTTCGTCAATTTTCGGCAGCTCCCACAGTTTAAACCACGCCTAGGATGCTGCTGGCTAAAAGCTGTAGCATAACGTAGCAAACAGAAAGACACAACGTCTGACATTGCCATGCGCAGCGGGGCAGGAAACAGTATACCTTGCTCTCATAGGCTAGTTTGTTAGCCAATCAGAGTCCAGCAAATTCGAACAATGAATATGAATGAGCTGTGACGAAGCAGCCTGATGGAAGGAGCCGGAACCACCCGAATTTTAACGCAGACAGATTGAAAGGTTTGTTAAGTGTTTCCTTATGTTCTTTAGATATAAAATGTTTCATATTTTTGGTTAATAATTAAGAAATAACCACAAAGTCCTGAAATGTGTATGAAATGACCTCTTTAAACCTGTTAACCCCTAAATTTTAACTCCCTAAAAATAAAGAAAATAACATCAAATATTTATGATGAAACCTTTGATTTTTGTTAGATTATATAACACACATGTATTTCACGCTAAATCTTGCAAAAGCAAAACATTTGAAAAAGTGTCCTACATAAGCTTTAAAAAAAAAAAAGTAATTATAATAGATATGCTAAAAGCCAGAGAAATATTATCATGCTACAGCAAAACAAACAAAAAAAATTGTTAAAAGGTTTATGATGAATAACAGATTACTTTGTGATTTAATAACAAAAACAGTTTGCTGCTCATGTGGCAACGTTTCTTTGCAAAACATGTGAATAATAATAATTTAGCAAAATATTAGAAGGACATGTACAGTATGTTGCTCTTGTCTACTTATGATTTACAAACACTGTTAAAGCGGTCAACCCAGGAATCCTAAATTTCCTCTGGCAACCAAAAAACTTTCTCAGTATCTTCTGCTTCTGATGGCAGCTTTATTTCTGTGACTGTTCTGAGTTACAGATCCATCCAGGATAATGAAATTGGCCATTTGTGGATGGGCTCTGACAAGGGCTTGTCACATTTGAAGGGAAACTTCAAAGAAGGTGATACATTTTTCACAGTTGTCAGTTTTATGAACATCCCTGTCCTAAATCACTTAAATCATCTAAGCTCAGAGTCATTTAAGCTGAACCCTGGATGAATGTATTGACCCTATATGTTCATTTAACTTTATTAAAAATGTGTCAGAATGTTATTTTCTTAACAGTAATGAGTTAACCGAAACAGAAACAGGATGTATGATACACATACATGTGGTGTATTTGAAAAAATCCAATGAAATGATCATTACAAGGTGGTCTGTTAAACATGGGAAATGATTTATCTACAGACAGTGGTGAGGTTATAAAAGGAAAACACAGCAGTTTCACAGACATCAAGCACAACTGTGTGTTGGAGTTTTCCGTTTGCTTGTTTTTGACGGGCTGTTCCACTGATGTGTTGAATGATTTCATGAATGAATGATGCTGTTTCACAAAATGTTTATTCTGTAACTCTGAAGTAGCTCCATCTAAACTTATCGTACATAAAACTACTGTCAAACTGTGACACATGCAAAGTTCATGATGCATTCTACATACAGTATATTGTCTAAGTACTGAGTTGAAGGACAAGTTAGTTCCAGTATAATAATGTAACGAGACATATGCTACATTATGTTATACTATCTTGTTGTTTTCACTTATGTTGTTTCATATGTGTGATGTTGCTGCAGTTACAATCATCTTCTTCTCACAGTTGTTTTGTGAGCCTGTGTTCATGTCCAAATGTTTAAAAATTATCTTTTGTCAGCATCTAGTCTTTGTCTTTTTTATTTTATTTTATTTTATTTTATTTTATTTTATTTTATTTTATTTTAT